>OX941080.1:27817500-28400000 GCA_954870635.1 Arctium minus
CGATTTTGAAAGTTATTTAATAAATGTGAGTTTTCTGGACTGCACGTTTATATTATTGAAAGTTTAGAAGGTTTATTGAAAATGTTGATTTAATTATGTTGGCATGTTTATGCTATGTTTATATAAACTTGTTTTATATATTGTTGAAGATTAAGTGTATGCATACATTTGATTCAGAAGTTTGACCTAAGTCGGGAAGTGTGACCCGCCTGCTCGTACCGGGGAGTGTGGCCCGTTTATGCCATTAGGGTGTGTCCCTAAAATAAGGCAGTACGAGACAGACATACCATCTTTGACGGCAATGTTGGTCAGTAGCTTGAGTTACGCTTGCGAAGTGTAAAGTGTGGTCAGTGTTGGCCAGTAGATCGAGTTACGCTTGCGAAGCGTAAAAGTATGATAAATGTTTGATCAGTAAAGTGAATTACGCTAGTGAAGCGTTGGTTTAAATGTTTTAAGTAATATTTGAACTGTTGCAGAAATGTTTGGAGGGGACTCACTAGGCCATTAATCTAACACTCGCTCTTTCAAAATTATAATCCTGTTTCAGGTTATCGCAAGATAGCAAGAACCGATAAGGGTAAGGAGAAGATGTGAGATAAACCCAGGAGCTAGAAGACTCCTTGTAATAGTTTCCTTTTTGCCTCAGTTGTGTAATAGGTTATAGTTGTAAACCTTATACTTTGAATTGTAAGCCTGGGGCTGTTTTTGGACAGGAAATATTATTTTGATGTAATTATAAAGTACGGGTTGTTACAATAAATAACAATTAGTTAAAAATCATCATGTTCTTTCTTTGATTCAAACTCCATATATATCAGATTCAAACCCCAAAACTTATCAGATTCAAACTCCATATATATCAGATTCAAACCCCAAAACATATCAGATTCAAGCAAAAAATTAATAAAAATATCATAAAAAATCAGATTCATTTATAATCTATAATACCTACAACTTGAGAAATCGTAAAGACGACCACTGTTGGAGAAAACAATGATTCCAACTTCAAATCAAAATCTAGGGAAAAGAACCCACAAATCCAGAAAATTCAACAAAAATCCAGGAAAAAACCCCACAAATCCAGAAGAAAAAAAACCCATAAATATTCAACAGAAATTCATACATTCCTCTACCCATCTTCAAATCGAATCCAGAAAAAAAAACCACAAATTCGAACTCCCAATTGAGCAAGAAAACAACCCACAAATTCGAACAATATAGATTTGGTCTTCGTCTCGTGGGTGTTCACAGATCTGGATTTGGTCCTCGATTTTGAAGGCACAAGATTTGATCTACTCGATTTCGCCTGTCTCGATTTGAACAGATTTGGATTTCGTCTTCTATGGATAGTGGATAACAGTGTCGATGGAGTGGTGGTTGGCATTTGGGGTCTCCATGGTAGCGTCGGTTTAGGGTCTCGAAAATGGATAGTTGTTTTTGAAGAAGAGAGGGGGGGAGAAGGAGAGCAAGTTGTTGGTGTGAAGGTGGTTCCCGATGGTAGTTGTAAAGGTGGTCGCCGGCATGAAGGATGGAGAGGAGGTCGATGGTGGTGAATGGATGAAGGTGCGATTTGATGTTGGATGGGTTTTGAAGATGATCTTGGGGAAGAAGGCATCCATGGTGAAGGGTTTTATGGAAATCAGATGGTTGATGGGTTAAGGGGTTTGGGGAAGAAGGCATCCATTTATTTTTTAATTTATTTTTATGATAAATATTAATATAAATATTTTTTTTCTAAAAATGATTAAAATATCATGAAAATACCAAAATTCCCCTCACGTGAGGGGAACATGTGACCTCTAACGGCAGCTCAGTGAACGACGTTAGCGCCAGGGACGAATTTGGGCTCCAAAACTCGCTTTTAGGGACCATCAATGTACTTTCAGAACTGGAGGGACGATTAGTGAAATCCAGGCATTCACGAGGGACCATTTATGTAATTCACTCTTTATTATACAACTTTGAATGTATTTTATATAAATATGTAAAGCATGTAATAATAAAAATAAAACAACATACGCATTCCCCATCTCGAGGTAGCCTCCCTTTTCTAGACATTCTCTCCTGCAACTACACCATTTCTGGTCAGCCTCTTTTCCGGTCATCCTCCGGCCACACATACCAAAACACACACAAATCTACACCCTAATCGCCAAAAATTAATAGAAAACGGAACTTTAATAAACAAAACACACTAATCCATCCAAATCTAATCACCAAAATGAAAAACATATCAGGAAAAAAAACCTAGCCAATCTCCAGAAATGATAAAGAAAACAGAGAATTGAGATCGAATAACGAGTTACTGAAAAAAGTTATTAAATACAAATGAAAACCCATATTTTGTTTTATCATAGATAGAAAAGGGAAATAGTTATCAAATACAAATGGAACCACTGGAAATAGTTTTCGAAAATTAGAGCACCAGAAAAAACCCTAATACCAGATCAAGATCGACAGTAGTAGCACACACACTTGTTTTATCATATTTGCTACTGTGGATGATCAAGATCGAGAAGAGGGCAGTTGGCTTGCACCGGGAAGATGGAGGCATGGGGAAGAGAGGGAGGTGATGTGGTGGTGCTGCCATTGTTCGTCGGATAAAGGGAGAAAAGGTCACCGTTCACGACAGAAGGGGGAGAGCACCATAGGAACGTTATTTGTGTAACGAACATCGTGGATTGGGTCACCGATCGAGGAAGGGGGAAGATCACGACAAGGGAAGGTCATCCGATGGGAGGGAAGGGACGAATCTGTGCTATGACAGATGATGGAGGATGATGATGTGGTGACGGTGGCGCTTGGCCCGAAAAACAAATCACAAGAAGGATGAGGGATGAGAATTCGTCGTTTCTAGAGAGGGCAGGAGATGTCGTCGGAAAAATGTACCGCAGCTGGGAGGTAGTACGTCGTCTTCAAGGAGTGGGGAAGAGTCTAGTGAGTTGGGTAAGACTTTGGAGGGTTTATATATTAATTAATAATTAACAGCATAATAAATGTAATATATTAAATATAACATATATATTATATTTAAAATAAAAAAAAGTGAAAGGACAAAAATACCCTCGATTTAGCAGAATTAAAGTTAATGACGTTAAGGTAAGGGACCTAATTCATAACAAAACTGAAACCACAGTGACCATATATGTAATTACTTCGTTTGAGGGACCCAATCCAAAATTTCATATAACCATAGGGACGAAATTTGTAATTTACTCTTCTAATTATATTATAACGTATTTAGGTAGACTTTTTAAAAAACGTGTTAAACATTATATACGGTTTATTTAATGCACTACTAGAGAAATGGTTATACTACCCGGTTGGAAAAGTATATACTACCCGGTTATATATAACCGGGTCCTATAAGGGGGCGGTAGTAATGTCACTATTTTACTATTCGGTTGTTCAACCGGGTTGTATTTACCTAATAGAGCCCGGTTTTTATTATTCCACCGGGTAGTATGTAGGTAAGAATTGGCATGAATGTTGCTTAATATAACACGGTTTTTTTAAGTAACCGGTTAGTATCTTTACTAATATGACTAATGGTACCCGGTTTTTTAAGAAACCGGGTAGTATCTTTGCCAATATGACTAATGAAACCCGCTTTTTTTATAAGAAACCGGGTAGTATCTTTGCCAATTATGACTAATGGAACCCGGTTTTTTAAGAAACATGGTAGTATTAGTATGTTTTTCTATTATCAAATAAGCAGAAGCATCTGATCGGATCGATACTAGAAAATCACAGATTACGTGTAATATGAAAATAAAAATTAAAAAAGACCCATAATTACACCTGGTATACCACAATAATCAACGGAAATGTAGATAAACAGAACATATATGTAGATTTGTTAAGCAATTTCACATCTCAAAAATGACAAACTTGTTCTAACGTCAAAACACACTCTCTATCTACTTATACTCTTTCGTTATAATCCAGCTACCATATCCACATAACATATCTCCACAAACTACTCATGAATGAACAACATACCAATATCAGTTCACCAGATGTTTCTGATAAATACTCAAAAAGTGGGTAGCCCATGTCTTAGTTATATCATCCAACATCCTTTTTGTAAGGGGTGTCTGGTCGTTCCACGGTACCTAGATGCAAAATAAAATACATCTTGTTATAACCACAAAGTTGAGTGCAATAGACACGATGAAAACATTATTAACCCATACATACCATTTTCTGGAAATTTTATACTAGAATTTTAAATAAAACAAATTGTACTTAAACATAAAAGTTTTATAATATTTAATTTAATATTCATATCGACATATAGGTTTTCCAGGTCTTTTTACTAGTTTCAAATCAGTAAGACATGTTTGAATTTGGGGATTGTTATGATTTAAGGTGATTTCATTTTTGTAATGATTATTTATTATAAAATATTTTTTTGACAAGCTAAAAAATAGATTACATCGGATATTTATTAATCCAAACCGCTAAGTTCTCTTAAAAAATCGAAGATAGAGAAGAAATCACTATAGAATTTGAATATTGAAAGAAGTTAGACAAAAAATACTAAAATGTATAAAATTTGAGTATTGAAAGAAGTTTATCTAAATGAGACAATTAACATAATCTTCTCTCTAATCCACCATTACCTTTTCTCTTTATTCGTTGCGGTCTGTTAAACTCTTCTAGGTATTTATTATATATTTTGATAAACCCAAACGGTATATAGTGATTGTATTATTTGAATTTAAAATAAAATTTCTTTTTATATAATAAAATTTCTAATTATATTGTAATTTATATTAGGTAAAACTTTTTAAAAAATGTGTTAAATATTATATATGGTTTATTTAAAATTCAAGTTTATAACTTATAATATATAATAACAATTTGTTAAATTATAAAACTAACTGATAAACACAAATACAATATTGGGTCCTAACTAATAAAAAAACCATTATAATTAAGATAAATTACATTTTTGGTTTTAAATCAAAAAAATTAATTTTCTGGAATTTTAAATAAAACAAATTATACCTAAAAATAAGAATTTTATTATGATTTAAGGTGATTCCAATTCATTTTTGTAATAATGATTATTTATTATACATATTTTTCGTTGATTAGTTGATACATAAAATACATTTTCGACAAGCTAAAAAATAGATTACAATAGATTTAAACCTATCACTAAAATATATAGAATTTAAATATTGAAAGAAGCTTATCGTAATAAACCGATTAACATAAATAATCTTCTCTAAACCACCATTCTCCTATTTATTCTTTCACCTTTTCTCTTCATTCAACAACCGATGACTAAAACATTTACACTTCGTGAAGTCGACGATCATCCCGAATCCTCCATGTCCACCACAACTCCTCCTCTCGAAATCGACCACCGTATTCCACCATCACCGCTACCACTACACGAAGATCCCGATTTACGTCGCCAACCAAACCTTAACCTCTCCCTCGGCCCCTCACCACCATCACCACCACCACCATTAGAACAACAACCTCCGCCATTACCAAATCACTTCCTACCCATTCCCCCCATCTATTTCCCCGAACCGCAACCCGCAGTGGCACCTCTCCCACGTCGCAACCGTCGTAGAAACCCTAAACATGGACCACGAGAAGGTAAACCCACAACCATCGAACCGCCGTTCCCGTGGTCAACGGACCACCGTGCCCAAGTTCATAGTCTCAAAAATCTCATAGATAAAGGGATCAACACCATATCCGGTGACGTGCAGTGCAAGCGATGTGAGCAAGTGTACCAGATTGAATACGATCTGCAAGAAAAGTTCTTGAAAGTGGGGGGGTACTTGGCCGAAAACATGCATATTTTCGATCACCGAGCTCCAGCTCACTGGATGAACCCGACATTGGGGAAGTGTAATTACTGTCATCAAGAAAACAGTGTGAAGCCGAAGATTTCGGAGAAGAAGAACTCGATCAATTGGTTGTTTTTGCTTCTTGGAGAAATGATTGGGTGTTGTACGTTGGAACAGTTGAAGTATTTCTGTAAGCATGCTGAGTATCATCGAACTGGGGCGAAAAATAGGCTGGTTTTTTTGACGTATCTCGGGATTTGCAAACAACTTGATCCGCATGGACCTTTTAACCTAATATTTTGATCATATATAGGTTAATTCATTATTATACATTTAAATTAGGAGGGTGATCATGAGCTCCTATTTATTATTACTCATTGTTTGATAATTTTTTGTTTTTTTTTATTTAATCCACAAGTTATAATTTAATCCTTTTTGTTTTTATTTTCTTTAAATAAGCATTATATTATTATTTTTTATTAGTAGTAAAGATATATTATTATCTATATCTATATTATAAAGTATTTGAAAAAAATTATTAAAAATAAATTTTTATGCGTTAGATATTGTTTATTAATACATATTACTTAAAATTTAAGATTATAAGTAAATGATGTATTAATACAACTGTTAAAGTTGGATATTTAAATTCATAAGTAACTGATAAACTTGATCAAATATAAGATAAACATCTTATTTTAAATATAAAAAATCTAAAATATAATTAAAATAATCCTTGAATTCTAACAGAATATTTAATTACTATTATTAAACCTAAAATAAATCGCATCTATACTATATTATAAAGCACAAATAAAAAACTCTTAAATACAAATTATTAGACACAAGGTACCATCATTTTATGCAATATTTTAAAAATCTCTTAATTTACAAGTATTAAACCACAATATACATATTACTATTGCAGGCTTCTAACACCCACCAATTTGGTATGTACAAGACATTCCTTTTATGCAGACTCTTCCATGTATCACTATTAATTACTATATTATATTACTATAAATTTGTTTTGATTATATTATTAAATATGTAATTGGTTATTTTTTCTAGATGTCATTAAAAATATATATAAGATAATCATTGAATTCTAAGAAAATACTTAATTTTTTTATATAAACAACATTATATTATTAAGCCTAAATTAAATAAATTTATAAAAAAAACAATATCATTTTTCAAAATCATCCAAAATCGTACTGTAAATCAACAAAAAAACAAAAAATAAAATGGAACATTAAAATCGTGATGTATCTCGCTGCATTGCGCGAGTACGCATCTAGTCTTTATTAAATAAAGAGTAAATTACATGATCGGTCATGTGGTTTACATAAAATTGCACTGTGTGACCCTAACTTAAAATAATTATGGAAAACGTCCTTGTGGTTTACATTTTCACACGTCTTTGGTCCTTGTGGTTTACATTTTCACACATCTTTAGTCCCTCTGTCTTAACTCTGTTAACATGAATCTGTTAAGTAGGTTTATTAAGAGGGTAACTTAGTCATTTCATAATTTGTTTATTTTCTATTAAAAATTTACAGGGACCAAGAATGTAATTGATCCTATAAAAGCAATATGGTCCCACCTTACTCAACCACACTCTTACGACCTCCCTTCTCTCTCTCTCTCTCTCTCTCTCTCTCTCTCTCTCTCTCTCTCTTATATACACATATTACTAGGGGTGCTCACGGGTTGGGTTGATCGGGTTGAAGACATTTTGAGAACTCAACCCAATGTAGACGGTTTGAAAATTTTACAACCCAACCCAACCCAAACCGTTCGGGCTGATCGGTTTGGTATGTTTGTGATTAAACAAGGTAAAATCAAAATTAGAAACATAATTTCTTTAAGAAAAACATAATTTCACATAATAGAACTATAGAATAAAATCAAAGTAATACCTAAACCTATGAAGTGTGAAATATCAACCTATGAAAGTGTAAAGTGTGAAATAACAATCTACATAACATAACATATTTCAATAATATTTGTTAAGTGTGAAACATAAACCTTTGAAGTGTGAGTTAACAATCTACATAACATAACATATCGCAATAATCAATGAAGTCGTGAAGAGTGAACTATATGAATTGTGAAATGTGAACTATGATAGATTTCTAACATACCTATGGTTAAAGTCGTGAAGAGTGAACTAGTGAAGCAAATGGAAACCTGTGAAGTGTAAAACAAATTTCAATAATCAATAGTCTAAGTGTCTAACATAAGTTACATAACAGATTAGAAGAAATCGATACCTGTGGGCGAATGGTGAAGCAAATGGAACCTGTGAAATTGAACAAGAAATCGATAGTGAAAAGGGTGAAATCGAAAAAGAAATCGAACCGTGAACGGAGAAATCGAACGGTCAATTGTGAAGGTGAAATCGAACAAAACATCAACTTGGAAACCTTACCTACTGTGATGTGCTCGCTGCTGTGAAGGTGAAATCGAACAACCGTTTTTGAACATTGAAATCGATTAGCTCAAAGGCTCGGCGGCTGTGAAGAAATAAATCAAGAATAGAAAAAGGAGTGAACTGAAGTATGAAAGATAAGTGGGGTTGTGGGTGAAGACAAAGAAACAAATATATTGAACAGATTAGAAGACAAAGAAATGGAATCGTTGAATGTTCCATACCTGTGGGCTATGGGTGAAGCAATGGAAACCTAAAAATCGAACAAGAAATGGAATCGTGAAGGGTGAAATCGAAAAAGAAATGAAATCGTGAAGGTGAAATCATACAAGAACGAGAACAGGAAAGTGGAATACTTGTTGGTGATGTCTTTGAATCGGCTGTGTATTTGTTTTCACAATCTAAAAGCAACCAAGAACAAGAACAAGAAATGCAAAATCTGATTGCAATCGATTAGGTTTCAGGCGATTAGGTCGAGTGTTCGGCGGATGTGAAGTGTGAAGAAACAAAGAAAGGTGTGTCTGGTTAATGAAGAAAACACGGTGAATGGATTTGTGACCTACCTGATTGAACGAGTTATCGGGTTGGGTCGTGTTCCATTGGGCCTGACCCAATACCGGCCCAATATAGTCGGGTTCCTTCATTTTTTGATCGATCAAGCTTCGGGTTACCTCGGGTTGGGTTGGGTTGGTCGGGTTTTTGAGCACAACACCCAATCTATGTTGAATTCTATCTATACCCCCTCCTATAGGGGGTATGTGAATGAGATAGGAGTATGGGGTTTTTGTCAGTGAGGAGGGGGTAGAGATAGCAACACCCATAATCTATTCCTTTCTCTATCTTCTATGTGTTCAATATTATATAGACAAGATCACACATACACACATATTTATACACACATATCACATATATTGTTAGGACTGAAAGTCCTCAGTGTGTTGAAAGTTGTATAACGCATTTATAAGAGGGTGAATTGTAATTAGTTGAAAGTTGAATTGTAAATGGGCCTCAAGCCCATTAGGTCTTATGCGATCATATTTATAGTTTGCTAAACCTTGTTTTAGGTTAAGAAAAAAAGAAGAAATTAATTGTTAGAATTGTTAGTCGTAAGGTTTACATTCTCTGATCAAAAATTCTCTCTGTAAACCTAAATCTTTATTGATTATAAATCATATGACTAGCTGTTGTGGATCAATCATTGCGTGTTATTGATTATTATCTTGCTGATTGCACTGTATCTGGGATCTACAATTGATATCAGAGCAGGATCAAATTAACTTCTATTCGATACGATCAAAAGGTTTGTCTATAATTTTTTTTATCAGAGCCTAATCGATAAAAAAAATTTATCGATTCGATCCTTTCTTCAATAGTTATCTTGTAGCCCAAGGTTCTTGGTAAATTGTTGAATTTTGGTTTTGATTTCTTGAGTTTTGAGCTTAATCTGTAAAAATTGTAACCAAAGAGATAATGGGTCGATGATGAATTTGTGATAGGAAGTTGTGGTTTTCAATGTAAAATTTCGTCCGTAAGTTTTAACAATTTATCTGTGAGTTTTCTTTTAAAAGTTTTATAATCATCTTTAAAAGTTTTATAATCATCTTTTAATATAAACTGGTGGATGTTTTTATAAAAAGAATTTCGTGGAATTTTATGTATATCGATCGTTGGAATTTTTTTGTTGGTTAAAGTTTGATTTCATTTTGGCTATAGGGTTTGTGAACTCCCGGTGTGTACCGGTCCCCGGGTTGTGAAAACCCCCGGTCACCGGGGTGTGGTTAGGTTTCCTACGGTGTAAAAAACACTCCCATCCTTCATATCGGTCACCGGGACATACCGGTCTTCGGTTTGTGATATACACCGGTCCCCGGCTTGGGTGGACACCGGTCACCGGGTTTGTCCCCGACCCAAGAATACACCGGTCCCGGGGATGTGTTAAAGGTGTGCATATGCTGCAGTCCCATCGACCGACCAGCTTCTTCTTTCAGATCCATTCTTAGCTTTCGATTAAGAGTTAAAGGGTTTTGAGCATTACCGGGAATTGATTTTGTTTTTTTTTCTCTGCAATTCACAATCGGATTTTCATTTGTTTACTGTGCAAATCCGGGTTTACCAAGCATAGGTACCGAATTTGGACTTGAAGGCGTGCTAAAGGTTGTTGCTTGAGGAACAGGTTTTGAGTTTTCCGATCAGTTTTCAAAATTATTTCGGTTGATTCGGTAGTGATCGTGGACGAATTTTTTCGATTTTAAATTGTTAAGGATTGTTTAGAAAGTTTAAATGATCGATTTATATCGAAAATTTTCAACCCATATCAAGATTTTAAGTTCTCGTTCGGTCTCCGAAAAATCTTCGGTTGCTTCGTTCGAGAGTTTGAGAGATTGTTTCGTGTTCTAACCAGTTGAGGAAGCTTAAGGGAACATAATCGGTCATTTTTGGTCGAAAAGTTTTAACCCATACTGGTTTTTTAAGTTTTCGATCGTTTTCCGAAACATTTTCGGTTGGTTCGTTTGTGATCGTGGGTTGACCGTTTGAGTTTAATCTGTATAGGACCGATCAGGGAGCTTTAACGATCGTTTTGCATTGAATATTTCTAACCGTTTCAAAGCTTTGCAGGTGTGTCACGTTGGAGAAGATGATGAATAGTAACTAACGGATTCCGTTAGTTTGCCGTTAAATTTCTTACATTTTGGTCCTTTTCCGTTACGTCTCCGTTAGTCCAGTTAGTTTGTTAGTTTAGTTAGTTTTATTTCATTTTTAGTCCCTTTTCTGTTAGTTTTTTAGTTAAGTCCGTTAGTAGCTTTAAATTTTACATTTTTAGTCCCTCTAGTTAGTAGTTTCATTTTATGTCATTTTTGGTCCTTCTACCTTTAAGTTTCACTTTCTATCATTTTTAGTCCCTCTAGTTTTAAGTTTCACTTTGCGTCACTTTTAGTCCCCGTACTTCATAGTTTCGGTCGTTTGTCAGTTGTGCCCCTAATCTTTCAAGTTTCACACGTTGTCACTCTTGGTCCTTGCACATTGATTCTTTCATATTTTGTCAAGTTTAGTCCCTAGACTTCAAGTTTTTCAAGCAACAATGTCTCATCCAACTTATTCTGAGCTAGAAGAGAAAGTTTCTTGTTTGGAAGCTAAAGTTGAAAGACTACTTGACAAATATGATAATCAACGCATAGAATTTGCTGGCAACCTGTGTATAATTTCAAATCTAAAGGAAGAGTGTGCGAATTTTTCAAAAGAATCAAAAAAGTTAAAGACCAAAGTAGATGATCTTACTTACAAGCTTCGTATGTCAGAAAATGAGAAAATTGATATTGTGACTAAAAGTGTGGCTTATAAAAATGAAAATCAAAGGTTATCTACCCAGTTAAAGGATCTCGAACTGAAACTTTACAAAATTGGTCAATCTAAACAAACGATGCATCTGAATGCACCCAAAGAATTCAAATATTCAGAGACGGGTCTCGGTTACGATAACCCACATTATCTAAAAAAGAACTTGACCAAAGTTCCCACTTATATGCGTTCGAATTTTTTGGAATAGACAAAACGTACCAAGAGTACAAAATCAATTGGACCAAACCACTTGTTGATGAGGATCCGGAACTGGAAACATTGAGAAGGAAAAACACTACCACGATGCAACTTCCTTTTGTTTATGACTCATTGAATGCGTCATACAACACTGAAAAACCCTGTTTTCTGTCAAATGGCTATTTTCAAAGCTATTCTCAGGCTGAACTTGATTCAAAAACGGTTGAAACTGAGGAGGAATCAATGGACTTCAAAATCTATGTTCCACCTCTGATTTTAGAAAAGAAAATTGTTCAGCTAGAAGAGTCATTTGCACAGGAGATGATCATTTTTCAAAAGGAAAAACAAGAGTTATTATCCAAAATGGAGTGCCTCAATTCCAATAAAAAGGAAACTGGATCGAGGGAGGAAAAGGAATATCTTCAGACAGAGATAAATGAGCTTAATTCACAACTGTCTGCCTTGGCAGTAGATCTGATGAAAGAGCAACATCACAAAGCTAAGCTTGACTTACTCCAAGAGGAGAAGATTAATCTGTAAGAACATTCTTCTCCACCCTCAGATACCTCTTCCTATAAAGCTTTTCTGGGTGATTCTTCACCAACTTCTTCTGATAAAGGAAAAGAGCCTCAGTTGGAGTGTTTAAAAAAGGATCATCGTTCTGTTTTTCAAAATGCTTCCGCTAATGATCCGCTTCAAAGCACAAATCCTTCCAGTCTCCTCAATCCTTCAAGTGATAAGATTCTTTCTGATGAGGAAATGGAATTCTCAGCCTTTCTGAATTCTGAGGTGTGTCTAGACAGTCAGCTAGACCAATTTGATTTTGATCCTAAACTTCCAAGTCATGTTGATTTTTTGGATTCAACTGGTGAGCCACTGGTCAAATTTTATAAAGGCGAATGTTCAACATCTGCCTCTCAAAAGGTTTCTGTGAACAAATCTTCAAAGCAAAAATCTAAAAGACATTCACAGAAACAAAGAAAGACCGGCACCTCTAAAAAAAGACATACTTACTACTTCAGTTCTTCTGATTGCGAGCTTAATGATTCTTCAGATAATCATTTTTTCAGAAAAGTAAAGATGGTTTGGAGAAAGAAACCAACTACAGAAGACAGTGAAGGAAACAAGTCTCATGATTTGCCTATAGTTGATACAAAGTCATCTATATCCAAGACTAATTCACCTACTTATGTTTATTTTACAGGAAAGTTGATCAGTCTAAACCGAGCAAATATCTGTTGCACTCACTGTGGAAAGAGTGACTTTGTGGATTCAAGGTATGTTAATAATTGGTATGGTACTTATAGCATCCCCAATCCTCAGTTTAGTAGCTTCAAAAGCCAAGGCAACTAACCATCAAGGATCCATCACAACATGGATACCAAAACCAAAATCTTCTTAATCTGTTTTGTAGGAATGTCATGTGTGATTTAATTCAGATTATTCAAGTCACATGACTACAATCAAGGGTTATGCCACTTTTGAGGGGGAGCGCCATGTTTATTTAAATTTTCATATCGACTTCTGAACACTTCGGTTCAGGACTCGTACTTCAATGTTTTGACTTGTACTTCAATGTTCTATTTTGGCAAGTTAAAGGAGTGCTAGGGCTATTAATGTTTCTATGGTCCATCCAGAACCGGAAGGACCTACCCAAGAAACACATCCAATTCATAGATATCAGTGAGGGGTCTAGATTGATAGATGAGTTCGGAGTGATTAAAAAAAAGGTGAAGATGTGACAGGACTTAAAAGAATTATTGGTCCTTACCAAACCGAGTCAGTTATCCGGGTTACCACATAATCTATTCATTCTCGTTCTTTGGAGATGGATATTGAAACAAACATGGACCCAGTGTCGATAACTCGTGTCACCTCACCTAGCCACTCAAGTATCTCACAAAAGATACTTGTTTCATATATGCACGGAGATTTAGCACATAATCTATCTATTCCTCACTCGGAGGACTTAGGTATTGAAAAAGGAAGACATTAGCTCCGGTCTCCGAACTTCATTTCATCTCACTGTGTCTATTGATTTCTAACATGCGTCCTAGGTTGAATCAATCTTTGAGCCTAATCAATATGAGTTATACTTCTTTCACACACTCACGAATCTTTGTGATTCCCCTTGCATATCTTTGTGATATTGCTGAAACAGTTTGAGAAGTAATTTTAATTATTTTACTTCGGTGATAACTGGAAGTCCTATCAGAGATAACCCTTTGCCAACTCTGAACATAGGTCACACAATTGTTTTAATTGTTGTGATAACAGTTACTATTGTGTTTCTGTGTTTGCTATTACCCTTGGTTACTAAATCATTTTATCTAATATTTTGCTACTCACCCGGTTAGTCTTTGAAGATACATGATACTCAGGATTCTCCTAATCATCATGAGGGGAGAACGATATACAGATTCAAAGACACAAATTATCGTGTTGAGGGGGATTTAGCAAAATCTGAGGGGGAGTAACAAAATTTTATTATCCGAGGTTGAAAAGCCTTTAGATTCAAAGATTGCAGCTAAGCAGAAAAGATTTTATTGCATTTCTTCTATCCCGTATCATGTGGTGTCTGCTACAAGTTTGTTCCTCCTACGAGCTGATTGAAACAAGTTCTTAAGATGAAAGCATATTCAACGCGCAGTTCAAAGACAGATTCTTTGGTTTTAAACTGAAGGTGCAATGTGGAATGTCACGTAACTAGCACATTATCTTTCTTGTATGCTGATCTGATGTGTTGAGTTTCTACAGTTGAAAGTTGCTTGATAGTGCATTCAGTCGAGGCTATTGTACATTGAATCTGGTTACAAAGTTGAAACTATAAAGACCAAGAGCTTTATTCAAGAGGGAACTTGGAATGATATGAAGACATGCAACACCAACGTTCTTCAAAGATTCAAGAGGGAAAGAAGATCAATGCCTGAAGTTTTCAAGAAGATAAATGCCTTATTCAACTTTATGGGGAGATTGTTAGGACTGAAAGTCCTCAGTGTGTTGAAAGTTGTATAACGCATTTATAAGGGGGTGAATTGTAATTAGTTGAAAGTTGAATTGTAAATGGGCCTCAAGCCCATTAGGTCTTATGCGATCATATTTATAGTTTGCTAAACCTTGTTTTAGGTTAAGAAAAAAAGAAGAAATTAATTGTAGAATTTTTAGTCGTAAGGTTTACATTCTCTAATCATAAATTCTCTCTGTAAACTAAACCTTTATTGATTATCAATCATATGACTAGCTGTTGTGGATCAATCATTGCGTGTTATTGATTATTATCTTGCTGATTGCACTGTATCTGGGATCTATATATATATATAGGGGAGCAATCAATTGGAAACCAATATTACATTGAAAACTTTGGAAACCGAAATCAACCAATCATTGAATTTCTTTTTTTTATTTTTATTTTTAATTAAAAAGGTTATTTTTGTCTTTTACATTATTTCATAATATATATGGTAAGTTTTATTATTATTATATTAATAATTATTTAATTTTAATTTAGATTATATATGGTAATAATATTTAATCATATTTTAATGAAATTAAAATAATCAATTTTTAAAATATTTGACCAATAACCACGATTCATCTAACTTTTTAAAAATATTTACGTTTCCTATTTTAAGTTTTTTTTTGCTTTTAATAAGGTAATAATTTTTTTTTAATGTTGGAAGAGTTTTTATTACTTATTTTTTCAGATTCATACGCAGAATAAGTGATTTTATTTAAAATCAAATATTTTTTCATTGAATTCACATATTTTTAAATCCACATTCGTTTTGTATATTTCTTATATTTTTTAATGGTGTTTTTGATTCGAATGTTAAAAAATTTAAACATACGAAGCAATGGAGTTTAACATTGTTGATGGAACATCGGCTAATGAGATTCATGTTCGAGATCTAACCGACAACGATGAAATGTTTTTATCGTCTTTCGTTCGCCCGGTTGATGAAATTCCTATTAACGATTATGATAAGATTCCCGAACATGTACCGAATGAATTGTGTGAATTCGAGGGGGATTGTCATGGGTCTCAACACATCGAAGATGCTAACGAAGGTACGATTTTTACTTAAGTATGTAATTAGGAATGATATCTACTTATTTGTCACCACAATTTGAAGTTGTATATTTTACTATGAGAAACAAGCATGAACCAAATAGATTTAGACACATGAAATAGTATATGCAAATTATTGTTTGATGAAACCAATGTTGCAACTCAAGAACCAATAGATGATGTTCCACTATCGTTCATTTTATTATTAGGCTCCCTACAATCATCATTTGATGTTCCACTATCTTTTGCTTCGTACTTGAAAATATCACCGAGAATTCCCCTGTATTTCTTGAATGTTTCATTTCCATGGTACTTTTCAATAAACGACTCCAAAAGCTTCTTTGTCTCATATTTGGCAGCAATGAGAAGACCTATCTTGTCATCCATTAGCTTCATGTCTTCTTGTTAGTTTATTTAAAAAATTCAACAAAAGATGAAATATGAAAGTCACTTACTCATCAGGTAAACTTATATTTTTCATTGTAAACACAGGTTAATCACACACCAGCAAGAGACCAAATAAATTGAACCCTTCAAATTCATGGATTTACTCACACAGATTCTTCGATTTCATCATACACATTCACAGATTCATCATACATATTCATGGAGTATCAGATTAATGGAGTATCAGATTCATGGGTGTTCAGATTACACATGGACTAACTGTTTCATCATACATTATATTAACATCACACAGATTCATCGCACAGATTCATCACACAGATTCATCGATTTCATCATACATATTCACAGATTCATCATACATATTCATGGAGTATCAGATTAATGGGGTATCGATTCATGGGTGTTCAGATTCATCGCACAGATTCATCACACAGATTCATCACTAAAATTCATCACACAGATTACACATGGATTCATCACACTCAAATTCATCACACTCAAAATCATCACACATATTACACATGGATTCATCAAACAGATGAATCTGTGTGATTACAATCTGTGTGATTAAATACATGGTGTGATTAAATCTGTGTGATTATATTAACATCATACAGATTCATCGCACAGATTCATCACTCAAGTTCATCACACAGATTAAACATGGATTCATCAATCTCAAATTCATGTCTACCAATGTTTACCACTTCCTATTAACGACTAATGAAAACCCCAAAGGAAAACATCATACGAACATCAATATATTTCATCTATTGAAATTGTTAAACATTGAAATGTATCACAGTCGAAAACACCAACGTGCTTGAATCTTTGATATTCTGTTAACAATGAAACTGTATTGAAATGATTTTATTTATAATTTATGTTTCATCCCAATGAAATATGTAAAAAATCACCTCAATGTGCTTGAAACACTGATATTCATCAAATACATATCAAAACCCAATCCCATTTACGACTAATGAATACGCCAAATGAAGACAATATATGAACATCAATAGATTTCATCTAATTAAATCGTTACATATCAATTTTTATCGCATCTGAAAACCCCAAATGCAAAATAAACTAGGGTTTTCCACCAAATACGAGTCCTTTCGAAAAATTTAACTTAATAATAGATTTGAGAGATTGAAACACTCTCATATGATAAAAAATAAATGTACATAAACTTACCTTCAGTTGAGCATTGTTTATTAACTTCGATAAGTTGTTTCACGACAGGCGGGTTGTTACTGGTGCTCCCCTTCGAATTCGGTTCGATTTCATTACCATCTTCATCGAGAGGATTATCTGCTGTGTTCATATAGTTCGAAAACGAGTTCTTCCTCATCAATCTTTCGCTTCTTTTCCGCCCTACACAATGAAATCAACGAAGGTTTTCTTATCGATATCAAAATCAATGACAATGGATGCTTTGCTCCTCTATTTCAGGACACAAATCGATGAAATGTTCAAAGATTACCACCAGGTAATCGAATAATCGTTCGAATGAAATTGGAGCGATCCTCTGGGTTCAGATGGTAAGCAGGCAACTTCAATATCGTATTTATGCGATTTCATCTCTTGTTTTTTAAGGAAACAGTAGCTTTTCTATATTTCTGCGTATTTCACCTTCTTTTCCATATTTGAAACACAAAACACAAAGACATCTTTACCCTTTTCAGCTATTATTATTATTATTTATTAATAAATTAATTAATATATTACCATTTATATTTCAAATGAATCTTAACCATAGATTAATAAGATCAATGGCTGTGATTTGGTTTCCAAAGTTTCCAATGAAACTTGGTTTCCAATAGATAACACCCCTATATATATATATATATATATATATATATATAAGATGACATATACATATATATATATATATATATATTAGGTGTTCATCGGTTGACATCCAATGGATGTGAGGGGAACCGAACCGATCTAATCATCCATTGGATGTTGGATTTTCCCAACCGAACCGATCCAATTATCCATTGGATGTTGGATTTTTCCAATCCAATGGATGATTGGATCGGTTCGGTTCCATCCATTGGATGTTCTTATTGGATATCCATTGGATCAGATTGGATATTCATTGGATATTCTTATTGGATATCCATTGGATCGGATTGGATCCATCCGACATCCAATGGATGATCAAATCATATCCATCCAACGTGTTAATTTAATGCAATGTTCTAATTAATTACTTTTAGTTTGTGTTAAGACCAACATAAGTGAGACTAAAAATTCAAAAACCAATACAAAACAAATTTAGATTTAAGCAAATTGCAAAAAAAATAATTGGATGATAGTTGGATGGTAATCGGATGGTTAATTGGATGGGTAATTGGATGTTGGTCGGTTCGGTTCGGTTGGTTTTGGTCGGTTCTGGACTGCCATCCAAGAACCGACCGATCCAAATTGGATGTTGAGATTTTCAATCTGATCCGATCCAATTACAATTGGATATCCAATTATGGTCGGTCGATTCTAATTGGATCGGTTGAATTTCTGAACACCCTATATAATATATATATGCCTTCCTATCTCCATCACCATTGTGTTGACTGTGTGTGTGTGAGTATGCATTGTATGTTGACTGTGTGTAGATATGGAAAGTTGAGGGAGGTTGAGGGGAGGTCGGAGATGGGGCTAAAGATCTCGATCAGTTGAGTGACCGGAGTGGAGATGGTCGACGAGGTGGGTGGTTTCCCGTTTCTCTTTCGTCGGTGAGGTAATGCTCTTCGTGTGTGTGTATGTATATATATATATATGTTCTTCGTGTGTTGAAGGAAATTACTTGTGTGTTCACCGGAGAAATGGGATCGCAAAAATGGCAGAGGTTGGTTTACCGTGTGTAACTGGGTGTATACTATATATATATATATGTGTGTGTGTGTGTTTATATATATATATCTATGTATATATAATACAAAAGTGATGAAGATGTGGGTATAATCCATGCGACCTTGGTTCTCCGGGATCGTCCTCTCCAGAGAGCCTCCTTCCATTTCATTATATTAATCAATCTTTCCAGACCACTTTCACCAATGAGGGAGCTTTGTTTAGGAGAAGGGTTTTGAGATGGATGTCGATGCGATGGGGGAGGCTGGGGATAGTTGCCCCAGGCATCACCGGAGAAAACAAAGAAGAGAAGGGGAGATGGACGATGGTTAACGACGAATATGGTTTTTGAAAAGGTTGTGTGTATATATATATATAGTCTTAGGTTCATTTGAGAAATGGTAAATATATGAGAAATGGAGAAATAATCCTAGTCATTCATATGGTTAAGATCGGATTTGACTGGTCAAAAGTTGCGGCTTTGACTGGTCAAAAGTTGCGTCTATTCCAAAAATAGAAGGACACTTTCGTAATTTTTACAAAATACACGGGTTGTGTTCATATATGAACATGTATAATTCACATATGAACTATATGTTCATATATGAATCAGTGTAATTCACATCTGAACTCTTTTAACTGATTCATATATAAACCTTTGTGATTCATATATGAACTAATTAACTGATTCATATATGAACTAGTTAACTGTAAGTTCATATATGAATCAATTGAACTAATTAACAGATTCATATATGAATTAATTAACTGATTCATATATGAACGTATAGTTCATATGTGAATCATATAGATTCATATATGAACTCATCCCACGTATTTTACGAAACTACCCCTCTACCTTCTATAGACCACGCAAGGAATTATCCGGTGTTTCGCAGTCAAAGCTGCAAATGTTGACCAGATGAATGGCTAAGATTATTTCTCTATTTCTCATACATTTACCATTTCTCAAATGAACCTCTCCCTATATATATATATATATATATATATATATATATATATATATATATATATATGTGTGTGTGTGTGTGTGTGTGTGTGTGTGTGTGTGTGAACGCTGTGTATATATGGGTATATATTCATGTGTGTATATACATACATAATGTGTGTGTATTGAGAGATGATAGAGAGAGAGAGGTGGGACCATGCATTAATATATTAACATTCTTGGTCCTTATAATTTTAATAGAAAAGAAAAAGAATATGAAATGACTAAATTATCCTTCCATTTAACCTAGTTAATAGAAGTTTTCAACGGTGTTAGGGGGTAAGGACCAAAGACGTGTGAAAATGTAAACTAAAGGGACGTTTTCCATAATTATTTCAAATTAGGGACGCACAGTGCAATTTTATGTAAACCACGGGACCAATCATGTAATTTACTCTTAAATAAACTTAGAGTTAGAGTAAATTACCTTTTTTGTCCCTGTGGTTTGTTAAAAATTGCGGATTTTGTCCTTATGATTTCGAAATTTCGGTTTTCATCCCTATGGTTTGCAATTCATTTCTATTTACGTCCATGAGACTAAAACCTACTTTTTAAGTATGAAAGATTAAAATAAAAATGAATTGTATACCATAGAGATGAAAAAAACAATAATATTTAAAATCATAAGGATGAGAAAGGTAATGAAGTATTAACCATAGGGATGAAAATCGTAATTTCAAAACCATAAGGACAAGAAATAGAAATTTTCAACAAACCACACATACGGAAAACGTAATTTATTCTTAAACTTAAATTAAATTATAATTAAAAATTAAATGGAAAAAATTATTATAAAAACATTATCATTTTTTCAAAACCATACAAAACCGTATTATAAAATCGATAAAGAAAAAAAATAAAATGAAACCTTAAACTCAAGATATATCGCGTTGTATTGCATGAGTGCACTTCTTGTTATTATTAAAAGAATCTTGTTTAATTATTATTATTAAAACTAAACATTTAATAAAATAAAAAAATACCTTTATTAAATATTACAAATTTAATTATTTAGATTTCAAAACTTAAATAATAAAATAAACAATTTAGCAACAAATCAAACGTTTCTAATGTTCCAATTAATGTAGAATCAAATGCTTCAAATTTGATATTAAGTTTTCAATTACCTACAACAAGATAAATTTGCTTTAAATATTATTTAGAACAAGAACAAATCTTAAACATGATTTGCTTTGTATTATTTTTCTGAAATATATCTTTAAAAATCATGTCCAATTTTGTAAGGTTGTCCATGATATAAGTTTGGTAGAGCATCTACAACTTTTTCAAAATGGAGAAAATAAGATTTTGGGCATTTTTATCTTCAACATATTTTCTAAATCTTTCTCAAAAATGGAGAAAGTAGTAGAAATAGTGTAATTTTCTCCAAATTTGAAGAACTCTCCAGAAATTATTATCAAGAGAGAGAAATTGTTTTTTATTATATTCTACTAATAAGAAATTTTGAAATTAAAATGTGTATGAGAGAAAAATAATCTATACTATATTATAAAACACGGATAAAAAACTCTTAAAAACAAATTATTAGACACAAAGTACCATCATTTTATTCAAAATTTTAAAAATCTTTTAATTTACCAGTTTCAAAGCACAAGATACATATTACTACTGCAGGTATCTAACACCCATCAATTTGGTATGTGCAGGACCTTCCTTTTATGCAGACCTTTCCATGTATCACTATTAATTAATATATTATATTAGTATAAATTTGTTTTAATTATATTATTAAATATGTAATTGATTATTTTTTCTAGATGTCATTAAAATATATAAGATAATCATTGAATTCTAACAAAATACTTAATTTTTTTATATAAAAAACATTATATTATTAAGCCTGAATTAAACAAATTTATAAAAAACATTATCACTTTCTCAAAATCATCCAAAATCGTACTGTAAATAAAAAAAAACAAATAATAAAATGAAACATTAAAATCGTAATGTATCTCGATGCATTGTGTGAGTACGCTTCTAGTATTTTATTAGATATGTACAATATTTTAATAATATAAGTAATGATTTCATCTCCAAAATGGAGAATCTGTTGGAGTTGAATGCAATTTTTGTTAGAGATTTTGGACTTTGGTTCTCCATTTTAGAAAAAAAATTGGAGAATCTGTTGGAGATGCCCTTAGGTGTTATTCGGTTCGTTTTCTGTTAAAACCTGAATTGATATAGTTGTCTGTCTGGATATAGTTGTCTGTATGTTAACAGAAAAGTTGTTGTTCGGTTAGTATGCTGAATAAGCAGTCTGAATGTCAAAAATGACCATTTTACTTTCAGAAATGGCAAGTCCAAGATGGAAGATTATGAGGTTATTGAGCAGATTGGTAGAAGAGCTTTTGGAGTTGCTTTTCTTGTTCTCCATAAGATTGAGAAAAAGAAGTAATTTTTTTCATCTTTCTTCTTTCCTAATATTATTTCCCACTACAAATGATGATCAACTCTCTGTGTGTGTGTTTTCTTGTGCTTATTTCATATGTCTTTCCAATTTGTGCTTTAGGGTTTTGAATACAAGTTCCATTTTCTTTTTGTTTTGGTTGTTACTGATTATGAATTCCATTTCTCAATTTGAAATAAGAAAATGGGAGTTTAATTAATTGGATGGATGATTATATTTCAGAAAAAACTTATGCTCATAAACTCCATCGATGGAAAAACTCATAACCTCCAAAATCGATGCCACTTTGACCACTCCATCGATGGAAAAACAAGTATTCTACTGTGACCACCAAATCAATGGGTTTAAACCATAAAATCGATGGGTTTAAACCCAAAAAATCGATGTAGAGGAAAAAGAGAGATCGATGGTACCTGGAGAGGAAAAGAGAGATCGTTCGAGTAGGTAGTTGTGCTTCTTCAATCGATGGAGAGGAAAACAGATCTCGTTCCAGTAGGTAGTTGTGCTTCTTCAATCGATGGAGAGGAAAACATATCTCGACTGGGTTTTAAGAACTCGTTAGGTTACTTTTAATTAAAGGGGAGTAGTTGGGAGTTGGAAGGGTAGATGAGGAAATTAAAGGATATTAAATGGCTGAGTGTAGAAGAGTGTATTTTTGTAGTTGATTCGGTCAGCCACTAGCTGCCCCATTAAGCTACTACCGAACACTCAAATATGGCTGACCGAATCAGCCATATCCCTTATTCAGCCCATTAAGTTGCTACTGAACATGCCCTTAGTCTATAATCAGTATACGTAAACCTCATAATTCATACAAACCAACCAACACAATTGAGGTATTTATGGAAAATTACGACGATGGTCCATTTATTAGGATTGAGATATTTATGGAAGATAATCAAAATTTATTCATTATGATGAACGTTTTGGATTTCAAGACAATCAAGATGTTTATGGAACCATATATTCATTAAGCTAGATGTACAGTTGATATTGTTTTGTATAATTTGTATGAATTAGGAGACTTGCAAATGATTGAGACTATATATATATATATATATATATAAATATGTACTAGGTTTGACCCCGTGTATTACACGGGGTAGTTTAAAAAATTAAATCATGCCAGAAAACTTATCTTACAGAAATGAATGATCATCAAAAGTACGATACTACTTTTCCAAGTTTTTTTTCCCCTTCAGAGTTGTTTTTTTGCAGTTGGTTACAAAATGTCTGTTTGGGTAAAAATTCCAACAGTCTATCGTCGTACGACCAGTGATAACCGACGCCCTTCTTTTAAGGCGACCTCGATTAAAATGAACAAATATCCGTCCGACAAAGTTAGTCGTACGACATGATTTCAGTTACTAACCTGTGACATACGTTATGTCATGTTTAATGCAGGATTCAAGAGACATTCATTGTAACGGTTGCCATCATCAAGAACAACGGACATAACGGTCGCTATCATCAATATCAAACGGTTATTCTATTAAAGATACGCATTCAAGACTTATCAACGGAAAATTAGAGTATAAATATGAAGATGGAACCTCACATTCGGGGATCTGATTCTGAAACCTTACAAGCTCACAAGTTACGCTCTCCAGTTCGCTCAGTCTCTCTCGAAATTCACAAAGCCTACTACTATTTGTTACGCGGCGCACGACCGAAGTCTAATTATACACGACGAACGACCGACTTTACTTTATTGTATTGTTTTACATTACCTTTCACTTGTAACACTTGTTAACAAGGACGACGTCCCTGATTGACGTCCATAGTGCACGACGACTTACCCTCGTCCGCGGTTTTTACCTATTTTAGGGGTTTTCCGCGTCACCAATTCTCTCGTCTCATTTATTTTAATCTTATTATTGTCATACGATTATCAAAGTTACTTTCTTTGGTTGGATTAAGCTCCACATTTACCTTAAATTTTCCTTGGGATATTTTTGGCATAAACAGTTTGGCGCCCACCGTGGGGCTCCATCCGAAGAAAATCTTCGATAATCTTACGACGTACTAACGTTTTCCTTCGAGTGTTCTCTTTTTTCAGTTATTCAGGATAATGGCATTCCAAGGAACTCAAGATCATGTTGTGGCCCAGATGAACATGGAGCTGACTGCTGCTCGTGCTCGTATTGACGCCCTAACAGCCCAGGCTCGACAAGCAGCTGAAACCATCGAGCATCTAAGAAATCAGAATGGAAATAATGTGACGGGGACTACGAATGCTTTTGCCGGTTCTTGGAACATACCCCCTCCATTTACTAATTATCCTCGTCCACCACCAATTAATCCCTCGAACTTCGTAATCCCAACCATGCCTATGGCCTCCATGCCATTCAATGGATATGCCTTTGATTCCTCACATCAGATTAGTTTCAACGGATCGGGCTGTGTTCCATTGGGTGTCCCAAGTAATGTCCCGATAGATCCCGTTGCACAGCGATTGAAGCTCCTAGAAGAACAGAATGAACGTGTCTTGTCGATGTTAGCCAAATTGTCGGGGGCAGCAGTTCCAGTTGATGTCGAGCCACGTACAGGATTTCAGGCGTCGCCGTTCGTTGATGAGATCACTTTGGTGGACGTCCCAAAGAAGTACAGCATCCCGACCTTTACTCCAAAATATTCAGGCGTCACTGATCCAACAGAACACGTCGCCCAATACAAACAACTTATGTAGACTGTCTCGATACCGTATCAGTTCCAAGAAGTCTGTATGTGCAAAAGTTTTGGGGAAACCTTGACCGGAGTAGCTTTACAATGGTTGATTAATCTCAAACCTAAAACCATCGGGTCTTTTGCAGAGTTGGTGAATCAATTTACTCAACAATTCGCTAGCAGCCGAAAAATGGAAAACAGACGAGCGATCTTTACTATGTCGTACAGAAAAATGGAGAGTCCATCCGGGACTATTTTAACCGTTTCAACGCGGAGATGATTGGTATCAGAAATTGCGACGTAAAAACAGCTATAGAAGCATACAAACGAGGTCTGGACGATAGTTCAGGGCTGTATCTCGACCTTACGAAATATCCTCCAGAAACTTTCGAAGACGTACGAGCAAGGATGCTCGCTCATATGAGGGTCGAAGATGACTTCGCCTTCAGAAATAAACACTCGAGCGACAAGAAAAGCCTAGGTGTTAAAAAGCCAGACTTCAAACCGAAGTCGACCAGTCGATCAGAGCCTGGCAGACAGATTTCAAATGTCAGATTTGAAAAGAAAGGGCCGACGACTTCCAAATCTGTCCAGTATCCTAAGGACGCGTTTGGTTTGCGGGATTGGAATGGATTTGGAGGGATTTGGATTTCAAATCCATTCCAATCCTGTGTTTGGTTTACAGGAATAGAATTTGTTGACCGGATTTGAAAACCTTTGACCTCTTTAAAATCATTTACTTGATGGATTTGGAATTCATTTGCAATGGGCCGGGATTTCAAATCCCCCAAATCCAAATCCTTACTCGAAATCCAATCCATTTCATTCCAATCCCGCAAACCAAACGTGCCCTAAGGTATCATCTTATGGTTTCACTGGATCAGCCAAGGACGTCGTCACGTCCCTGAAACAGCTCCAACAAAACGTTCGATGGCCAAAGAAAAGCGACAAAGACAGTTATAAGAAAGACAAGACAAAATGGTGCGATTTCCATAGTGACTTTGGTCATATAACGGATGATTGCATCGCTTTGAAAAAAGAACTGTCCTGGCTTAATTCGAAAGGTTATTTACAAGAATTGACGGGAAAAAAGGATGTGCGTCCCACATCCCCAGAACATGCCAAGGTGATTAATTGTATCACCGGAGGCTCTGATGTTTGTGGGACCACATATTCAGCTCCTAAGAGACATGCTAGTCGCGGTCCCAATGACCGACCAATTCCAAATGAGACAAGACCCAAGGAGGACGCAGAATTAGAAGCTTTGCCCTTGACGTTCGACCAAGCAGATCTCGACGATGTACATCAGAAACATCATGACGGACTAATTATCCAATTAAGCATTGGAAATTGTGTGACAAAGAGGATACTCGTCGACGGAGGTAGTTCAGCTAACATTATCTTTTTTGATGCAGTGAAAGCAATGGGAATTGACAAATCCGAGATTACACGACGTTCGACTACACTCGTTGGATTTAACGGAGGAGCGACAAGTACCATGGGGGAAATCACACTACCAGTATATGCTAAAGGAATCAACAGACAGACGAAGTTCAACGTCGTCGACTGTTCATCAGCTTATAACGTCATCCTTGGGCGACCATGGATCCACGATATGAAAGCTGTACCTTCGACATACCATCAAACCTTGAAATTCCCCACGCAATGTGGGGGGTACAGGAGATCAAAAGCGAAAGAAAAGTTTCTAGGGAATGTTACAAAGTCACTTTGAAGCTCCCGAAGCAGACAGTATAGCAATTACAGAACCAGGACGTTCCTGGGACCGATGACGATTATCGCTTGGAAGTTGTCGTACTAAACCAGGATAAGCCTGATCAGATGGTCTACATAGGTTCGACACTCGATCCATCCTTCAAAAAACGACTAATTTCTTTTTTGCAGGACCACTATGATTGCTTCGCGTGGACGCACGAAGATATGGTAGGCATCGATCCGAGTATTATTTCTCATAAACTCCACGTCGATCCATCATTCAAACCCGTTCAACAGAAAAGACGAAAATTTGCTCCTGAGAGAAATAAAGTTATCAACGACGAAGTTGATAATTTGCTTAAAACAGGAAAAATACGAGAAGTCAAGTATCCAGATTGGCTCGCCAACGTTGTTGTCGTCCAAAAGAAAAATGGTAAATGGAGAGTGTGCATTGATTTCACAGACCTTAACAAGGCATGTCCAAAAGATCCATTTCCATTGCCACACATCGATTCTATGGTCGACGCTACAGCTGGACACGAATTACTCACTTTCATGGACGCATATTCTGGATATAACCAGATATTGATGCATTCCGACGATCAGGAAAAAACGGCTTTCATGACAGATAAAGGTATTTATTGTTACAAGGTAATGCCTTTTGGTCTTAAGAATGCAGGTTCGACGTATCAACGGCTAATAAATATGATGTTTAAAAAGCATTTGGGCGACACTATGGAGGTATACATCGACGACATGCTTGTCAATTCGAAACATACGGACGATCATATAGGACATTTGAAGCAACCGTTCGACATTTTGCGTGAATACAAAATGAAGTTGAATCCGACAAAATGTTCTTTTGGAGTTCGAGCTGGCAAATTTATCGGTTATATGGTCACACGACGAGGAATCGAAGCTAATCCTGACCAAATTAAAGCAATTATCGAGCTAAAATCACCCAGAAATTTTAAAGAAGTCCAACGTCTAACAGGACGTGTAGCAGCGTTGAACAGGTTCATCTCTCGGTCGTCCGACAGATGTCACCTATTCTACAACGTCCTGCGAAAAAGTAAAGGATTCGATTGGACTGATAAGCACGAGGAGGCGTTGCAACAACTCAAGAAATACATGACATCACCTCCCTTCCTCTCTAAACCTGAGAAAGGTGAAGCTCTTCAACTCTACCTGGCCGTCAGCATTAATTCGGTAAGTGCAGTCCTTATACGAGAAATCGACGGACGACAATTGCCAATCTATTATGTAAGTAAAACTCTACTAGACGCTGAAACCAGGTACTCGTCTATAGAAAAACTCTTGCTTTCATTAGTCATGGCCGCTAAGAAGCTACGACATTATTTTGAATCACATCCTATAACTGTGGTAACTAACTTTCCATTAAAGTCTGTGTTAAGAAAACTTGAACTAACAGGACGATTAGCTAAATGGAGCATCTACCTCAGCAATTATGATCTGGATTTCAAGCCCAAGACGGCGATCAAATCACAGGTCTTGGCAGATTTTGTTACAGATTTCAGTCCAGAACTAGAAGAAGCGACGACGTCCAACGAGTTAATTGTGGCGACTTTGCATGACACTACTTGGACGCTCGACGTCGATGGTTCATCGAAAATACGAGGAACAGGCCTGGGTGTCGTCCTACAGTCCCCACAAGGGGGCAAAATAGTGTACTCCATACGGTGCGACTTCAAGACAACAAATAATGAGGCAGAATACAAAGCACTGATTGCAGGAATGAAAATTGCTCATGACTTGGGGGCAACATGTCTACATGTCCGGAGCGACTCGTCCTTAGTGGTTAAGAGACATTCATTGTAACGGTTATGTCATACGTTATGTCATGTTTAATGCAGGATTCAAGAGACATTCATTGTAACGGTTGCCATCATCAAGAACAACGGACATAACGGTCGCTATCATCAATATCAAACGGTTATTCTATTAAAGATACGCATTCAAGACTTATCAACGGAAAATTAGAGTATAAATATGAAGATGGAACCTCACATTCGGGGATCTGATTCTGAAACCTTACAAGCTCACAAGTTACGCTCTCCAGTTCGCTCAGTCTCTCTCGAAATTCACAAAGCCTACTACTATTTGTTACGCGGCGCACGACCGAAGTCTAATTATACACGACGAACGACCGACTTTACTTTATTGTATTGTTTTACATTACCTTTCACTTGTAACACTTGTTAACAAGGACGACGTCCCTGATTGACGTCCATAGTGCACGACGACTTACCCTCGTCTGCGGTTTTTACCTATTTTAGGGGTTTTCCGTGTCACCAATTCTCTCGTCTCATTTATTTTAATCTTATTATTGTCATACGATTATCAAAGTTACTTTCTTTGGTTGGATTAAGCTCCATATTTACCTTAAATTTTCCTTGGGAGATTTTTGGCATAAACAATGTCCTTGTTTTAGGCAGTTCACAAGGGATGTTTTGCAAAAAATTAATAAAAAATATGAATAAACATTAAGAATTTATAAAACAAAATTTATAATAGAACGTAAATGAAATTATGCAAAAGTACATAGTTAAAATTGATATGGAATTGCAAAAAGAAAATTACGACAATTTAGTGATTATTTGTATCAAATCTCATACTAAATTTAACAAATCTCATACTAATCACAACATATGAATTCGTATATATTTATGATATTTAATAATATAACTAAATCCAAAAGTATTCAATATTGGACTCATTTCGAAGGTATTGACGAAACGATTACAATGGTATCATTTGTAAAAAATAAAATGTATTTTAATGCATTTTAGTTCATATATATTATTTATGTTTATATGATAAGAGTCTAAAATGAAAAATAAAAAAATAAGGAATTAAAAGTAAATTACACACCTAATTATAAGGGTAGTAAATATAAGGTATAAATTAAAAAAATTGAATTAAGGAAAGATTTAAGGAGGAATGAATGTGGATGTTCTAAATGAACTTATGATATAAAATGCGTCCAGATACATATTTAGGTGGAAGAATGAAAAAATGAGGTCAGCAGAAGGCGACACGTGTCCTTCTAGTTACTTATTTATTATATGTATAGATATGTATATTTGAAAGGCGATTGAGACTATATACATAAAGATTCAAATGGTGTGAGGTGTGGTGTGGTGACGAAGTCAAGCCTTACACGCCATGGCAAGTATGAAACGTTTTTTAAGAGGCTAAATTTGTATGTCATATATAGAATTATATACATACATATTTTCTATATGTTACTCAGTCAGATAATTATATTAAAAAATTTACATTCATATTAGAAGAAGAAAAAACATATAGATTATTATTATTAGAAAATAGTCTTTGATCAAGTATTCAAAATAAAACTTAGAAAGATAATTTTATTGTTAATGCCAAAAATCGTCCAAAGGAAGGTTTAAGGTCGGTGTAGAGTTTTATCCAACTAAAGAAAGTAATCAGGCGACAAATCGTGCGACAATAATAGAATAAAGAGACAAGAGATTTGGTGACGCGGAAAAACCTCAACGAGGAAAACACCGCGGACGACCAAGAAGAGTCGTCGAGCACTATGATTGCCAAACAGGGGCGACGTCCTTATGTATGACAGTGTTTTACACGATAACTACTAAATACAAGTGTAAAAACTAGTAACAAGTGCAGGTCATATATGAAACACTTCGGTCGTGTGTATAATACTGTGATCGTGTAGTACGACAGAGAGTGCTTGCGAGAATTCTTCGCGTAGCTTGTAATATCGGAGCTCCGGTGTTGTAGTTGTAGATGATGTAGTCGTCCGAATGAAGTGTATATCTTGGGTATTTATAGTCTTTGATCTTCATAAATGTGTCATTGAATCTTTGGTGTAACGGTCGAGGACAGCCTTGTGATTGAATAAACAAGAGAAAAACGTTGGGTCGTCCATTAGTGTAATCGTGGTCGAGGATAGCCTTGTGATGGTCGTGCGACTAACGCTCGACCGGAGTCCACAAAAGTGTCGACAAGTGTTATAAATATGTTTGGTCGCCAGGACCTTATCTTAATACGAGATCAGTCGTGCGTAAGATGAATTTGTTGTGGTCTTGTATTTTTGACCCAAACAGTTTGCCCCCAAAAATTTAAAATGAGGCGACAATTTTTGAATTTTAAATTTTAATTTTTTTTGACGAAAAAAATTGGTCTCCACGTGTCACTCGGGAGAGGCTCTCGTCGCTTCAGAATCGAATCAGTTCGTTTCTAACTAGACCTATAATGGTCTATCTAACACATGTGATGTCACGATGGCGTGGGGAACACGTGTGACAGTTGTCAGGACAGGTGTCGAAAATCTGTCGATGCTTACAAAGAGTCGATCGACACGTGTCGACCATCGAGCGATTCACTTGATACGATTTCCGCGTATAAATAGAGAAATCCAGGGATTATTTCCTTTTACGCTTTCGGAGTATTTTAGAGAGAGATTTCCCTGTGAATCCTTGCCAAGTTTACAATATCCTTGCCCGATTTAGTTTCGATCGAGGTTTAGAGCGGCTATATAAGATACGATCTTCATCACTTCCTTATATGCGATTCGAAACCCAAGCTAGAAAACCTAGGAGAAACTGGGATATACTTGGTGTGTCTGAGCTTAAAATTAGTTCGAGAGGATTATTCATGTTGAGTGAACCTACGAGCACGATTCAAGATCAAGATGATCTTGATTCCTTAGGCGATTAGCGCATATCCCTTCTACTGTGACCATTTACACTCTGGGTCAGCTTCGTCCTGACATGCGTCCGTAGGGATACTTTGTTATTTACGAGTATCCCTTCAAAATAGGGTTCACGTGGCTCTATTCGCCTCTATCGAGGCGGTTTATGATGACCTTTGGTCTAGCCCCGGGGCAGCTTATGCCCCAGTTTTGGAGAGTCGTCTCACTCGTCCCTTGGTTTCTTTTATTTTCCTCCTTTCTTGACTTGTCGTGCGTTCTAACCCTTTTCTTTGTTTGTTTCAGGTGGTTCCCCAGCGAAGATCACGACTGCGGCCGCTAGGAGAGCGGCCCAGCTGGAATTGGCCCGAAAGGGTCGTGAAAAGAGAAAGGGGCTCTCGACTGCTGGGTCAAGTTTGCCCAAAAGAACAAGGATGGCGGTTCTGAGGGAACCGTCGTCCAGGGGTGGCGACGCGTCGAGTGTCGCCACTCCTCAGAAGGTGAAGGTTGGTGATCCAATACTAGCGGTCCCCATAAACGTAGCACCTACATTGGTGAATTCACCGGAGGTGTCAAATGGTGAGCGACCACCACCGGAGCAGGAACAGGGGCAGGCGACTTAGGCCTCTGACTCCATTCCCCAATCGTCCGATTAGGGGAAGGGACCTGTGGAGGTCCAAACGGTTAACTTTACGTTGCCGTTGGACTTTATGGCGGATGATGTCCTCGATGGGGCGAAGATATTTCCTCATCTAGGGAAATATCAGCTCCCGACCTTCAGGGAGCGTTTTAAGGGGATGTCAGTCGACGACGTGGGATCCAACGTCGTCGGTCTCTCCTTTATGGTAAGTGTCGAAACTTATCTTTTTATTACTTTGTTTTTTCTGTCATTTTAACTTTTGTACTAATGTCGTGTGTCGTGTGCTACAGACGTTCCAAGCCTCTCTCAGTCTCTACGGCGAGATGGAGAGGATTAGGCGACTTCTGTCGACTGCTCTCGAGAGAGAGAATGCGGCACTGGAGAGAGAGCGGGCTGCTCTGTCCAGGGAGAATGAAGCTACGTCCCAGGTGGAGTCTTTGACCGTGAGGCTTGAAGAAGCCCACAAGGTCTTAGAGGTCTCCGGTCTCAAACAGCCGATCTGCAGACGCGCCTCCATATGTCATGCGAGATGCTGAAGGGGATGAGGGAGGAGCTGGAGGGGGCCCAGAGGTCCCTGGTCGAGAATGAAAAAGAGATCAGGGGTCTCAAGGCTAGGGAGGTCGAGCTAAAGACCGAGGTGGAGGATCTGGAAGAAGAATTGAAGTCCGTCGAGGCTTTTACTCGATGAACGACCAAGGCAGCGATAATGAGGCATCATCTTGTTGTGAAGAATCCACTTGCCAATGTTGCTGAAGACCTCAAGATCTATCTTGTGGACGTCGGGAACAAGAAGGATCTGGACTCCGAAGATGAGAAGGATGTCGAGGTGGTCGAGGTCGAGGAGGAAGCCTAAGCGGATGAAGCTTCAGAGTTGCAGCCAACTGAAGATGCTCCTCCATCTTGAGTTTTTCTAGATTTTAGTCTTTTGTTTTTACTTTTATATGGTCAACCGTTGGTGGTCGAGCCTTCCACTTGTAACCATCTAATTTTGGTTTTGAATACAAATGGTTTTTATCTTATCTGTCGAGCATTATAAAATAAGTAAACAATACCTCATGATAAGACATAAGTCAATAAAATACCTGGAACTTTTCAAACCTGAGAATTGTGCGATCAAACAATCATTCAATACAAAGATACATGCAATTAAAACAATATAAGTAATCTAAGGATACTTGTGGAATGATTCATACCAAGGATACTTGTGACTAAGGCAATCCAAATAGTTCAATCCAAAGATTCTTGCGACTATAAGGCATTTGTTCATAGTGAAAAAAAATTCTAAGTTAAACTTAGATTATAAATCTTGGAGTTTTACAAGACCAAATCGTGTAAAAGACTTATGATCTTATGTCGTGCGATTCTGCGAGAAAACAATGTCAGAGGTTGGTTGTTGGCTAACCAACGACCCTCTGATGCTTAAGTCAGTATTGGTTGTGACAAATAATTGTAAGGAAAAAAGAATAAAGGACTTAGAAAAAATACCTCTTGAGATATGTTGCATTCCAACTACGAGGGATTTCCTGGTCGTCGAGGGTTTGAAGCCTATAGGCACATTTTCCCACGACTTTAGATATACGATAAGGACCTTCCCATTTGATGGAAAGCTTACTTGCGTTCGGCTCTTGAGTGTTTTGAAACACTCGACGTAAGACATGGTCACCTACTTGAAAGACTTTGGTCTTTGCGTTTTTGTTAAAATGACGCTCGACTGATTGTGTTTGAGACGCCATTCGGACTAGCGTTAATTCTCTTAATTCTTCAAAGGCGTCAAGATCATAACTCAAGTCGACTAGGTTATGGTCGACCGAGTCATGTCTCGATGTTGGGAGTTGGATCTCGACGGGTAAAACTGTTTCGCAACCATAGACCAAGGAAAATGGGGTTTGCCCTGTAGACGTACGTGGAGTCGTACGATTTGCCCATAAGACTGTGGGAAGTTCTTCGACCATTTTTCTTTTGTTGCTTTCAATCTCTTATTGATCGATTTTATAATAGTTTTATTGCTCGATTTTGCAAGTCCATTCGACTGGGGATACCGCAGCGTTAAAGTCGTTAGTTTTATGTTGTGATCCTCACAGAATTGCTGAGTTCTTTCGCTTATGAATTGGGATCCATTGTCGCAGACAATCTCGAATGGTATCCCAAACCTGCATATAATGTTAGTCTGAATAAAAGATATAACCTCTTTGTCCCGAACTTGGGAAAAAGCGGCTGCTTCTACCCATTTAGAGAAATAATTTGTAACAAGTAAAAATACCTTTTGCCCAGGGGCATGTGGTAACTTACCGACAGTATCCATTCCCCACCTCATGAAGGGCTAGGGAACTAATGTCGAGTGTAAAGGTTCAGAGGGTTTATGCGTCGTACCTAAACGTCGCTGACATGCGTCGCAAATTTGTACATACCTGATGGCGTCTTGTCGTAATGTCAGCCAATAGTAGCCTTGTCGCAATATTCGATTGGCTAGACTACGACCACCCGAGTGATTACCACATTCACCGTCGTACATTTCTTGCAAGATGTTCTGGACTTATGTTTTGCTTGTGACACATCGTAGGTTAAGTCCAGTGGACGATCGTCGATAGAGCTTGCCTTGTATTACGACATATCTGGATGCCTTGAATCTGATCTTTCGAGCTTCCATTCTTTCTTTTGGAAGTTGGTCGTGCAGTAAGTAGTTCATTATATAGGTTGACCAACCTTCTTTTTCATTATCGATCTTGACTATGTCGTCATGATCAATGGATGATATCATGAGATGTATCATTGGTATTGTGTCGAACGGAGGTTTGCTAAGTGTTGATCCAAGATTGGCTAAGGCATCAGCTTGAGTTTTATAGATCTCTCGGGATTTGTTCAATCGAAAATGGCTTGAAATTTTCTGATTTTGCCTTGGCAATCTTAAGATATGACGTCATCTTTGAGTCCTTTGCCGCAAACTCGCCATTCTTTTGGTTCACGACGAGGAGGGAATCGCTCTTGACGTGCAACCCTTTTGCCCCCAAGTCGAGCACCATGTTCATTCCTACGGCCAAGGCTTCATACTCTGCTTCATTATTCGTTGCTTTGAATTTACATCGTATGGAGTACACCATCTTGCCCCCCGTGGCGACTGTAAGACGACGCCCAGTCCTGTGCCTCTAGCGTTAGATGATCCGTCGACATGTAGAGTCCAGAGTTTGTCGTCGTGAGTCGCCACAGAAAAAGCTTCGTCTTGTGTTTCTTTCTCTAATTCAGGACTAAAGTCAACGACGAAGTATGCTAGGACTTGTGATTTGATCGAGGTCCTGGGCTTGAAGTCGATGTCGTAGCTGCTGAGATATATACTCCATTTCGCCAGTCGACCTGTCAATTCTGGTTTTCTCAAAACAGACTTGAGTGGAAAGTTAGTAACAAGAGTTATAGGATGCGACTCGAAGTAATGTCGCAACTTTTTGGTAGTTGTGACTAACGATAGTAATAATTTTTCCATCGATGAATACCTGGTCTCAGCGTCAAGCAAAGATTTACTTACATAGTAGATAGGCAGTTGATGTTTGTTGTCTTCTCTTACCAGGACTGCACTTACCGCATTGGGGCTAACGGCCAAGTATAGTTGTAGGACCTCATTGTCTTGTGGTTTCAACAACAATGGAGGGGACGCCATGTATTCTTTTAATGTATGCAATGCTTGCTCGTGGTCCTCCGTCCACTGGAAGCCTTTGTTCTTTCTCAAGACGTTGTAGAATAGGTGACATTTGTCCGACGATCGTGAGATAAACCTATTTAAGTTTTCCACATGACCAGTTAGACACTAGACTTCTTTGAAGTTTCTCGGTGATTTGATCTCGACTATGGCTTTGATTTGATCAGGGTTAGCTTCGATCCCACGTCAAGTCACCATGTATCCTAAGAATTTTCCGGCGCTTACTCCGAAAGAGCACTTGGTTGGATTCAGTTTCATGTGATATTTTCTAAGAATGTCGAACTACTGTTGTAGATGTTCGACATGATCGACATATTTTGTTGATTTGACGAGCAATGTAAACCTCCATAGTATCGCCGAGTCATTCCTTGAACATTTTATTGATCAAGCACTGATATGTGGAACCTGCATTTTTCAAACCAAAAGGCATAACCTTATAACAATAAATACCTATGTCTATCATAAAGGCAATTTTCTCTTGTTCGTCGACGTGCATAAGTATTTGATTATAGCCTGAATATGCGTCCATGAATGTCAAGAGTTCGTATCCAGCGGTCGCATCGACTAAGGCGTCGATGTGCGGAAAAGGGAATGGATCCTTCAGACACGCCTTGTTTAAGTCTGTAAAATCTAAGCACACCCTCCATTTGCCGTTTTTCTTTTATACGACCACGACATTGGCTAACCAGTCGGGGGTACTTTACTTCTCGAATTTTCCCGGTTTTGAGGAGGTTGTCAACTTCGTCATTGATGACCTTATTTTGCTCTGGAGCGAACTTTCGACGTTTCTGCTTGATGGGTTTGAACGATGGGTCCACATTTAATTTGTAGGAAATGACGTCAGGGTCAATGCCGACCATGTCTTCGTGCGTCCAAGCGAAACAGTTAGCATGCTCCTGCAAAAACGAGATTAGTTCTTTTTTAATGGAATGATCGAGGGACGAACCTATGAAGATGACTTGATCAGGCTTGCTTTGGTCATGGATGACTTCCTCCAAACGATAGTCATCGACAGTGTTGGGAGGAGCATCCTGGTTCTGTAATTGCTAAATGGATTGCTTTCGCTGTTTCATCGTTGCCGTGTAGCAATCGCGAGCAACTTTTAGTTCACTATTGATATCCTGGACTCCCCACGGCGTGGGAAATTTCATCGTCTGATGAAACGTTGAAGGGACTGCCTTCATATCGTGGATCCAGGGTCGATCGAGAATGATGTTGTACGCTAACGAACAGTCGATGACGTTGAACCTGGTCTGCTTGTTGATTCCTTTGGCGTAGACTGGCAGATAGAGATGGAAATTTTACCCATTGGGGAGGGTACCCAACCCTAACGGGGCAGGGATTCCCTGCTTTAACGGGTAACGGGGCGGGGACGGGGATTTATTTTCATACACGAAGCGGGGTCGGGGCGGGGCGGGTATGGCATTACCCGCCCCTAATCCGGACCAGATTAAACTTTTTAATCTATTTAATATATATACATAGTGTGTGTATAAATAAATATATATGTATACATTTATTATTAAATGATAAATACATTTTTATTTTCAATATCGGTAATTAATAAAGTGACGATTTATTATAATTTTAATTTTTAAAATACATTTTTATTTATTTATTTTACTAAACGGGTACCCGTCGGGGATTCCTTCCCCCCGAACCCGTCGGGGATTAATCGGGGTGGGGGCGGGGGGTTTAAACGGGGGTCGGGGGCGGGGGGTTTAAACGGGGGATTCATTACCCGCCCAATACCCGACCCGTTTCCATCCCTACTGGCAGAGTGATCTCCCCAAAGGTGTTTGTCGCGTCTCCATTGAAGCCAACCAAGGTCGTCGAGCGTCGAACGATCTCCGACTTGTTGAGTCCCATGGCTTTGATGGTGTCGAGAAAGATTATGGTCATTGAGCTTCCCCCATCGACCAACACCCTCTGGGTTAAACAGTTGTTGATCTTGAGCTGAACAATTAATCCGCCGTGATGTTTTTGATGTAGGTCGCCTAGGTCGTCTTGATCGAACGTTATCTTCATCGACTCTAGCTCCAATTCTTCCTTTGGTCGTGAGGATCGGGGGACTAGCTGATCATTTGCCCCCCGACTGGCATGCCTTTTTGTTGCAGAATAAGTCAGACCACAATACTAAACAGACTCTATTTATACCCCCAATACTCTTGTACACTATTAAAGCCCAAACCCATATACAAGGCCCAAATACAATAATGTTGATTACTTTACTAAACTTCTAAAGTGAACATATTTTATGTTCTAACATTCTCCCCCTAAGTTTTGTAAAGTAATCATTCTCTTATCAGCTCCAGCTTCAGCTCCTCTCCCCCTTAATTTCTTTATAAAACTTAGTGCTACATAAACTTCAAAGCTCCTCTAGCTCCCCCTTGAAAATAGCTCTTATCCTTGAAGTATCACCTGAAATACCAGATCTGATGTAGACCATAACCTCAACTAAGTGCACATAAAGACAGCTTTTAACTTTAGTAAACCCAACACATTCCTTAACGCCCACAAGAATGATATGTGTGGATTATGGAGTGACAATCAAGTGCATCTTTAGTGTATAACATCTGATTTGTCTTTGAGCCATGAGTTGAAATAAGAATTCATCTTAAGAACTTCATCTGATCAACTTACGGGCGGTAGCATCCGGTAGCAACACTACAAGGCAAGGGTAAAAGGCAAGCAATGTTCAACAACTAATAGAAATGAACTCATTTTCTGAGTGCTTTCCAGAATACTGAACAATCAAACCCAGAACTCCTTTCTTCACGAATCACCTGGATGATTATAAGCACTCAGGATTCTGAATTACAACTCAAGCATCAGAACAATGATTGCAGTCGCTCACACTACTGAGTGGTCAGTTTAGAAGAATGATAAAGTGCTCTCAACGGTCTAACAACTCAAGAAGCTCTCTAGATTGATGATTGCAGATGCTCAGGCAGCTAACTTAATCCAAGCAGAGACCAAAATCATCAAATCCAGAATCTGAAAATCTTAAAAGGCATGCATGAGCACTCGTGAAATGTAGATATGTTGCTAAAGATATGTGACTAACATATGATAAGAGTGATGTCACATATGCATTACGCGTAAAAAGCTTAGGAACAGGGCAAACTTGTATCAGAATGGGTTCAGAACAGTCAAAAATCTCAAACAGATCAAAACTTTTCGCAAAGGCTCAACAATTCGCATATCACTATTTCAAATTAGCACAATTCGCAAGATAGACTAAGCTGAAACTCCACAATTCGCATAGGCTGCCATGAGAATCCTTACTTCTCGCAAGGGCCTATCTGCGAAATCCTCGCAATTCGCATACCTCATACCTGCGAATCCTTAGAATTCGCATCACACTAGCCTGCGAATCTTAGACTTTTCGCAACTCTCTCATCTGCGAAATCTTCACTTTCCGCAACATACATATGTACGAATTCTACACTTGCACAAATTTCATCTTCAAGGTATGTTATCCTGCAAATCCTTGAGCATTTCGCAGATAACTACTGTGCGAATTCTATACTTAATAAAATATCAGCTTCAAGGTCTTTGCGAATTCTGACATGCGAATTTATCAAACACTTCAGCATGCGAATTCTCTGTTGCGAATTCTTTCAAAATACTGCTTTCTGCGAATTTCTTCTAACAACATTGCGAATTCTTCAAATTCTGCGAGTTCTTTCTTTGAATCCTGCGAATTCTATAGATCGCGAACTGTTTTTCACAAAAACTTCGAATTAAACCATCAAAACTTCGAAATTTGAGTTGATACTTTGACAACAGGTTCGAAAAAGACTTTGTAGCATATTTGTAGTTGATCATCTCTTTCAAATACGACTCTAAATCATAATTCGATCCAACCACAATGAAATGACATTTTCGAACTGGAAAAATTCAAAAATCGATCAAACCACTCGAATTTGATGAGATTAAAGAAAGTAATTGACTCAATACCGATCAACAATAGCCACAGAATCAATTTATCAACAAATAACATCCAAATAAACATCAAATTCCATAATTCAAATTTTCACATCGACTGTTCATTTCAATTCCAATTAGATCTCGATCGTGCGTAGATTAATATCTTCGTTAGGCTCTGATACCACATGTTAGGTCCTAAGATCATAGATTGAATTGATTGAATGATTAACAAGAGATTGTAGGGAGGAATCTGTAGTTTTATTCAATACGGAAAGTAAATTATACTACAGAGCGTTTACAATTCGTATGACTACATTGGAAATGAAACTTACCTACAAATGAACTAAACAGACTATATTTATACCCCCAATACTCTTGTACATTATTAAAGCCCAAACCCATATACAAGGCCCAAATACAATAATGTTGATTACTTTACTAAACTTCTAAAGTGAACATATTTTATGTTCTAACACCTTATCCTTCTTGTCATCACCTTTATCACTTTTCTTCGGCCAACGGATGGTTACTTGTATGTTTCTCAACGCTTCGACCAAGTCGTTAGAAGTCCCTTTTAATCCATAGGAAGAAAGATTAGGGTACTGAGGGAGCTTCGTCGTGGTCAAGACCTTTTTTCTTATCAAACCTGACGTTCGATATTTATCGCGATGGTTCTGCTTTGATTGTTGCTTTGGTCTTGAATTTTGGCTTCTTCACGCTTAACGATTTTTTGTCGCTAGAGTGTTTACGTCGAAAGGCAGTGTCGTCTTCGACCCTCATATAGGCCAAAGTCCTTGCTCGTACATCTTCGAAGTTCTTTGTAGGGTATTTTGTCAGATCAGTGTAGAGACACGAACTCTCATCCAAACCACGTTTGTATGCCTCGATCGCGGTCTTGATGTCACAATTACGGACACTAATCATCTTGGCATTGTAGCAATTGAAATAACTCCGGATGGATTCTCCAACCTTTTGTACGACATAGTACAAGTCACTAGTCTGCTTCTCCATCTTGCGACTACTTGTGAATTGTTGGGAGAATTGGTTCACTAGTTCAGCGAATGAAATGATGGACTTAGGTTTGAGGCCAAACAACCATTGGAGGGTTGCACCCATGAGGGATGCCCCAAAAATTTTGCACATACACACCTCTTGATACTGGTGTGGGATCGACACTGTCCACATCAATTGCTTGTACTGAGCGACGTGTTCAGTTGGATCCGTGATGCCAGAGTATTTTGGTGTGAATGTCGGGATGCTGTATTTCTTAGGGACGTCGACCATAGCTATCTCGTTGACAAAGGGCGACGCTTGAACCTTTGTGCGAGGCTCGACATCTACAGGTACTGCTGCTCCTGGTAGCTTGGAAAATAGTGACAACACTCGTTCATTTTGTTCCTCTAGCATCTTCAATCGTTGAGCGACTAGATCGTTCTGATTATTCCCTTGAGTTGCTATCGGGACGTGCCCAGAGTTTTGGAAACCATTCTGTTGCGACGAATCAGAATCATCTCCATTGTAATGGAAGGTTGGCATCGGCATCATGAGAATCTACGTTGTATGAGGCATCGTGGGAATCGACGCCATCAAGTGGAAGAATGGTGGAGCTACCAGTGGCATCGTCGGCATGGGTTGACTAGCGATGCCAGGGAAGGGAGGTCTTGGATAATTGGGGAGTGGAGGTCCCGACCAAGGCATGCTGAAGTCCCCCAAGACCATGCGAAATCCCTGCTGCGTTGCTAGCATTCCGATTCCTCAAAGACGCGATCTCTTCAGCAACTTGTATGTTTTGATTTGACAAGGTATCGATGCGAGCACGTGCAGCGATCAACTCCATGTTCATCTAGGCTATGATTTGCTCTTGGGTTCCTTGAGGAGCTTCCATTATCCTGTAGAAGAAAGACACTCGAAGAAATTGTTAGTACGGCACACGGTTGTCGAGGATTTTCTTTAGGTGGGGCCCCACGGTGGGCGCCAAACTGTTAATGCCAAAAATCGTCCAAAGGAAGATTTAAGGTCGGTGTGGAGCTTTATCCAATTAAAGAAAGTAACCAGGAGACAAATCGTGCGACAATAATAGAATAAAGAGACAAGAGATTTGGTGACGCGGAAAAACCTCAACGAGGAAAAAACCGCAGACGACCAAGAAGAGTCGTCGAGCACTATGATCTCCAAACAGGGGCGACGTCCTTATGTATTACAGTGTTTTACACGATAACTACTAAATACAAGTGTAAAAACTAGTAACAAGTGCAGGTCGTGTATGAAACACTTTGGTCGTGTGTATAATATTGTGATCGTGTAGTACGACAGAGAGTGCTTGCGAGAATTCTTCGCGTAGCTTGTAATATCGGAGCTCCGGTGTTGTAGTTGTAGATGATGTAGTCGTCCGAATGAAGTGTATATCTTGGGTATTTATAGTCTTTGATCTTCATAAATGTGTCATTGAATCTTTGGTGTAACGGTCGAAGCTCCATAATGGCTTTGGTCGTTATAGCCGTTGGTCTTTAAGAGCATTAAACTTGCATTGAATAAACAAGAGAAGAACGTTGGGTCGTCCGTTAGTGTAATCGTGGTCGAGGACAGCCTTGCGATGGTCGTGCGACTAACGCTCAACCGGCGTCCACAAAAGTGTCGACAAGTGTTATAAATATGTTTGGTCGTCAGGACCTTATCTTAATACGAGATCAGTCGTGCGTAAGATATTTTTGTCATGGTCGTGTATTTTTGACCCAAACATTTACAATTTCATTTCAACTGTGAGTCCGTAATATGTATGAATTCGTGAAACTATGAATGATGATTAGATAAATCTATAATTTAAAAGTATAAAAACACAAAAGCTAATTTTAAAAAAAAAAACTGAAAAAGACTGGCTATTTCAAGTACTTGGCAACGAATTTGCATCATCGCATAGAATTGTTGGCAACGAATTCGCATAGAATTGTTGGCAACGAATGAGCTTAAATGGGACGGTCTATAATACTACATCGAATGCTATGTCTTTCATGGACTGCTATTTCAAGTACTTGACTGACCAAATTGGAAGCAGGATTGTGGCTATTCTCTGGAGTATTTGGAGGGAATGTAATTAGAGGGTATGGAAAAACCATTCAAGACTGTCGGACATGATTACCCAACTCGGTTTAGAAGACTTGGTGGATTGGGATAGAGCAAGGGACACGAATGGTGAAGGAAACTTCCCCGGTATGCGATAAATGGCATCCTCTGCCTACACCTTTCTTAAAATGCAATTGCGATGCGGCAAGTTTTCAAGAAAATGGAAGTGTGGGATTGGGGATTACCTTAAGGAATGGAAATGGCACATTAATGGCTTATAAAATGGTTCCAACCAATGGGTTACGAAGTCAAGGAATGTGAAGCTCTGGTTTTAATGGAATCTATATCTTGGGTGGAATCTATGGGGTATCATCAAGTGATCTTCGAATCCGACTTTGGTGGTCATCGCAACGGCACAAAAAGAGGAGCACGATGATACAGTTCGTAAGGTTTATACACTTGCTTTTTGAAAACAATCAATATATTCATGAAACCAGATATTCGTTAAAGTAAATGGACGATTAAGATTGATTTATATAATTCGTAAGGTTTATACACTTTCATCCTTGGTTAATAGATGCACCTACCAACCCACCTCAATGGAATGATATACATGTTCATGTTCCTATTTAGTTGAAATCAAAAAACAAATAGGAATGGTAATAAATACTGGTGTTTTGATTCAATAATGCAACAAGTACTTACCAATTTACCATCCATTTTAAATTGGTTTTTTTTGTAACAAAAGTTGCATTTAACACCAACTTAGTTAGAGTTGTAAATGTTTCAATTCTTTTAAAACTCCACATTTGAAATGGCTTATTTATAGACTTTTAATGAGGTTTCTAAAACATATTTCCAAAATAAGATTTCATTTCCATACCCATGCCCATAAATAAAATTGGATCTTTTTTTAATTAGATCCTTTAGATTCAACTATACTACAACCCTAGATCATTTCATTTTATAGTGATAAAACATTATAAAACTACATACCAGGTTAAGCAAACTTTACAACGTTACAAAGAACTTGAAGATATTATAGCCTATATATATCTATTCCTGTTTTGAACTAATTATAATTATCTAGAGGAGACTTGTGTAACAATAGCAAGAACACGAAAAATTAAGCGTTAACTTGGTTATGTAAGTTGAATGAGTTTTGATTTAGTGGATTAATATAGGATTAATCTTTGCAACATGATCATATATTATTAACATACAAACAAAGACTTCAAAATTTAATGAAAATAAGAACATCATGAATATTTAAAGAGCTGCTGCAAGAACTTGCAGTTACATTTATCAATCTTTAAGCCATAAAAAGAGAGTATTAAAATATTAATTATATGTCTTTAATATCTCATATCATCGTCTCCGGTTGTGACTAACAGAAACAGAAACAGAAACAGAACGGTATTAGCTTACGGGCTGCTGATGATTTCCATACCCATTGGATTCGTAAGCTGCATACATGCCTGGATCCTGATTCTGTTGCATACCATAACCATAACCACCACCTCCATAACCTTGCTTTCCTTGGTAGCCTCCGTTTGAATCCATCCGCTGTCCAACAATTTCAAACATCACTACTCAGTATAACACCAATTGCTCTGCATGCTTCTTGTTACATAACATATATATATATACACAGAATGACGTTTAGGGGAAAACCCAAAAAGAAAATGAAAAACTAGAAACACCCTAATAACCATTCATCTGTATAGTATGCACATGTGCATAGAAGTAATCGAAGATGTATCCTGGTTTCATGCACGTGCATGTTATGCACATGTGCATGTTATGCAAATTACTTGTATGCACATGTGCATACCATTTTTGAGTATTTGTAAACCTATTGCTTCCATTGGTTTTGGTCCAAAAAGTCCCTAGCTTTGTCACTCACTACTAAAGACTTTTGTCTAATAGTTAAGTTCTTTATTAAACTGCATGTAAAGGTCAAAAATTGCAATTTGGTATAGAAGGATGAGATAAAGAGCCTGTGAATGCAGAAACAGACCGATATCTGTTTTCAGCTTCATGTATAACGTCAAGCGAAAACTTAAGACTGAAGTCATATAAAGAAAGAAATAAACAATACCTGTCTGCCGGCAGGAGTTTTACCCCACGATATACGAACTGTCTGCTTGCCAATTACTGTACCATGCATGTTCTGAATTGCATCCTCGGCACTGCTTCTATATAATCAAAAAATAAAGAAGAAAATCATGTTAATTTGACTAGTTTTCACCTTCTATAACATCTTTTAATCAATTCCCAAATCACAGTGCATAACTTTAACGATAATTACCTGTTTGCAAATTTGACAAAACCACATCCTTTTCCTACAGGTATTTTAACAGATAAAATCTCGCCACACTGGATAAAGGTTTGCCTTAGGTCTTCATCATTGACTTCTGAGTCAAGTCCACCCACAAAGATCTGTGGACGGAAAAATCAACACGTTAGCAAAACAAAAACAGATTTTACGTATTGTTTTAACACATGAACTCAAAACTCACAGTTGTATTTGAAGAATCTTCATCAGATTGGGAGCTTTGAGGCGTGCCACCAAATGCACCATTTCCACCAGCCAATATCACAGCTAAATAATATTCACAAGCATACATCATATTAAAGAGATACGTTGTGTCTATTCAGATCACTAATCGTTACAGAATGCATAAATAAAACCCAATTAATAAAAAAGACTATGTTCATTTGACTTGTTTTATCCCACTTCCTGTTAGCAGCCTCTTAATAATGCAATATTAAAATATTTGTCATTAAAGATCTTGGCTCGTTCATAATCCCATCTAATTAGAAGCAGATAACTAGAACTTAGAAATATCAAGAAACCAAATTAGAAACATTTTAGAATTCAACAGTAGAAATTATTAATCTCCATAGAAGGGGAAAAAAAACCACACCTTGTGACGAATATTGTTGTTGTCCATACTGTTGTTGGGTAGCTGGCTTCTTGGGAGTTGCAACACCGATGCGCATGGGCCTGCTTGAACAATATTGGCCATTCATTTCATTCATAGCCCGTGTTCTTTCGTTTTCATCACTAAACCTAACAAATCCATAACCTTTTGAACAGCCGGTATTTGTGTCAACGACTACTTTTGCACCTTTGACCGATGGATATCTGCTAGCAAACGTTTCATGCAACAAAGTATCAGTTACATCTGGAGCCAAATCCCCCACAAATATAGAGAGGTCCGAACCAGTATCCCCACGCTTATCCCCCGTGCTAAAGCTTGCCCAGTTTAACCGGAACGCTTGATCAGTGCTTGGCATCATGGTCCCGTTGTAGCTCTGAAGAACTTTCTCGGCAGCTTCATGAGAAAGAAACTCGATGAATCCATAACGCTCTGATTGACCAGTCTGCTTATTACGTATCAGCTTTATAGATTGTACCTGAAGATTTAATGAAATACAGTCACCTTTCCAAATAATTGGATAAAAGAAGGCCAGATGTTTTCAATCAAGCAAGTAACCGTTATACAAAGAAAGAGTAAAGATTAAGTGAAATGGCAAGATGATAGATTCTGCAAATGGGAGTCATAAAGAGAGAGGCATTTTCACAAACATGGTAAAGAAAATTGTTGCCTAATATATAATTAAAGAACGGATATGCAATTGTCGAATATATCTTGTAGCAAATTTCCGCAACTAGACTATAATTCCATAAATGAATCACATTTCATCCTTAAGACCTCCTAAGAGGGTGGATGATAGAAACTGATGTATCACACAGGTGATGAGTTATTTTCGAAGTTTTCAACCCTTCGAAAAAGATTGAAACTTGAAACTTCTTGGCCAATTGGGCTAACTCCATTTTGGGCAACTACATAAGAAATCCAAAGTATCTAGATAAAATGTGAACAGCAGAAACAACCCCAAATGGTCAATAATGCCATACATTCCGTTTTACTAGACAAACTTGACTTCTAAATAGCTACTAATTATTGTACAAGATAAGGTATTTAATTTCAAGAGAAGAAAGTGCAGAAACAACTTCCAAGCACTATTTCATGACACCCTCTCTATTGGCAAACTAAATTCATACTTCCCCAATTCTGGAATTGAACGAAATTAACTTAATACTTGTACAATTTCTTTTCGGTCATGACATCAAAAAAGCTAAATCCATCATCCACATCATGTAAGGCATTAGAACATCAAGTTTTGGACCAATTATTCACTAACTTTAGATGTTGTAACCATTTCAAAGAAGGATCTACAGTTTGACTTTTAATGTCAATTGCATTACAATTACAATTGACCTTCAAAATATATATATGGATTCTAAAGATTGTTGAAAAAAATGTTGGAAAACATAATTAAACATGGAAACAAGTAGTAAAAGTACTACAGTACTATCTTTAGCATCAAAAATCTAATTTTCAGTTGGAATTTGGAAAAAGGGGTTGTTTGTACGGATTCAATCCATATTCCCCCCCTGCTGTTTTCTTAAATTAGTTACATTCCAAATCCTAACACAAGTAACAAAACAGAGCTAACAAAGATTCTAAAACAAAGAAAAGAAAGTCAAAACCCTAACCTCCCCGATCTGCGAGAAGCAAGACTGGAGATAAGTTTCGTCCATCCAGTGTTGTAGATCACCAACCCAGATCGTCTTGTTATCTTCACTCGAACTCTGAATCTGATTGCTTGCTTGATGTTGTTGATACTGCTGACCTTGTTGCTGCTGATAGTGATAGGGCATATATTGTGGCGGCGGTTGTTGGTACATCATGGCGGGGTGATGCATAGCCATGGAGGCGGCGGCGGCGGCAGGATACTGCTGCATCGCCAACCATTGTTGTTGCTGATACTGCTGCATCGCCAACCACTGCTGTTGCTGCTGCTGTTGTTGTTGTTGAGTCAAATCGGAGCCGTTGGCGGTGGTGTTGGTGTTGCCGTTACCGTTACCGTTAGTCTGCTGCATCTTGAATCTGTTTGGATGTATGAATGAATCGATTGTTTGTGTTGTGTTGTGTTGTGTTGTGTTGAGGTGGGTGAAGTTGTTGTTCGTTGTTGGATTGCGGCGCAGGGAGGATGAGGAAGAGGAGGTGGGAGACCTGGTCTAGGAGACAAACCAGGGTTGGGGAGAAAAAGGGAGGTCAAAGAAGGCCTACGAAGATTATAATGAGCGATGTTGAATTTACATTTACGCTCCTTGATCTTCTTCGGTGTTACATTTTAGTCCCTATTGATTATATACTAGATTATTAAGATTAAGAGGTAGTTTACAAAACGTTTATCCGGGTAAGTGCTTACTGGTAACATTCAACACTATTACTTACTTACTGGATAAGATTTTAGTCTACAAAATCAGTATCGTATGCAACAATTAACTCGGTAAACGCTAACCGTGGTAAAAGACAACGACCCTCACTTACAGGGTAAGACTGTCGGTCATTGCCTTCGCTCTTACCGGGTAAGATTATTGGTTCTTGCCATATGCATCCGATAAAGTAATGTGACTTGGTAAGTGCTTACCCATGTAAGTGTCTGGTAAACGACCCCTAAGTTTTCCTAAAAATGTCTTTCTTGGTAAAGGTCTTCAAATCAAGAATTCTTTTGTATTGTAAATTATGATAAAAATTTAATACAATTCTATATTATTAAAAAGGTAAGAATTTATTTGTATTGTAAATTATGATAAAAATTTAATACAATTCTATATTATTAAAAAGGTAAAATTATGAATTTATTGAGTATTTTGCCCTCTGATTAATGTTTAATGTTTAAGGGGTTGTTTACCAAATTTTCTATTAAGTCCTATATCCATAAATCTGTCTGTCTGGATAAATTTGTCTGTCTGGTAAAAATGAGTTGTTGTTTACTTTTTTACCTGAATCAACAGTCTGAATGACATAAATGACCGATCTACCCCTCAATCATTTTCGATCAAAATCAAACCAAAAATGATATTGTTTATCAAACCAAAAAGTTACCATTCATCAAATCAAAACATAATATTCAAACTATTTAAATATAAAAAAAGATATTGTTTACATCAATTGAATCAAAATCAAAACAAAAAGAGCTAATTTTCATCAAACCAGGAAAGCTACTGTTAGTTCAAACCAAAAACCAAAAAATAATTACCAAAGAAACAAAATCAAACTATTGCTTTAATGCATTTTTGTGTTTTCAAAGAGGGATTTCACAGTGAAAGCCATCGCCTATATGCAGGTGGTGTTCTGAAGAAGGATTTCACCAGGACAAGATGGAATGGGAGAAATCAGAATATGTGCAGCAACGGGGTAGGTGCAGCGACGGAAGAGGTGCAGTTCACCGGAGATGGGGAGCAGCGATGGAGAGTAACCTGCAACTAGGGTGACGAAGCAACTAGGGTTGGAGAGGGGTTGCGATGTCAACAAGGAGAAGGGTGTAGCAGGGATGGTTTCTGTATCAAAGAAAATTTTGGGTTTCGTCAGAGTTGAGCAGGGATGAAGCAACGATGAGGGTATCAGTTTTGGGTTTTGTCGGAGTCGATGCAGGGAAGAAGCAACAATGACGGTATCAATTTGGGTTTTCTCATCGCTGAGAAAGAGATGGAGAACAGAGGCGTGTTTTTTAAAAGGGTAATGGATGTCATTTTAATGGTTGAACCTGGACAAGAGACCCTATCTAACTGTGCTAATAAGCCCATTGATTTTTCATTAAGCACCAAGTAAACACCCCAATATGTTTGTGTGAATAAGCCAAATACACCAATAAGCCTAATTAAGCCAAAGGTAAACAACCCCTAAATGTGTATTTAAGCATATCTATGAGTTGGTTTTATGGAACTTAATGTAAAGCTTTATGAAGTTGTATGGATGCGATGCACTAATGAGATGTAAATTTTAATTTAGAAGATTATGTATTAATAGACGGTACTAAATAAATAATGAGTTTTTTAGTGTTTTTACTAATACTTTATGATATAGTATAGATGTGTATTTGTCATAATTACACTAGAATGACAAGTTTTTTGTTTTTATGTTTGTTTACACTATAAGTTTTTCATGGTATGTATTAGAGATGTCCAAACGGGATTGGAACAAAAAGTTGGCTAAAAACGTCTGATTAAGCTTAATACAAGGCCCAAGATCCATTCATGAATCCAAGCCTAAATGACTGATCAGTCCCCCTCCCCCTTTTTTAAAGTTTGGTTATGATCGATCCTTATTTGGACCGAATTATACAATTAACATAAAAAGGGGAAATTAAAAAAAGAAAGGAAACGATTGTTTAGGACCGATGGAGGCCTCAAGGACCCATTGATGGTCATTTCTCAACTTCAGTACCGGTTAGAACCTATATTTACTCGTTGATGCTTGAATCGGTCTTTTCAAGATCGAGCACAAAAACCGTTCCTTGTTCATCTCTACTATGTACATACTCTATAAATCTACTATTGTCGGCCAAATAGATGCAACAATTTTCGTATAATGTCATTTGCTTATCGACATTAGCATGTACCCATACATCCTTTTACCAGACTAATGTGTTTTATTTTCATCAAAATGCATCCAATTAAATATTAAGTTAAACCAAATACAAAACGTTTGTTAGCACTTTTCGATAATGGTTGCATTTTTTGTAGCTAAAAGCCTAAAACACATATATCATTAATTTATTTATTTTTCCCGATATGAAATGATAGGGACCATTTTTGACAAAGCAATAAAAGTGAAGGGACTATAAGTAGATAAAAGGAGAGGTGGTTTGGATCTGGGAAATCGCCCTTGTAGGATGTGTTGGTGACGAGGATTGTTGAGAGCCGTCGATAATACGGTGATCTTTGGCAATCGACCGTACCGAAGAAAGCAACTTTCAGTGGGGACCAATGATTATAGATCTTGATATCTGACGTCGTTGATTATTAAGGCCGTCTAAATGAACGGTGAGGATAGAGTTGAAGTGGGAACATGAGGAATGAGTCAGGTCAATATTTAGGGGTGTCACATGTGATAAAATGGGCCTCCGTGTCTCCACGGTACCCCTGGAGTTGACCGGATAAAGTAGTAGTCAAAACCTATAAAATGACACCCTTCCTATTGATAATCAATAACTGATTAATTAAATAATTAAACCTTGATATAATTTTCTTTCATAGTTTGATATTGTCCATTTTTAGAGTCAAAATTTTGCATGAATTGGATATATATATATAAAATACATATAATCAATTATTCTTATTTATGAATTTTTTTTAATAAAAGATATATAAATACTATTTGTCTTTTTACTCATTTTTTAATTCAGTTAGTGATTACACGTCACTCACTGTTATATAAAAATGTATTAACCAAATGGTTGCAAATATCCCATCACTTTCTATTTTATATTTGGTTCCAACTATAGATATAAATGTTATTAAAAGAACTATGGTTACAAATGAGTCGAGTCACGCTCAAAGTTAACTTAGAGGGTCTTAATTAGGTTAATTTCAAATATAGATTCAATAGCTTAAAAAGTTTTTTTGAGATAGGCTTGTGCTCGGCTCGAGAAAGATACAAGAGCTCAAATACCTCAAATATATTTGATAAAGCAAACACGATTTGCGAGCTTGAATAACTTGAAAATATCTATCAACGATACATTCAATAATTGAAGCTCCATCAAAACTCTCGACTTAAAAATAGATACCAAAACTTTAACTTGATTATAAGTACATAAATACAGCTCAATAGTAATCCTTGCCAAGTTTTGTAAACTCAAATTTTGCTCATGGTATGTTAGGAGCTTATGTACCCTAACTTATTAAAGCAAACCCTTGATCGAGTTTGAACTTGAATTACTAGGTTAAAGTTCAACTTGTTGGGATTTGCTTTTAAGTTTGTCCCACATAGAACAAGAGAGAAAAACCAACTTGCCTTATAATAGGATTTCCCTACCTATTATCAAAATGGGTTTCCCAACCAAGTGGGTTAGCCCATATTAAATGTCAAGATGGGCCTTGGGCCTTGGGAGTTTTGCACACAACATTGACTTACGCGGTTTACCCCGCGACTTCAAGGCCGTACAACTCTCTGTTTGACATTATGTTGACAGTTAAGTTGGTTAATGACAGGTACATATAAATACCTTTCCTCTCTCGTTTTTGGCAGATAATATACACAAAATATCTGGGTTTTCTCTCTGTTCTAAACACGAGTTTCGTAAGGAAGCATATTGTTGATTCGTCGGGTTCAAGTTCGATACTTGATCGGATTGTTGTATCCTCTAGATAGACGTCCACAAATCATCCGTACGCGGAACGAATTTCTGTCCAAGGACACTGCAAATCGCAGGCCTCAATCCCACAACGATCTTCATCAAATTCTTTTCAAGATAATCGAGTTAGTCATGGTTCTATTTCTGTTTTCGATTATGTATATGAATACTAGTATAGAATTCGTTTTATATTTGTGAATTTACTCTGAATTTTACGATTCAAATGTTGATTGTGTAAACGAATTTCTTATTTCGTTATCTAAGTTCTAACAATCTTAGACAGAAATTTCGTTGACGATGGATCAATCTTCTTTATTGAAATCGCATGTGCAGAAACCCGAAAAATTTAAGGGTTCCGATTTCAGAAGATGTAAACAAAAGATGCAATTTTACTTGACGACTTTGAAGGTGTCCAACGTGCTTACTGACAAAGCACCGACACCACCGGTTGGAGAAGGGGAAAACGCCCCTTCACAGATTCAAATGGCCGCTTACCAACGTTCCATTGACAATTGGAACGTGAATGAATATAATTGTCACAATTATATTCTAAATGGTTTGGATGATAGTTCTTACGACATTTATTCATCCTTCACCTCGGCTAGAGAAATATGGGAATCTTTGCAGTCAAATACAAGACGAAAGTCGCTTGTTCTAAGCGATTCATTGTGAGCAAATTCCTGAATTTCAAGATGACAGATTCTAAACTAGTTGTGAAGCAAGTAGAAGAACTTCAAGTCATGGTCCATGAACTGGAAGTCGAAGGTATGGGTGTCAATTCCAATTTCCTTATTGGTTCTATTGACAAACTTCCTCCATCTTGGAAAAATTTTAAACTATATCTCAAACATTTGTCTGAGGATATAAGCTTTGAGCAATTGATACTCAAGCTGCGAGTGGAGGAAGATAACCGGATGAACGAGAAAGCGGATGCAATCTCGTTTAGGCATGGAAATGGGGCGGGGACCTCAATCCCCATCCCCGTCCCCAATCCCTCATCTTCATCCCCGTCCCCATCCCCGTCCCCGTCGGGGAATATGATCACATCCCCATCCCCATCCCCATCCCCAACGGGGAAACGGGGATTTTCTTTTCCGTTTATGTAAGCTATTTAAATCAAATATATGATACACCGTACATGTTTAAATATCACATATTTCCAATAAACCTAAAATTGAAAGAAATTTAATTTAGTATAAAAAATTCACAACATCATATAATAATTAATAACTTAAAACGAAAAGAAATTCAACCGAATTCAGGAAAAAAAAACTTAACTTCACACATACCAAAAGATATCGAATAATATTTAAAACCATATCGAGTAATTGTATTTTGATTGACATCCAAAATACATACTAACATCCAAAAAATAACAATTTTATATTATAAACCTAGTTAGAAAATAGGAAATTATGAATTACCGATTTAGTTTAAATAAATAATATATATTAATTATTAATTAAAATATATAACGGGGACGGGGCAGGGTGAGGAGTGTGATACCCGTCCCCGTCCCCATCCCCGGTTTGAGACAAACGGGGATCCCCGTCCCCATCCCCATCCCCGGTTTAGCGGGAAATCCCCATCCCCAATCGGGGCGGGTGGACCGGGTTCCCCAACGGGTCGGGGCCCATTTCCATGCCTAATCTCGTTGGAGCCAAATGCAAACATGGTTATCGGTAGCTCTTCAAAGACAAAGTTCCAAAAAGGGAAAGACAAGTTTGTGGCTGTCAAGCATCACTCAAATGCTTCAAATCCATTGTCCACACAAAGAAAGCCTTTTAAGAAGTGAGTCTTGAGTTGCTAGGTATACGGAAATACAGGCCATCGAGCAAAGGATTGATGACATAGGAGGGACCACGGTGGACCCGGAGGAGGAGGCGCCGGTGGTGGAGGGGCTGGTGGAAACCCACATCAAGCCAATGTGGCCAACTCTCCAAACCAATTCGTTGGAGTAATTGAGGCTTTAATGGTCACTAACGTGACCGATTGATGGGTTGATACCGGTGCCACCAAGCACATTTGTAACTCTAAGAACCTGTTTGCAACTTATCAAAATGTCACCGATGAAGAACCAATGTATATGGGAAATGCCACTACAACAAAAGTGGAAGGAAGAGGAAGGGATAATCTCAAGCTCACATCGGGAAAGGAACTTGTAATCACCAATGTCTTGCATGTACCTGCTATTACAAAGAACTTAATCTCTGGATCCACTCTTAGTAACAAAGGATTCAAGATAGTGTTTGAATTTGATAAATTTGTGATTACTAAGGGTGGAGTGTATGTTGGTAAGGGCTACCTAGATGAGGGGATCTTTAAACTCAGTGTTGTACATAATGACAATGTAAATACTGTAAATAGCAATAAAACCGCAGGCTCTAGCTCTGCTTCTGTGTACATGCTTGACTCTTCTTCTTTATGGCACTCACGTTTAGGACATGTAAACTTCTGATCCTTACAAAGAATGATAAAACTTGGATTGTTACCTAAATGTTCCATGGAAAACAAGACAAAATGTGAAGTGTGTGTTGAATCTAAATATGTTAGCCATCCTCATAACTCTGTAGAGAAATCCAATGAAGTACTTGGATTAATCCACAGCGATTTATGTGATTATAAAGCCACACCCACACGTGGAGGAAAGAATTATTATGTGTCATTTATTGATGACTGCGGTAAATTTTGTTATGATTCCTTATACATACCAAAGATGAAGCTTTGAATATGTTTAAGACATACAAAGCTGAAGTTGAAAACCAACTTGATAAGAGGATAAAAATTATGAGATCTGATAGAGGAGAAGAGTACGAATCTAAGGATTTTGCAGATTTTGTTCCCATAATGACATAGTTCACCAAACCACGGCTCCCTATACTCCACAACAAAATGGAGTACCCGAAAGGAAAAATAGAACATTGAAGAACATGATCAATTCAATGTTGATTACCTCAGGAGCACCACATAGTTTATGGGGTGAAGCATGCTTAACTGCAAATATGATACTTAATATAATTCCTCACAAAAAGAGTGATAAGTCTCCTTATGAATTATGGAAAGGAAAACTTTCTTCCTATAAAAGGATGAAAGTGTGGGGTTGCCTTGCAAAGGTTCAAGTACTTCTACCAAAAAGGACAAAACTTGGACCCAAGACCATTGACTGCATATATCTTGGTCCTGCAAGGAATAGTGTTGCTTATAGATTTTTGGTCTATAAGTCAAATGTTGAAGATATCCACAACAACACAATAATGGAATCAATCAAGGCAGAATTCTTTGAACACATCTTTCCTTACAAGGATAAAGATAAAGGAATCTCTAATCCAAGGAAGAGAGTGTGTGAAGAAGATGACATCGATAATCTTGAGAAACCAGATGAAGAGGGTACTTCTAAGGCTCAAGAAGAAAACTTAGAGCCTAGAAGAAGTAAAAGGGGAAAAATTGCAAAAGACTTTAGACCCGACTTCGTGACATTCGTTGTCGATGAAGAACCTCAATCCTATAAGGCCGCCATTGAATCTTCGGAGGCACCTTATTGGAAAGAGGCTATTCGTAGTGAGATAGACTCCATAGTTCAAAACAATACATGGATATTGGTAGATTTACCACCGGGTCACAAGGTAATTGGCCATAAATGGGTCTTCAAGCGGAAATTAAGACCTGATGGCACTATCAAGAAATATAAAGCTCGATTGGTAGCCAAAGGTTACCACCAAAAGGAAGGTCAAGATTTCTTTGACACTTACTCACCGGTGACACGAATCACGTCCATTAGGACGTTGATGACAATTGCAGCTATTCACAACCTACATATACACCAAATGGATGTGAAAACTTCTTTCTTAAACGGTGAATTGGATGAAGAAATATATATATATATATATATATATATATGTAACAACCAGAAGGGTTTGTTGTAAAGGGCCAAGAGAATAAAGTATGCAAATTAGTTAAGTCTCTATATGGACTTAAACAAGCCCCAAAACAATGGCATGAGAAGTTTGATAACACTCTTCTATCAAATGGTTTCCACATAAATGAGTATGCTAAATGCGTTTATGTGAAACAATGCAAGAATGCATATGTCATCATATGCCTATATGTAGATGATATGCTAATCATGGGAACCAATCTAGATGTAATCAATCAAACCAAGAAGATGTTGCACTCTTCATTTGACATGAAGAATATGGGAGAAGCAGATGTGATTCTTGGGATAAAGATCCAAAGAGATCCAAATGGGTACATTCTTACTCAATCACACTATGTTGAGAAAGTGATTCTGAAATTTGGTCACTATGATGATAAACCGGTAGTTACTCCGTTTGATCCTTCAAGCCAACTCAAGAAGAATCAAGGAGATAGTGTATCTCAGTTGGAATACACTCAAGTGCTTGGAAGTCTGATGTACATAATGAACTGCACTAGACCAGACTTAGCATATACCGTAAGTAGACTTAGTCGATACTCACATAACCCAAGTAAAGATCATTGGTTTGCACTTATACGCGTGCTAAGATATCTCAAATACACAATGAATTACGGGTTACACTATACCCAGTATCCTCCCATGTTAGAAGGATACTGTGATGCAAATTGGATTTCCAATCATTCTGAAAGTAAGTCCACAAGTGGCTATGTATTTATACTTGGTGGTGCAGCCATATCTTGGAAATCGTCGAAGCAAACCGTGAATACACAGTCTACCATGGAAGCCGAATTTGTAGCCTTAGATAAAGCTGCCGAAGAAGCAGAATGGCTTAAAAGCTTCCTAGAGGGTATTCCCTTGTGGCCTAAGCCTGTCACTGCCATATGCATCCATTGTGATAGCACGACCGCTCTCACAAGAGCAAATAATCAAATCTATAACGGCAAATCGAGACATATCAGACGTCGCCACAAAACTATCCGAGACTTGCTCAAGAATGGAATTATATCCATTGATTATGTAATGTCAAAGGAAAATATTGCAAATCCTTTGACAAAAGGCTTAAATCGAGAACAAGTCTCATATACATCGAGGGGGATGGGCTTAAAGCCAATTCAATGAGTTACTACTCGGTGGAAACCTAACCTAGCAACATTGGAGATCCCATGATCTAGGTTCAATAGGACAACTAGTTGAGAAAATCTCAAAGGTCTAATACACATGTATGCCTATTCCTATGATGTTTATTTTGTGTATTTTCCGTTGATGCTTTAGGGATGAATTCTTATTCTTAATAATACTGATAGTTTCTTGGTAGAACAATACGGAATGTTCTTGATCAATATTACCTATATGAGATTGATGCGGGGTCGCATCTTTGAAGACGGATATGGCTACGTCTTCTAAAATTCTCATGAAGAAGGATTGTTCACGACCGAAATGAACACAACGGTAAGAGTCAACTTATGCATAAATATGATCTGTGTGATATTCATTGTCTAGACTTACTACACAACGTGGTTAGTTCAAGACTCTATGTCACTATCCACAGAGTAGGTCCGATGAATACTCACTATGAAAGGTTCAAGTCGCCTACGACACCTTTTCTGATGCATCTCATATTTAGTTTCCTGAATCGAACAATAAATATCTTATTTTCTATTCAAATGTGGGGTATTGTTAGATTTTGAATAGAAAATGTGGGGTATTGTTGGGATTTACTTATAAGTTTGTCCCACATAGAACAAGAGAGAAAAACCAACTTGCATTATAATAGGATTTCCCTACCTATTATCAAAATGGGTTTCCCAACCAAGTGGGTTAGCCCATATTAAATGTCAAGATGGGCCTTGGGGCTCTTGGGGTCTCTTGGCTTGAGATAGGGAATTCACGCGGATTCTTCCGCGGCTTGAAGCCGCGTAATAGGTCACTAAGTCACTAGAGTTTTGCACACAACATTGACTTACGCGGCTTACCCCGCGGTTTGCATCCCACGCACCAAACCACCCAACTCACTGGAATGTCTCGACACAGAGACTTACGCGGTTTACCCCGCGACTTCAAGGCCGCGGCCCAGGCCGCACAACTCTCTGTTTGACATTTTGTTGACAGTTAAGTTGGTTAATGAAAGGTACATATAAATACCTTTCCTCTCTCGTTTTTGGCAAATAATATACACAAAATATTTGGGTTTTCTCTCTATTCTAAACAAGAGTTTCGTAAGGAAGCATATTGTTGATTCGCCGGGTTCAAGTTCGATACTTGATCGGATTGTTGTATCCTCTAGATAGACGTCCACAAATTATCTGTACGCGGGACGAATTTCTGTCTAAGGACACTGCAAATCGCATGCCTCAATCCCACAACGATCTTCATCAAATTCTCTTCAAGATAATCGAGTTAGTCATCGTTCTCTTTCTATTTTCGATTATGTATACGAATACTAATATATAATTCGTTTTATATTTGTGAATTTATTCTGAATTTTACGATTCAAAGGTTGATTGTGTAAATGAATTTCTTATTTCGTTATCTAAGTTCTAACACAACTTGTTATCAACTTAATGTAAGTTTCAACTACAATTTCTGGGTATTATACTATTATATATATATATATATATATATATATATATACACACACACACAGGGGAGAGATATTTTGCAAACCTCCCTAATATTGTAAACTTTGCAAACTAAATGCAACCAATCATATTTTTCCATCTAATTTGTTTTTAATTTTAATTAGAAGGATGTATTTGTCATTTTGGTTGGTATTGATATATTTAAAGTAATTATTGTCTTATTTTATTTTTGGATAGATAGATATCAATAAATGTTTATGATTTTTTTTTAAATTGGGATATATCCTAATGGTTTATCTATGGTTTTTTTAATCTTCAATATGGATTTCGTTGATTTAATTGTTAACCGTTTATGTATTGAAAATATATTTTGATTTTCTTTTGAAATTGTTTTATCGAGTTCATGGATTCAAGAAAGGGAATTTCATGATTTCTAAGATTTTGTTTCATAGAATGAAATATTTGTTCTTGATGAAATTTGTTTTACCTGTTTCATTTTGGGAAACATTAATGAAACATAAAATCATTAACAATTTTAATGAAATCTGTTTCACTTATTTCATTTGGGAAACATTAATGAAACATGAAATCATAACAATGAAATCACGAGTTCTTTCATTAGTGAAACCATGAAATCATGAAACAGGAGTATGAAACATGAAAAATGGAAAGAAAAAAATTTCTGGAAAAATATGATTAAAAAATAAATATTTATATTGTTACAAAAAATACTGCATACCATTAATTGTTATCGAAAATAAAAAAATAAACCGAAAAATGATAATAAATATTCAAAAATATCTTTGGACTATTTTACTTTTTTTAACTTTAATTTAGGTAAGGTGTATTAATTGTTTGTTTTTCCTTAATTATTTTACTCATATTAATTTTCAACCGTTGATCAGTGAAATCAATGATGGAGATAGGTTTGCAAAGTTTACAGAATTAATGTGGTTTCCAAATGAACCACCTCTATATGTATATATCAGTACTACATAAATATCTTTATTACACGCCCATTTTTACATGATTTTTGAAAAAACCGTATAAAAATGTACCTGCATTTTTTTAAAGCATTTTTACACGGTTTTTTTTGGTAGCAGAACCGTGTAAAAAGGTTTGAATACCTTTTTTACACGGTTGTTTCTAAAACCGTGTAAAAAAGTGTAATTATCTTACAAAGTTATTTGAGAAAAACCGTTTAAAAATGTCTCGAAACATATTTACACGGTTTTTTAAAATAACCATGTAAAAATATATAATCATCTTACACGATTTTTGAGAAAAAAAAACGCTTAAGAAAGTCACGAAACATTTTTACACGGTTTTTTAAATAACCATGTAAAAATGTCTAATCATCTTACACGGTCATTTGAGAAAAACCGTTTAAAAAGGTCTCGAAACCTTTTTTCACGGTTTTTTAAAATAACCTTTGTAAAAACATATAAATTATTACACGGTTTTGGAAAAGGATCCGTGTAAAAAGATCAAAAGTCCTTTTACACAAGAAACCGTGTAAAAAAAATACTATTTTAACGGTTATTTTTTACACAGTTTTGAACATTTTAACACTGTTTTAAATCTTTTTATACGATTACCCTTTAAAAACCGTGTAAAAACATATATTTTTTATTTATTTATATACGGCATGTTAATTTAGTGTTGTAAAAATGTTCAAAAATTATTTCTATAAATTAGATAATAGGTAAGTATATATATATTTTTTAAATAATATATATATAATTATCATTTTGAGTATATATGATTATTTAAAAGATGATTAAAAAGTAAATATATTGATATATGTGGTATGAATTTTATGGTATAAAAAGATAATATCACATTTTTGAAATATATTTTTATATATGGTATGAAATATATTAATATCCTTTTTTTTAGGGAAATTAATTAAACTAGTCATTTCATAAAATCGGCTTTACCTTCTAACCATTCTCTCCCTCAATTTATTAAAATAGCCCCTACGTTCGTGAAAGGGGTTCGTATATACGAACACATCCTTAAAACTGATAAATTTGGCATATCTTCGTAATATACGTTCGTATATATGAACATAATTTAAAAACTCAAGAAAATTTAATAACTTCGTGAAATGGTTTCCTGGGAAATGAAATTAGTTAAAAAAAATTACATTTATGGCCCCTGTTCGTGAAATACGAACCAAACTTACATTTTTGGCCCCTGATCGTAAATAAGGTGAGTTATACGAACATTACAAATTTACAATTTTGGCCCCTGTTCGTGATTATCAAGTGTTATACGAAGATTCCGAATTTACAAGTTTGGCACCTGGTTCGTGATTATTTATTTACGAACATAATTTATTCAAATAAAAAACAAGTTACAATTATGGCCCCTCATCTTTGGAACATTAATCAAAATATTTACATTTATGGTTCTAGTTCGTGGAATATGTTCGTGTATCACGAAATATTGTTTCAAATAAAAGGCAAGTTACAATTTTCGCCCCTGTTCTCTTCATTTGTTGGTCTAAATTACATTTCCAAAAAAAATATTACATTTCCACCCCTTGAACTTTGAATTTTTAACAATTTCAACAACACTTCGTAAAGACCAAGTTTTTTTACATGTATCTTCGCATTTTTTTAAGATTTTGTATTTTTCACGTGTTTTTTCCATAATTATTCCGAATGTACACTATTTTTTTCAACGACCCAGTACAATTATTGTACTATTGTCATGCAATTGGTTGGATTAGTTTAATTTCTGCCATCTATAAAGATCAAAGAATTTTTTTTTACACAATTTTTTTCCTCCTTCAATTCCTTTGAAAATGACTTCTGGTCCCGAAAAAGTGAAACTATGTCTTCATTACGGTGGTCAATGGGTTGAAGACAACAATGGGGTGTGGGATTATGTTCGTTCTGATGATTCCGTCGAGATTAAAGTACGAGTGCGAACAGAACATACACACCGAAGCCTGATTGGTTATGTTGAGAAAAAATTTGTAAACGAGCGGTCTGCTGCTGTAACCAAGATAATGTACAAGAATGAAGGTTCACTCTATGAGTTAACCGAAGACGAATATGTTAAAGGATTCATGGAATTTGCAGCCGAGTCGAACAAATTGATTTCACTGATTGTGTTTGTTGATGATTCGATGTGCGGTGGAGGTGATGTCGGTGGTAGTTCCAACCCTGAAAACCGTGAATCTGAAGATCAATATCAGACGGAGTTTGATTCTCAGTTTCTGCCCTCCTACGACACCACTTCTATTCCAGAGCATACATATGGTCGTAGTCAGTATTATCCCTATTTTGTTCCTGAGACACAACAAGTAGGAGAAGAAGATGCTTATGAAGAACAAGAAGAAATACGGTTTTCCGGATTTGATGATGACGAAGCCCATGTTTTTACATTGGGTATGTCTGATGTTGAATTATCAGAAACGGATAAAGATGAAGACGAAGAAGAATTAGAAACAGTAACCCCTAAATCATTTCGCGGGTTAAATGATTATTTTGATATGCCTCCTTTCCTTCCAACCCCAGAGCCATATATAACAGCCAACCAACCCACACCTTATAATCGTAGCGCAAGAATAGCATCCGGACATATATTTGATACGAAGGATGAAATGATGATAGAGCTCGGAAAAAAGTTTCTTGAGGAGGGGTACGAGTATTTCACGAAGAGATCTAGCAAAAGCAGATACGAGGTCGTGTGTCGCGGAGATCATTGTAGTTGGCGTATGACGGCGGGAGTCGTGGGAAAATCCCCTATGTTCCACGTTAAACAATTGGTGGACGTACACACTTGTTCGAAGACCCAATTGATTCGCAACCACCGCCAAGCAAACAAAAAGGTTCTAGGCCATATACTGAAAGAAAAATTCATAGATGTTAGTAGGGCGCTTCGTCCAAAAGACATCGTGCACGATATAAACCAGCAATACAGTATTACTATTAGTTACCACCAAGGTTGGAGGGCATGATGTAATGCACTACTGTTGGTGAGGGGCACTCCCGAGGAGTCGTTCAACCGACTGCCTACATTTTTATATAATCCGGAGCTCCAAAATCCAAGTACACGTACCAGAATAAGAACAGATTCTTGCGGCCATTATGGCCAAAACAGTGTTCGGTACATGCTTGGCTATAGTGCCCGGCGATTGTGACACTATCGCTATAGCTTGGCACAATAGCCGAAGTCCAAAAACTCTCGATACAATCTCGACGATTGTGCCAGCGATTGTGACATTGTCACTATATCTTGGCACAATAGCCTGGAGGTATCAGAGTGCATAAATTCGCGATTTTCAGCCTCATTCTTCATTTCTTCATAACTCTCTCATTTCAACTCCGTTTTTGGCGATTCAAGTTGCTATGGTTTCGATTTTGAGATATTTTCAAGATTAGATTGTTAGTTTTAGGTATATATAAGAGTATTTGGTGGTGTATTGGAAGCAAAGACAATAACTCATCATCATCACCTCCATCTTCAAGAATTTTGGGATTTTCTAGGTTTTTACCAAAACCTAAATGGTAAGTTCATTCCTTCCACTTTCAAACTTCTTTATGAGTTATAAGTTCTCTATTGATGTCAACCTAGTGTTTTATTTCTCCAATTTCGGTTTGGAAGATTTTGAGAAAAGTTAAGTCAAATTAGGGTTTTTGACCAAAATGGAGATTTGGATATAAGATGTTTGGGGAATGATTCTAAACACTTGGATATGTGTATTTATGGTTGGAAACTTGTGGATCTAGATTTTTTGGAAGTTTTGGCTTGAGGATCCAAGTTTCTTCAAAGGAGCTCAAGTTGGGGAAAAATCTAGATTTAGCCTAAATCTAGCAAGGTGAGTTCAAGTTGATTTATGAAAACGGTGTACATGCCAAAATGCTTATTTTAAAGTGTTAGAGCATAAATATATTGGATACAAGATCATAGAAGACTGAAGAGTGAAGGTCAAAGCTAAAGTCAACTCTCAGCATCAAAGTCAAAGTCTAGTGTAATAAAAGTCAAAGTCAATTCTTGTATTTTCTGTTTTAATGTTGTTTGCGCGTTCTGTAGCGTGCGTGAACCGTAGTTAGCGTGTTTTTTTGTAGTATAAATAGCTTGTTGTGCGTGTAATCAAGAGACTAGAATTTATAGCATCGTGAGAGTTTCAGTGTTAGAGAGAGAAAACAGTGTGAGAGTTTATTGTAATTCAAATCTGTGATAAATAAAAGTGAGATTGATGGATTCAATTGTCAACTGGTGATCGCATTGTTATCTGGGAATAACAATTGGTATCAGAGCAAACAAATTTCATAGAACATGGATCTAATTTGAATTTTTGATCGTATTTCGGAAGAACTCGCAAAACGGATTGTAGAAATTTGATTTTTGGATTTAAGTGATGTTCTTGGTTTGAATTTTGTATTGATAGATTCGATTTTATGTCTAGATTGAGTTTTGTTTGAATCGATTTGTCCAATTCACAGTAGATTGATCTGAATTTTGATTTTTGTGAAGTTTTGTTCAAAGTTTAGTCAACCACTGTTCTAAGATCGAAATTGTAATTTTGTTGTTTTAGTTTGAAATTACTCAATTGTAACCTGTTCGAAACATGCTTTAGAAGTATCGTACAAAATTTCAGACCAATTGAAGATGATTTGAATCGAAATCAGAGGTAAAATCGAGTTTTTAGAACTGCAAGTGAAGAACTCACTAGATCTGAAGTTCGCGCTAGTGAAGAACTCGCAAGTCCAAGAACATGCTAAGTGTAAAACTCGTAAGTTGTCGTGTACGCGAAGTCCAAGAACTCGCTAATAGTATCGTGCGAGAAGAAGAAACTCGCACATCACAAGGTGCGAGTTTACACTGTTCATTTGAAGAGTTGTGCGCGAAGTGGTATCTGCGAGAAGGGTTTGTTGTGCGCGTTTGTATTTTGCGCGAAGTTTCCTTGTCAAAATTTTTTCTAAGTCTAAAACTCGCAAGCCCTGGCCTTGCGCGCTTGTGTTTAGCGAGAACTAATTTTCTGAAAAATTTTCTAAGTCTCGATCTCGCAAGTATTTTGCGAGAATCTCCAAAACTCGCATAATGTTATGTGCGAGAATTAAAGAACTCGCATAAAGCTTGTGCGCGAACCTTGGTTCACGCAAGCATTGTTGTGCGCGAAGCTCAAACTCTCACATCATTATGTGCGAGAAGTGAGTTCACGCAATCTTCTTTGTGCGCGAAGTATAGTTCACGCAAGCTTTGGTGTGCGTGTTTATGAAACTCGTACATAGTCTCTTGCGCGAAGTGTGTCATTTTAGGATTGTGCGTGTTTTGTCCTTAGTGATTTTTTTCTGAATTTTTCTGAAAATTAACTGAGTTTGATTTTTGTAGATCCAACTTTATTATCTGAATTTTAACGATCATAAAAGCAGTGTAGATCAAAGATGACTTCCAGAGAAGCACTTGCTATCGGAACCGATGTTAAACCACCAATACTCTTCAAGGGAGAGTATGAACAATGGAAATATCAATTTTTGGATTTCATTGACAGAAATGACTTGGGAGCTTATATCAGAAATTCATTGGAGGAAGGTGTTATGGAAATTCCAACAAAGACTCGTACTGTTGGAAATGAGCAGAGAGAGTACCTACTTCCAGTTGATGAATACACTCAAGAGCAGAAAAACAGAACAAAAGCTGATAGGTTGGCAAGATCATTTATTCTCCAAGGCATACCAAACGAGATATATGTCAAGATTGATAGCTACAATGCTACCGAAAAGCAAATGTGGGATCAACTGGAGAAAATGATGCTTGGATCGAAGATTGGCAACCAACTCAAGATCTCTAACTGCCTCAATAATTATGAGGAATTCAAAGCCAAAGAAGGAGAAACTCTGGAGACAACATATGATAGATTTGTGACCTTGTTGAATGAGTTAAGTAAGAACAAGGTCAGGAAATCACAAATAGAGCTGAATGTCAAGTTTCTTGGTATTTTACAGCCAAAGTGGAAGAGATTTACCAGACAGATGAAACAGTTGAAAGATCTGAATGAGATTCCTCTCCACGAAGTTTATGAAACTCTTAGACAAAATGAAGAGAAGGTAGATGAGATCAAAGAGGAGAAGAAAAAGGCTGATAAAGCAGTTGCTGATCCGATTGCTCTTGTTGTGAAGAAGAAGAGTGTAAGCCTCAAGAAGAAAAAGAAAGTGATAGTTTCTGAGTCCGAAGAGGCAGAAAGTGATGAAAATTCAGATTCTGATGACTGTGAGAATTTGAAGCAGGCAATGCTTATGTTGACCAAAGCATTTCAGAAGAAAATTTACAAAAAGCCTGGCTCAAATAGTCAAAGATATTCTTCGAGGTCAAAGAACTATGAGCATAAAGAGAGGGTAGAAGGAAAGGGAATAGAAGAAAAGAAGCCTGAGGAAAGGAAGTACAGAGCTGAACAGACTAAGAAGCCAGAACCGACAAAATGCTACAACTGTGGCAAAATTGGACATTTTGCAAAAGATTACCGTAAGCCAAAAGTCAAAAACTCCGAGTATTACAAGAACAAAATGCTTTTGGCAAAGCAACAAGAGGCTGACAAGGCATTAATGGCGGAGGACGAGTTCTGGCTCGACCATTCAGATTAAGAAGTTGAGAAGGAAGAGACAACTCATATTTGCCTCATGGGAAAGACGGTGGATGAAGTTGTAGATGAAGTTGAGTCAGATGATGAAGACAACGAAGAGGTATGTGATATGTCTCTGTAACATCCGAAAGTTCAGGTAAGTATAAGGTTTTGTGAATCTTGTGTTTATGCGTTTATCGAAGTTGAAATTATATGCTTAATTGTTATATTGTTTAAATTGGTTATTTGGTTTGGAAGCTTTAAAATCATCCTTGGGAAACAGTGACTCACGCGACTTACATCGCGAGACAAGCCGCGTAACCCACTAGAGTGCAACTCTCAGTTAAAGCGGGCGACTTATGCCGCGGGTGCAAGTCGCGGCACAAGTCGCGGGGCGACCTGCACTCCCTAAAACCCCTTTTCATCCGATTTGCTCTCATAACTTTCATACCTCTCTCTCTTTCTTTGGCGATTTTACTCCCAAGAAACCTATTTCTTCCCTCATCAAACCCTAACTCTCTTAAATGCAATCCCTCTTGGTGGTTGGGTATTGATTGATTGCAATAACTCTCCTCAAAGAAGATTTTCTAGGGTTTTGGAGCTCAACTTCTCATCTTCAAGTCTCACCTTCACCTTCTAGGGTTTTCATCTTTTCTAGGTTTTGGTCAAAAACCTAGATTGTGAGTTTACTAATCCTTTGTTAAAACTAGATACACATCATATTCTATTACTTGTTATCATCTTGCATCCTATTTGAAATGTTCATTTTATATGTTCAAGTATTTGGGAGATTCCTTTACGAGCCATGTTCATTTATGTCATGCCTTGAGTTATTGGGACATGTATATGTGTATCTTGTTATGAAGAGGATATATTATTTGGGACTCCATTTTATAGGTCAACACCACATGATTAAAATGTGGTCATATTTGTCTTGTTATATACTTCATATTAAATGACTTGTAATATTGTACCCATGGTTGGTATGGATAATATTCTTGGTCATATTGTGCCTTGAGGCCGGTTAATAAATTATGTTGGACGAACCAAGTCAGTAGACACTAGGAGGATGTAGTCTTGGGCGCCACCGTGTGGGTATGTGCCTAGACCTCCGCCATTCGGGGTAATGCCATGGTTGTAGTCCTCGGATGTTCCGGGCCTTTCGGATGTCACTCGTAGTAGTTGACATCAAGGTATATCGGCACTTTGGGTGGAACTTGATTGGTGCTATGGGTATCTGATATGCATTGAGAATTCAATGCATACGAGCGTTTTTTCCTTCTTTTTAGATAGATCATTTTGTTTAAATCCCGACTTTGAGTCCAATTTTCTTATCTTATTTTCCCTTTTCTATTATATGGAGCTAAGTTTGTGGTTTACTTGCTTTTACTTATTAGGTAGGCTAATTTTGTCTAAAAATGTGCAGGCTGCAATGCTGAATTCTGATGCCACAACATTCGATCGCAGATTTAGATTCGGGCGTGCTTAAAAGAGAAAATCGGCCAAGACTCACAAGTGGATGCCAACTAAGCTACTCAAGTTGAGGATCAATTGCTCTTTTGTTTAAAATCAGATTGTAACTAAGGGTTATGTACGTTTAGTTTGCCTTTTGATTTATTAGTATTATATAAGTTGCTTTTGTACTTATTACTATTTACTTAGTCCTTTTCGTCCCCTCTTGGAACCTATAAAAAGGGGGGAGTGGGCTGGTCATGAAGGGAGAAAGAAATCAGATTTAACATAGGATTGAATAACTTGTGGTTGAAGATTCATATTTAAATATTAGTTTTGAATTTCTTTTTGGAATTCTTGTTCTTACACATGGGTTGCTACAACATTGTATGATAGATTCTTCTAGTTTTCTTTATTGCTTCATATCATTTACTTTATGCTCTTTACTTTCGGTCATTTATATTTAGTAATTTAAATTCAGGCATTTATTTTCCGTCATTTACTTTCCGTAATTTATATTCCGTCATTTACTTTCCGTAATTTATATTCCGTCATTTACATTATGTCTTTACTTTATGTCATTTACAATTCTTGCAATTTATTTTTACGTAATGAGTAGCTAATTTTATAGTTTGAGTGTGAGACAAAAAGGGAGGTTGTAAACCAAAAACTAGTGGACTTTGTTCTTCAATAACATTGTTCCACTATGTCATTTTAAGTTTTATAAATCCAAACGCACTTCTTGACGAATTGATCACTTCTTAAAGTGTGAAAGTGCCATGGACTTAGGAATAAGCCATGAAAAAGCACGTCAGTTTGAATGATACGGGAAATATACTTGGAAGAGTTGCTAGCAAGGGAACTTGCTATCTTTGTTTTTCAAACCGATTGATTTTTGACGGGTTGATCACTAGTCAAAGTGTTAAAGTGTAGTGGACTCAGGAATGAGCCACTAAGAACACGTCAACTTGAATGATATGGGAATCAACTCGGAAGGGTGATTTTTAAACAAAGGCATTTGTTTTTCCATATACTTTAAAGAAACCATTTGACACTCACACTGGTCCGGACATTTGCATAGGCATATGTTGATTGAAGGCTAAACAAAAGTGCAATGATAGATATCCGGAAGGATACTCTTTAAAGTACATGGTGGAACGTGTTGTTGCTGAACTAATGCTATAGAATTCCTATAGCATTGGCCTCCAAAATTTGTGTTTACTCCTCACTTCAAGTCTTGCACCCATTCTATCTTTATATATCTTGTTAATCATCTAATTGTTAACCAACTCAAACCAAACAAAGTCTTCAAATCGCCATCTGAAATCTCTTCTTTTAGTACACTTTTATTGCACTTTTACAACAATCTCTGTGGGACGATATCTGGTATCCTACCATCTTATTACTTGAAAGACGATATTGGATCCTATTGCATACTTGCTTTAGAATTCAATTATCACATGTCGTAGAGGTGTGCAAACATTTCGTATCAAGTTTTTGGCGCCGTTGCCGGGGATTGGCTCGCTAAAAGTCTATAAAAGTTTGTTAAAAGATTTGATTTTTCTAACATCTCATTGATCTCATTTTGAAGTGGTTTATGCCCTGAATACCACGTGGGGAATTGTTCGAATTTGACCCGGACATTGAAAGAAAGTTTCGTAATAGGAGGAGAGCGCGAAGAATTACATTGACCTTAGATCCTCCCATTATGGAACCACCTCCACCAGGTTTTGAAAATAGGGGACCTAGACAACCACCGCTTTTAGAGAATCAAGTAAGACAACCAATCTTTCATGATGCACCACCAATTTTTGGAAATCCACCCGAGCACCCTTTTCAACAACATGGGCCAAATCAAAATCATAATAATGATGATGATATAGAATCTAACAACAATGAGCATAGGGATGAGATTCCAAACATAATTAATCTTGCAAATTCCAAAGAGGGAAGAATTATGGACTATGCTATACCTGATTTTGAGCAATTAAATTCAGGAATAGTTAAGACCCCATATAAACACCCTCCATTTTGAACTCAAACCTATCATGTTTCATATGTTGCAAACAAACGGATAATTTGCCGGAATGCCATCGAAAGATCCTCACTCTCATTTAAAATCATTTATGGAGATCACCGATGCATTCCTGATCCCTAGGGTATCTAACGATGCCTTGAGACTCACTCTATTTCCATTCTCTCTAAGGGATCGGGCAAAGTCTTGGTTTAATTCTTTGGCACCTGGTTCTGTACCATCGTGGAGCAATATGGCTGAGAGATTTTTGCGAAAATATTTTCCACCTACCCGTAATGCCAAGTCCAGAAACGAAATCTGCATGTTTATACAAATGGACGATTAAGCAATTCCTGATGCTTGGGAAAGGTTTAAAGAGCTGCTAAGGAAATGCCCTCACCATGGCATTCCCTACTGTATTCAACTCGAGACGTTTTACAATGGGTTAAACCCCATGGCAAAACAAATGCTCGACGCGACGTCAGGAGGGGCCTTTACAACCAATACCTACAATAACGGTTATGAGATTCTTGAAAAAAATTCAACAAACAATGGACATTGGGCTGATCCACGTGCCTAACCTCAAAAGAAAACAACTGTGATTCATGATGTGAATGCATATACTGCATTAACAGCATAACTTGCTTCCATGACCTCAATGCTTAAAAATTTATCTACGGGTCAAGAAGTACAACCAGTTGCTGCCGCATCCAATCAATCAGTACTTTCTGTACAATGTGTTTGTTGTGGTGGGGAACATTCTTATGAACACTGTTCTCAAAATTCTGAATCAGTAAACTATGTTCACAACAGGAATGCTCCCTATGGCAACACTTACAATGCCAGTTGGAGGCAACACCCAAATTTTTCTTGGAACAGTCCATGTCTAAATCAGCCAGCTCCTAAGCCACAAGAAACTTCAAATTTTCAGTCACAACATCATGCTAGTAGTTCACAACATCATCAAAACCAAGGTTCACATCATCAAAACCAAGGGTCTCAACACCAACAAAACCAAAGTTCACAGCATCATCAGAACCGGAATTTTCAAAATAACCAGCAGCATTTTCAAAAACCACCTCCACAGGCTGAATCATCATCTTCCCTGGAAGCTATGATGAGGGGTTTCATGACCCAAACTCAGACTGCACTTCGGAACTTAGAAACTCAAGTCAGTCAAATTGCACAAAACCAGAACAATAGGGCTATAGGCACTTTGCTTAGTGATACAGAAATCCCAAGGGCTCTCGGAAAAGAACATGTAAAAGCTGTAACCCTTAGGAGTGGTAAGGAATTAACAGAGACAGTGCCAAAAGAATTTGGACCAATGACTAAATCAGAATTTGAAAAAACCATACAGTCAGAACCCAATGGTACAACATTGCCTCCTGTTGAGAAGATACTTTCCAACCCACTTGGAGTCCAAGCGCCTGTTGTCACCAATAATATCCCTCTTAGGACTGATTATCCTGCATTATTCCCAGAAGATGACACCAGGGAAAAGACAGTGGAGAGTAGTATTCCAACCATCCTACAAGAGAGTACAACAAAAGGCATAACAAAACCATCTTGTTCAACACTTGCAAACAAAGCTGTTATAAAACCAGTTCCTCCCTATGTACCTTACCCCCAAAGGTTGAGGAATCAAAAGGAGGAATTGCAATTTAAAAAATTCTTGGATGTGTTTAAAGAATTGCATATCAATATACCACTTATTGAGGAAATTGAACAAATGCCTAGTTATGCCAAGTTCCTCAAAGACATCCTCAGTAAGAAGAAGAAGTTGAATGAATATGAGACTATAGCTCTTACTGAGGGATGTAGTGCTCTCTTGACCAATAGAATACCCCCTAAGCTGAAAGATCCTGGGAGTTTTACCATCCCATGTTCAATAGGTGGGAAGGAAGTTGGAAAGGCTCTTTGTGATTTAGGAGCCAGTATCAATCTCATGCCACTGTCTGTTTTCAACAACTTAGGGATAGGAGAAGCCAGACCTACCACAGTCACACTCCAATTGGCTGACAAGACCATTACCTACCCAAAAGGAAAAATAGAGGATGTCTTAGTTCAGGTTGACAAGTTCATCTTTCTGGCAGATTTTATTATCTTGGATTTTGAGGCTGATAAGGATATTCCCATCCTTTTGGGAAGACCCTTTCTAGCCACTGTAAGAACTTTGATTGATGTTCAGAAAGGAGAGTTAACCATGAGACTCCAAGACCAAAAAGTCACATTTAATGTTTTTAATACCTTAAGATACCCTGAAGATGTTGAGGAATGTTCAAACTTAAGTGTGACTGAATCATTGTGTCATGAGGATGGATTTAGAAAAGCCTGTGAGTTAGAGGAAGAGGATGATGATGATGTAGACCTAGCTGTCAGTGATGACCTTTCCCTAGGAGATGATGTTATTGTCCCAGTAAATGCTGTAGCATTTGAACCCTTGGAAAACAATGAACCAAAGCCTTTTACACCATCCATTGTATCACCACCTGACCTGGAGTTGAAACAACTCCCATCTCACCTAAAGTATGCTTTTCTAGGAGAAGAAGGCAAATTGCCTGTCATCATCTCATCTACCTTAGAATTACATCAAGAACAAAAGTTAGTGGATATGTTGAAATTACACACTAAAGCCATAGGATGGACCATTGCTGACGTTAGAGGGATTAGTCCTTCTATTTGTCAACATAAGATCATCTTAGAAGACAAGAATTTCACATCCATTGAACCACAAAGAAGATTGAACCCTGTCATGAAAGAGGTAGTGAAAAAGGAAATTTTGAAATGGTTAGATGCAGGAATTATTTTCCCAATAGCCAGTAGTTCTTGGGTAAGTCCAGTTCAGTGTGTTCCAAAGAAGGGAGGGTTTACAGTCATAGCCAATGATAAAAATGAACTCATCCCCACTAGAGTAGTCTCCGGATGGAGAATTTGCATGGACTACCGTAGATTGAACAAGGCTACCCAAAAGGACCATTTTCCATTACCTTTTGTTGACCAAATGTTAGACAGATTGGCTGGTAAAGAGTATTATTGCTTTTTGGATGGATACTCCGGATATAATCAGATAGCCATATCACCAGAGGACCAAGAAAAAACCACATTTACCTGTCCCTATGGTACTTTTGCATTTAAAAGAATGTCATTTGGACTTTGTAATGCACCAGCAACCTTTCAAAGATGCATGATGTCCATATTTTCTGACATGTTGGAAACATCCATTGAAATCTTTATGGATGATTTTTCTATTTATGGCTCATCCTTTGATGATTGTTTGAAAATTTTGAAAAAAGGTCTTGAAAGATGTGAGGAAAATGATTTGGTCCTCAATTGGGAAAAGTGTCATTTCATGGTTAAAGAGGGAATTGTTCTTGGGCATTTAATTTCAAAAAGAGGAGTGGAGGTAGACAAAGCCAAACTTGAAATAATTTCAAAACTACCTGAACCAACCACTGTTAAGGGAATCAGAAGCTTTCTGGGTCATGCTGGATTCTACAGAAGATTCATTAAGGACTTTTCAAAAATCTCAAAACCCTTATGTCTTTTGTTACAACATGACCAAAAGTTCAATTTTAATGAGGATTGTAGAAATGCATTCCTTATTTTGAAAGAAGCTTTGGTAACTGCACCAGTGGTTGTTGCTCCAGATTGGAACAAACCCTTTGAAATCATGTGTGACGCAAGTGATTGGGCTGTAGGTGCAGTACTAGGTCAAAGGAAAGAAAATATTTTTCATTCAATCTATTATGCAAGTAAAACATTGAATGAAGCACAAATCAACTACACAACAACAGAAAAAGAACTTTTGGCTATGGTTTTTGCCTTTGAGAGATTTAGATCATATTTAATGGGGACAAAAATCATTGTGCATACTGATCATACAACCATTACATACTTGGTCTCAAAAAAGGATGATAAACCTAGGTTAATTAGATGGGTTCTGTTGTTACAAGAGTTTGACCAAGAGATTGTGGATAGGAAGAGAGTAGACAACCAGGTAGCAGATCACCTGTCCAGGCTAGAGAACCATGAAATAGAACAAAAAGAAGGGGAAATCATTGAAACTTTCCCAGATGAGAGAATCCTAATGCTACAGCATTCAGTCATGCCTTGGTATGCTGATATTGCTAATTATTTAGCTTGTGGAATCAAACCATGTGATTACACCCACCATATGCTCAAGAAGTTCATCCATGATACCAAGTTTTACCTTTGGGATGAACCTTATCTGTTCAAAATTGGAACAGATCAGATATTGAGAAGATGCATTCCAGAAACTGAGGTGGCAGCAATACTGCAACATTGCCACCAGTCACCTTATGGGGGTCACTTTGGTGGACAAAGAACAACAACAAAAGTATTACAATCTGGGTTTTATTGGCCCACTCTTTTTCAAGATGCCCACAATTTTTCAAAAAGGTGTAATGAATGTCAAAGAAGTGGTTACATTTCTTAGAAAAATGAAATGCCTTTAAGCGGGATCTTGGAAGTTGAGTTGTTTGATGTGTGGGGAATTGATTTCATGGGACCCTTCCCACCATCTAACAATTGTCAGTATATAATTGTTGCTGTTGATTATGTGTCAAAATGGGTAGAAGCTTTGGCTTGTCCTGCAAATGATGCAAAGACTGTGGTTAAGTTCCTTCAAAAGCAAATATTTACAAGGTTTTGTACCCCCAGGGCACTAATTAGTGATGAGGGTACCCACTTTGTGAACAATTTGTTACATGGAGTTTTGTCAAAATATAATATTAACCACAGAGTTGCAACTGCTTATCACCTACAGACAAATGGTCTTGCTGAATTATCAAACATGGAAATAAAGGGAATTCTAGAGAAAATGGTAAAGCCAAACCGGAAGGATTGGGCTTTTAAGCTAGACGATGCTTTATGGGCATACCGCACTGCCTTTAAAACACCAATTGGTATGTCCCCATATGGAAAGGCTTGCCATCTTCCTCTAGAACTTGAGCATAAGGCCTATTGGGCCATCAAAGAATTGAACATGTCCTTGGATAGTGCAGGAAATAAAAGGAAATTACAACTCTGTGAGATGGAAGAACATAGAAATATGTCATATGAGAATGCCAAGCTCTATAAAGAGAAAACCAAAAAGTGGCATGACCAAAGAATCCATCACAGAGAACTCAAAAAAGGACAACAGGTCTTATTGTTCAATTCAAGGCTTAGGCTATTCCCTGGAAAGTTGAAAACTAGATGGTCAGGACCTTTTCTAATCCACAAAGTGTACCCTTATGGAGCTGTTGACTTAGTGAACCCTGAGACAAATGGTATATTCAAGGTTAATGGCCAAAGGGTTAAACTTTACCATGATGCTGTAGCAATCCCAGAACATTGCTCTGTGGATCTGGCTACCACTCTCTAAAGCACCACCTTTTGGGATGTGGACTCCCTCTAAGTCCATAAATGTTTGTAAATAATCTTGTTGTTTTGAATTCTCTGTGTATAAGTATGTTTGAAATGTCGTTTTGCAGATCTCTAGGATGGAAGGTAAGAAGAAGGATGATGCTGGAGCATCCATTTCCAGCATAACAGTCCAGGAAATTTTGGGAGGGAAATAGTTGAGAGCAAATGCTCTTTTGAATTTCAAAAATACAAAGGACACATTAGTTTATCTGGTTGAATCTCAATTAGAAAAGGTACAATGATGTCATAAAAGCAACCCTTTGTGTACCATGATAAGAAAAAAGAAGAAAAAGCATGGGTCTTTCTTCCTACCTTGTGCACACCATCACCTACTAGTTTGAATTGGTACAAGGTTGATGTCCTTTTCCCCTCTTTTTCAGCAGTATGGTTTTTCTCTTTTAGTATTATTTTCCTTGTCCTTTTAGTATTATTAGTATTTAAAGTAGTTTTATTATATTTAAGATTTTCCTTATTAGATTTTAGTTTTGTTCTTATCTCCATAAAAGGAAACCACCTGACCTTTTTATTTCATAAATTTTTCAAACAAAGTCTTTTCCTTTTTCCACCCTTTCGCCTTCCTCTCTCTCGAAAACCACCCTTCTCGAATCATTCTTCCTCTCGCCGGCGATATTCCGACAAACCACCGTCGAGCTTACTTCTGTTTTCAATCGATGGCGAGGGTCAAGAGACCTGCAAGGCAGGATGATACTCCGCCTCGAAGGAGCGGCCGGCGACGAAACACAGAACAACCACCGCCTAAAACCGCCGAACCGTCAAATGTGGTGGCAAATCCTCCATCCCCTGTTTCTAATACACCAACCATGGAAAACCCACCAAGCCCTACCACAAAAAAAGCCCTAGAGGCTGTGATTTCCTCATCGATGGTGGAAGAAAACCAAACCCAAAACCCTCCTATGGTCGATTCTACCTCTGAAAATCCCTCTTCACCAAAGCCTATGGAGACCATCCAAACCCCTTTGGACTCTCCCATTCGAACCACGACTGACGAGGGGGATGTGATTGAAAAAACCCCTCTTAAAAAAACCCCTCTCGAAAACCCCTCTGTGATTGCTCCTTCTACTGTGGTTTCCCCTGAAGAACCAAACACCACAGTGGAGGAAATCACTGTGGTTGCCCCTAAGTCTACTGAGGAGGAACGAGCAAAAGAGGGTGAAGCCAAAAATAGTGAAGTCCCTGATCTTAACATCGATGCAGACGAGGTATTTTCTAATCTTGATGTTTTGGTTGAGGATTATTTCTCCTCTAGTCCTGAGTCAAAAAGCGATTTTTCATTTGCATTTGCACAACCACCACCAATATTATACTTAACTTGGCCTTGTGAATGTTCACAGACTTCTCCTTCCAGTCAACCAAACCCTGTTTTGGATGACCTTGGAACCAAGGGAGTAGACCCTATGCAAAGGGTGGACAAGTTGCTAAGTGAGATGGGATTACCAACTGGAGAGGATGCCAATGTTGTAGCATCATCACAACATCCTGAGGCAGAGAACATTGGAACTGCAGACACTAACCCAGAGTCTAACAGTGAGGACCCTGCCACTGCCCCTACTTCCTCTAAAAAGAGGAAGGGATTGGGGAAGACACATGCTACCAAAAGTAAAACTGCAGGTCCTGAACCCAAGAAACAGAATATGCATCCTAGAATAAAAACCATTGCAACAAAGCCTCCAAGGAAACCAAGAAAGGCAAAGACCAATGCTGGAGCATCCAAGCAGCATCATGCTGCAGCAGGGTCTGCCACTGGACCCATCTCAAGGCCTCAAATTCCTTTTGATGGTTTCAGTTGTGATGAAGCCTTAAAGATGTTTGCAAAGTTCAGAAACAAGTTTGCCCTTATAGACAGAGGATTTGATAGCAAGAGCAGGGAGGAGGTGGACATAGTCAGGGAGGTAATTGAGAACAGAGGATGGGACAGTTTCTGTGAGGTAAAATCTGCTTACAACCTCACACTCCTTAGGGTGTTTTATGCTGAAGTTTCAATAATCACCAGCACTTTTGTCACAGTTAGAGGAATAGAGGTATCCATCTCTAGAGAGGCCATCAACAGCTTGTTGGGCCTCTCAAATCATGCACACACTGAGCTTGAAAGCCTTTTTGAGGAGGCTCCTTTACTCAGGCTAAATGAAATGATTGAAATTCTTGGGAAGCCTGGATCACATTGGGAACTACACACTAATTACAAGCTGAGATCATTCAAGGCTTGTAACCTCAATGCTAATGCCAATGTGTGGAACAATTTCATAAAGAGCTCTTTGATGCCCACCACACATGATGGTTTTCTCTCATGTGAAAGGATGGTATTGCTCTACTGTGTATTGTCTGGGAAGAATATTAATGTGGGTGATATAGTCTATAAATCCATCAAATACTGTTCTAGTAGAAACTAGGGGAAACTGTTTTTCCCTGGGCTGTTGAGTAGGTTGTTGATCGATCAGGATATTCCTCAATACAAAGAGGACATCATTCAGAAGGAAGGCAATGAGAAGTGGGCCATTGACCTCAAGTCAGTGGCCAGAATGAGGCAACCTAAAACATCCAGCTCTGACATGAAGTTGAAGAAACTTTGAGAAGAAGAGAAACTCTGACCTCAAGTCAGTGGCCATTGACATCACAAACTGCATACTGGAGCAAAGAAGAGAATTTTTTGAGAATATGGATACGATGAAGGAAAGGATGGAAGAGAAGCTGAAGAAGCAGAGAAAGGAAAGCAGGGATGGGTTTGAAGCTGTAAGAAAAGAGTTGGAAGAAAAATCTGATGGAAAAGTCCAGAAGTTGAAGAAAAATCTGAAGGAAAGGCAGACTGAGATCAAGAAGCTCAGAATGGAGAATGGGGAGCTGAAAGCCAATGTTGCAGCATTGGCAGCCACTGCACAGATTTCACAGCCTACTCCTAAGGAGTAGGGCAGGTTCAAATCACTTCACTTAGTCTCCATCTTTTATTTATTTCTTTTGTTTTTGTGTCTGGGATTAGTTTGCTGATTTATAGGTTTATTTTCATGTTAAGATCATCACATGTTACTTGCATATCTTTTGAATTCATAGCCTAAATAATTTTTTGGAACACATCATTGCACCTAGTCTGTGTATGCCTTAGTGCTAGCTTTCACTTTCTTGGGACACATTGGAATTGAACAATCTGTTTGGGACATGATTTAGGCCATCTTTTCACTCACCATGAACCACTTGTAGCCATTATACACCAAAACACATTGTTTCCTCACAATGAGGACATTGTGAATTTCAAAGTTTGAGGTTGTGAAATTTGGGGATATGGAAGTGCATAATGACAAAATAAGGCTTGAACGTCAATACAAAAGAGCATAGCTCTAATTTGAGGCCTTGACAAACACCCAAAAATACCCCATAGGGGTAAGGTGCACACAAATGTCCCATAGGGGCAAAGTGCACTAAAAGGGAAAAAGCAAAAAGAGCACAAAAGTGCCAAAAATTGAAAAAAAATCACAAAAATATTGGGAATTTGTGTGGAAAAAGGCCAAGTGAGACAAAAATTGCCAAAAATGAGTGACCCTACCAAAGCCCTTTTGATCCTAAATTTGATTGTGATAAGTTGAGAAAGAAGAAAGTGGATACTAGCTTATAATTCATGCACATACTTAGGTTGATAATGGATGACTAGGAATTTATGAAAGGCTATGGATTTCATGTGGTATCTTTTCACGTTATGTGTGCACTTAATGCCTTGATCTTACATAATTCTTAATTGAGTCATTTTCCTTCTTTTATTTTATTTGCTTGGGGACAAGCAAAATTTCAAGTTTGAGGTTGTGATATGCATTGAGAATTCAATGCATACGAGCGTTTTTTTCCTTCTTTTTAGATAGATCATTTTGTTTAAATCCCGACTTTGAGTCCAATTTTCTTATCTTATTTTCCCTTTTCTATTATATGGATCTAAGTTTGTGGTTTACTTGCTTTTACTTATTAGGTAGGCTAATTTTGTCTAAAAATGTGCAGGCTGCAATGCTGAATTCTGATGCCACAACATTCGATCGCAGATTTAGATTCGGGCTTTTTGCGTGCTTAAAAGAGAAAATCGGCCAAGACTCACAAGTGGATGCCAACTAAGCTACTCAAGTTGAGGATCAATGGCTCTTTTGTTTAAAATCAGATTGTAACTAAGGGTTATGTACTTCTAGTTTGCTTTTTGATTTATTAGTATTATATAAGTTTCTTTTGTACTTATTACTATTTACTTAGTCCTTTTCGTCCCCTCTTGGAACCTATAAAAAGGGGGGAGTGGGCTGGTCATGAAGGGAGAAAGAAATCAGATTTAACATAGGATTGAATAGCTTGTGGTTGAAAATTCATATTTAAATATTAGTTTTGAATTTCTTTTTGGAATTCTTGTTCTTACACATGGGTTGCTACAACATTGTATGATAGATTCTTCTAGTTTTCTTTATTGCTTCATATCATTTACTTTATGCTCTTTACTTTCGGTCATTTATATTTAGTAATTTAAATTCAGGCATTTATTTTCCGTCATTTACTTTCCGTAATTTATATTCCGTCATTTACTTTCCGTAATTTATATTCCGTCATTTACATTATGTCTTTACTTTATGTCATTTACAATTCTTGCAATTTATTTTTACGTAATGAGTAGCTAACTTTATAGTTTGGGTGTGAGACAAAAAGGGAGGTTGTAAACCAAAAACTAGTGGACTTTGTTCTTCAATAACATTGTTCCACTATGTCATTTTAAGTTTTATAAATCCAAACGCACTTCTTGACGAATTGATCACTTCTTAAAGTGTGAAAGTGCCATGGACTTAGGAATAAGCCATGAAAAAGCACGTCAGTTTGAATGATACGGGAAATATACTTGGAAGAGTTGCTAGCAAGGGAACTTGCTATCTTTGTTTTTCAAACCGATTGATTCTTGACGGGTTGATCACTAGTCAAAGTGTTAAAGTGTAGTGGACTCAGGAATGAGCCACTAAGAACACGTCAACTTGAATGATATGGGAATCAACTCGGAAGGGTGATTTTTAAACAAAGGCATTTGTTTTTCCATATACTTTAAAGAAACCATTTGACACTCACACTGGTCCGGACATTTGCATAGGCATATGTTGATTGAAGGCTAAACAAAAGTGCAATGGTAGATATCCGGAAGGATACTCTTTAAAGTACATGGTGGAACGTGTTGTTGCTGAACTAATGCTATAGAATTCCTATAGCATTGGCCTCCAAAATTTGTGTTTACTCCTCACTTCAAGTCTTGCACCCATTCTATCTTTATATATCTTGTTAATCATCTAATTGTTAACCAACTCAAACCAAACAAAGTCTTCAAATCGCCATCTGAAATCTCTTCTTTTAGTACACTTTTATTGCACTTTTACAACAATCTCTGTGGGACGATATCTGGTATCCTACCATCTTATTACTTGAAAGACGATATTGGATCCTATTGTATACTTGCTTTAGAATTCAGTTATCACATGTCGTAGAAGTGTGCAAACATTTCGTATCAGTATCCTCCGTTGACTCCACATTTAACTGAAAATTGGTTAATTGTTGATAAGAATTGTAAATGCTTTAATATGCTATTTCTTGTTCAACTCACTAGGCTTTTTGGCCTAACACTTGTTTGGTGTCGATGTGTATCTCAGGTTCTAGTGGCGCCGTTTCTAAGCAGGCGTAGGCTTGGGTGAGAGCTTGGGGAAATGCAATTGGACATACATTTTGGAGAAGCCCTTTGGACTTATAGATGACACCCTTTTTGTAATCTCTTTTCTGGATATAGAAATTAGATTAGGTGGTTGTTATTTATTTTTCCGTTCAATTACAATTGTGATTAAACAAGTTTATTTATTTCCCCATTTTTGGGAGGCTCTTGCTAATGCACTTTATATACCATTTCTCCTCTTGGAGAAAGTTTTTGTTATCCCTATATTTAGGGTGTTACAAGTTGGTATTAGAGCTTTAGTTTAAGTGAACTAGGTATTGTTTTAGCATATCTAGACTTAAGCTTTAGACTTTATAGCTTCACTATCCACTTGGGGTAGAAATCCTAGGTGGAGAGAGCGTTAGGATTTACGGAATTACTCTAATTGAAAGTTGTGATGATGGTGACAAGAGTTCTTGTGTATGGTTCGTTCATAATTTCACTTAGCTACTGTTATTATGAATGCATTGTTACGTGAGCATATTTGGTTTACTATTGTTATGATAATTGATGAAGGTATTAGTACGTACAATGAGTTCAACTCGCTTAGTCTCTTCTCAATCTATTTTCTCGTATATGTGTGGCAAATTTCAATGGTAAACACTCGGAGTAGGTTACCGAGCTCGCCGGAGAGGCACGTGGAGATAGAATCTACTGCAGACCAACCTCATATGATCGATACCTCCGTGGTTCCTCCCAGGCCCAATATCTTGGGAGGGGGACCCGAACAGATTCCGCAAGTGAACCTCACGGCTAACAATGCCATCATGGAAGAGGTAACTATGGAGACCAGGATCAGAGACAGTATGATGTTGTCCATGAACTCGGCCATGTACCAACAACAAGAGTTCTTCATGAAGCTTCTGTAAGATCGGGATGCTAGTCACCGACAACCTGAGACAATGGCAGAGAATGTTGTTATGGGGTCGGGTGGTAGACCGGCCGTTGTGGTGACTGAAGACCAGACAGAGAATGGAGGCAAAGGGAAAGCCAAGGGATGCACCTACAAAGCTTTTCTTGGGTGCAACCCAAAGGAGTTTTCGGGATCCGCCAATCCGGTTGTATGTATGTATTGGCTTAAAGAGGTAGAGATGGCTTTCGAGTCGAGTGAATGTGACGTCTCACAACGGGTGAAGTTTGCTTCCCAACTACTGAGGGGTGAGGCCTTGATCTGGTGAAACCTTACCCGGTCCACCCTCACTCCCGAAGTGTTGGCTAAGTTGACTTGGCCCATGTTCAAACAGAAAATCATGGACAAATACTGCAGTGAGAGATCGTTGGACAAGCTGGAAGAAGAATTCAGAGGTTTGAGGAAAGGGGATCTGTCTGTCGCAGACTACTCCAAGCTTTTCTTAGAAAAGCTAAATTTGGTGGGACATCTCGTTCCGGATGAGAGATCAAAAATCAAGGCTTACCAGCAAGGGCTGCCGGCTAGGATGAGGACGGCAGTAAGAAGTGCTAGGGGGTTGACCCTTCAAGATGTGATTGAGGAGTAATATCTGATAGAGGATGATATGGAGGGAGAGAAAGATGAAAGAGTTATTGTGGAAGAGAAGAGGAAGTGGGAAGGGCCGTCTGGGCCCATTCGCCAATCAAATCCGTTCACGGGAGGAAGAGTTGGTGATAATCGATGTGAGGCACGATGGTGCCACAAGTGCAAAGTTAAGCACTCTGGCCCATGCGACCCAAAACCTCACTCGGGTCTTGTCGAGTGTGCCAAGTGCGACAAGAAGGGTCACGCGATTCGGGATTGCCCTGTTCGAGGGCCAGTTTGTTTTGAGTGCCGGGAATCGGGACACATGAAGAAGAATTGCCCAAAGCTTGTGGGTGGGAACCGAGGGAATTCTTTTGGATCGACGGCGCGGGTCGAGCAACCATCGAGGGAGCCAAGTCGAGCCTTCCGAATGACTACCGAGGAGGCGAATGAGACCGTTGATGTTGTTTCGGGTACATTTCTAGTAAACTCCTTGCCCGCTCGTGTGTTGTTTGATTCGGGTGCTACATATTCTTTCGTATCAGTAAATTTATGTAATTAATTTGTCATCCCTAGTAGTGTACTTCCCGATGCACTAGTAGTAGAAGTAGCTAATGAAGATCAAGTGATCGTCCGAGAGTGTTTCCGTGGGTGTACTCTAGAGATCGACGGGAGTTCCTTCAATGTAGACTTGTTACATATGGCTATAGGGGGTTTCGACGTGGTCATGGGCATGGATTGGTTGGTGAGGCATAAGGCTGACATCTTTTGCTTCAAAAAGATGATCCAAGTGCCTTTGCCGGGAAGAGGTGTAGTCACCATCTATGGGGAGAAAGGGAAGAGAAGCATGTTAGGACTAAAAGTCCTATGTGTTGAAAGTGGAATAAAGTATTTATAAGGGTTCGAATTGTTATTCTTTAATAGTTGTTTTAATTAGATGGGTCCAAGCCCATAAAGCCCAATTGCTTTGTAAGCCTAAGTATATAAAGGCATATTTATCTCATAATTAGGGTTAGACGTTTTTGATTATTCAGTTTAGAAGAGTTTTACACAAGTCTCATAATTTCCAGATCTCTAGTCAATAGGTTTACTTTTCTATGATCAGGAATTCTTTCTGTAAACCTGTAACCTTTGATTTCATATTAATCATATGACTAGAGGTTGTGGCTATTCTACTGTTTATCATTGATTATTTGCTGTTGATTGCACTGTACTGGGATCTACAATTGGTATCAGAGCAAAGAGACTGAAGGTTTGATCCAAAAAGTTTTGTCTAAAACCCTTTATTGAATATTTGCTTAAATAGCGTTTATCGTGTTTGTTTGTTTGGTTTCTGGGTATTGCATATGCTATCTGTTATCGAACTGCGGAAAAATTAAATTTTTATCGATACTGTTTTCTGGAAAATCAGGAGGTCGGTCGACTTTCTGCTAATCAATTTTATAGGTCTGGGATTTTTTTTGGGTTTGATTATCGGTCTGCATAAATTCTTGAGGTTCTGGAAAAAAAAATTCTGGATTAAACTGATTAGTGCTTAGTCGATTAATTTTCTGGGTTTACAAATCGTTCTGCAAATTTGTTTATTGGTCGATCGATTTCTGGGTCGATCGATTTCAAGTTCATCGAGTTTATCGGTTTATCATCATTGATTTTATCGGTCTTATCTGCTATCAGTTCTGTGCTTATCTGTTTATCTGTTCGATATCGACCGGTATATTGTTAGACCGGTGTGTTGTGTCGACCGATATACCTTGTTCAACCGGTAATCAGAGGTCGACCGGTACATTGTCTTGACTGGTGCCTTGGCCGGTACATTGTTCGACCAGGTCGATCGGTACTCCGCGACCGATACATTGCTCGACCGGTATCCTTTCTTGCTCGACCGGACCCTGTCGACCGGTACCTTGTTGACCGGTACATTGCTCGACCGGTATTCTGTCTTGCTCGACCGGACCCTCTCGATCGGTACATTACTCGACCGGTACTCGATCGGTACCTTGTTGACCGGTACTTTGTGACTCGACCGGTACATTACTCGACCGGTACCTTGTTGACCGGTACTTTGTGACTCGACCGATACCCAGTTAACCGGTACCCAGCCTGACCGGTGCTTTGCGCCCGACACCTTGTCCGACCGGGTCCGACCGGGTCCCTGTTTGACCGGGTCCGACCAGGTCCTTGTTCGACCGGGTCCTTGTTTCGACCGGGACAGACCGGGTCCTTGTTCGACCGGGACAGACCGGGTCCTTGTTCGACCGGGACAGACCGGGTCCTTGTTCGACCGGGACAAACCGGGTCCTTGTTCGACCGGGTTCGACCGGGTCCCTGTTCGACCGGATCCTTGCTCGACCGGGTCTTTGCTCGACCGGTCCTTGTCCTGTCCTGTTTATATATTGTTTTTGGATCATCTTGTTTGTCTCACGATCACTACAATGCAGTTAAGATTAAAGTTTAAACCCGTTCAAGTTTCATCTATTGTCAAGTTTTTTCAAAAGCTTGAATTAGATAAGTCAAGATGGGATATTATGCCGAAGTTCAAGAGCTCAAATTAGAGAACAAAAATCTTCAATTATCTGTTGCTTTCTACTTGAAGAGATCAGAACTTTATAATAATGAAAGCAACATATTGAAAGAAGAAGTTAGTGCATTAAAGGCAACTAATAAAGATCTTCTGAAAAGGACTTATGGGCAGAATAATGAGAAAATACTGAGTTTGGAAACTGAGAACAAAGAGCTGACAAGAAAAATCTTGAACTTGGAAGATCAGATTGTCCAAATCCAGGAAGCATCCGTTGAAAGTTATGAGCCAAAGATTAAGCGTCTGACGGATGCTAAAACTGAGCTTCAAAAGAAAATATCTGATTTGGAGCAAAAGCATGCTAAAGAAAAATCCAGAGTTTGAGAAATCTTTCGCAAAGAAGTTCTCAGATTTTTCGAGAAAATGTGATGATGAGAAGAAAGAAGTTGAGCTGAAATGCATAAAACATTCTCAGCAAGTTTCTGCTTTTGAGAAAGTTATCATCCTTGAAAGAGAAAAGTTTGCAAAAGAAAAGAAGGCCATTGAACGGAAAAATGTTGGATTCTTCAAGGAAATATCCGGCCAAAGAAAGGATGCTGAGAAGGGATTTGAAGAAGAAAGATGCACATTTGAGGCTGAGATCAAAAAGCTTACTGAGAAGGTAACTGAACTATCTGCAAATGCACTAAAAGAGCAGAAAACGAAGTCTGAGTTCATGAAGAAGTTTGACCTGCTTGTTAAAGAAAGAGACAACTTTGCTTCGACGATTAAAGTGCTTGAAAAGACTGTATCAAGTTCAAATCAGAAGTCTGTCTCTTCACAAAGGTCAGTCAAATCTTTTGATCAGATTCGTAAAACTAACCTTTTCTATGATAGCAATATAGATGGTTTAGGTACACAAAGAAGGAGAAGAAGAAGATATAAAGAAGAGGAACTGGTCTGGAAGAAGAAACCGGTTGAAGATGACAAGAAAGATGAGCTGAAAGGAAAGAAATCATGTGTACATACACACAAAGCCAAAGAGAACAATGCACGTGAAGGTAAACCTGATCATATCTACTCAGGAGATCAATTAATCAGGTTGTCAGGTAAGAAACACCATTATTCTTGTTGTCGTACACATGATCCTATTCACAAAACCATAGATCATTTCTGGTATGATTCCTATTCTATTACCCCCACAAGAACTGCAACTAACATTCATGGACCCAAATACCAGTGGGTACCAAAGCCGAAAACTGATTCTGTGTTGCAGGCACCTACTGTCAAGGGAGAGTAGAAGAACAATGGCTTCTAAGTAAATCAGCTTAGAACCCGAACTTCAACGAAGTTTGGCTTCTGATTACAACAGATCAGGACCCGTTCTTCAATGTTCAGACTTGGATATTTTGCAAATATCCAGGGGGAGCTTATCTGATCCATATCATTCTATCATGATTTGAGGGGGAGCTTAAAAGGTAAATATCCTCTAAATCCTAGATCTCTGATTGTTTGAAAGAAGAACAACTTTCGAACATGAAAAACGTTTTCTGAAATGTTCAAACCACTTCTGGTTCTCAAAAGATTTTATGAATTTAGAAGTGTGATTTTAAATATTTTTCAATTTTGAGCTTTAATGTTTAACTGACTGTGTGTTTCTAAAGATCAATACTTGCGTATTATCTTGTCTCTATACTGTAACGTATTCACACACACAGGTTCAGTACTTCGTTTGAATTTATTATTACCAAGTCTCATAACGAAACAATTTTTCGATAGTAATACCCCCGTTTGCAATTCAATGTTGTTGAGCATCAATCGTCATTTCTAATCTTGTGCTTTCATTGCAAAATTGTTTATATTCGTTCATATAAACACAATATTCAGTTCTTTGATATCCTAACCATTTTATTTGATCTGATTGATACATTGTCAGATTCTCAAAACAATTCTCTTGATTTCATTTCATTCTTTCAATATTTTTGTTTTGAGAAATCTTCAAAGTTCAATTGCTCAAATCTCATGAGCATACATTTTGACAGTGTTATCACACATTTTGTGCTTAACTGTTCAAGTTAAACTGTTGAGCAACCATTCTTTTTAGGACTTACATGGGATTCATGAGCGAGCTTAAACAAAACTTCCATGGATTCACGTAAACCAGTGTTTCCTACCCCGGAAGTTATCCTAGAGTGATTGAGGGGTGAGGGGTCTTAAATCAAAGAGTGGGGGAGATAACTCATCCGGTTGAGTTTTTCTCATTGTGCTGAGCGGAAAAATGAAAAAGAGAGTTTGGTTAGAAGTGAGCTTTAATGTTAAAAAGAAAGAGGGTGTGAGAACAGAGTTAAAAGAATATCAGAACTCTGCACCAACCACTTTCTGAGCCGGGCAGCCACATATTCTGATTGGTTCACATTCTTTGGTGACCATCATTGAAAAGGCACCTAGCCCATGACAACTCTTGTATTAACCCCACCAACCACTCGTTTCTTTCTTAACAAAGAAATGTTTCATTTTTCTTTGGGAACGCAACATATATGCTATCTGATCTTCACTCGGAAGATTTAGATATTGAAAAAACAGGAAAGTTGCCCCACCTTCGCACCTTTTTCATGCACATTGAGTCCGTGTAATATCTGTTGTTGTCTCAACAGTTTACACAATTTGAGCCTGATCAAGCTAAGTAGCTTCAATCATTCATACACTTGCACGAGCACACAAGGAATAAGTTTTCTTGTCACAACATTCATAGAAAATTCCTTTGTGGTTTTTCGATGATTGAATGGAAGCCCTGGGGGAGTGAACATCACAAAAACTCCTTTCCAAAGTACATCCGTTGTACAAAGTGGCTCCGTGCTACTTACAGGCATACTATCTGTTGAATCAGGGTTACATTGTTCATTATGTCTGAATTTGAAAAGATTCGGATATATACATTTCATGAATTGACGGATAATCAGATCAAAGAGCGGAGAATGTCAAATTATCATAAAGGGGAGATCAAAGAATGTGTTGAAATTGAAGAGTTTTGATGATCATGATGTTCACAATCATCAAAAAGGGGGAGAAATTTTACAAAGTTCAATTTCAGTTCAAGTTTTGGTGAAAAGAAATCATTCCATAATGATTCAATTTCTGAATGAAGATGAGTTGTGAAAGTTTGCTTTTCTGAAGACAGTCTAGAGATCAAAGAGATGAAGATGTGAGTTTAATGTTGTTTCAATATTCAAAGATGAAGATTTCAAAGATTGTATTTCTTCTATCCCGTATCATGTGGTGTATGCTACAAGTCATTTCCTCTTACGATCTGATTGAAACAAGTTCTTAAGCTGAAAGCATATTCAACTCGCGGTTCAAAGACAGATTTTTTGTTTTAAACTGAAGTTGCACCGTGGAAAGTCACGTAACTCGCACATTATCTTTCTTGTGTGCTAATCTGATGTGTTGAGTTTCTACAGTTGAAAGCTGCGTGATAGTGCATTCAGTCAAGGCTATTGCACATTGAATCTGGTTAGAAAGTTGAAATTATGAAGACAAGAGCATTATTCAAGGGGGAGCGTGGAAAGACATGAAGACTTGCAACACCAAAGTTCTTCAAAGATTCAAGAGGGAAAGAAGATCAAGGCATGAAGTTTTCAAGTTGATAAATACTTTATTCAACTTTAGGGGGAGATTGTTAGGACTAAAAGTCCTATGTTTTGAAAGTGGAATAAAGTATTTATAAGGGTTCGAATTGTTATTCTTTAATAGTTGTTTTAATTAGATAGGCCCAAGCCCATAAAGCCCAATTTCTTTGTAAGCCTAAGTATATAAAGGCATATTTATCTCATAATTAGGGTTAGGCGTTTTTGATTATTCAGTTTAGAAGAGTTTTACACAAGTCTCATAATTTCCAGATCTCTAGTCAATAGGTTTACTTTTCTCTGATCAGGAATTCTTTCTGTAAACCTGTAACTTTTGATTTCATATTAATCACATGACTAGAGGTTGTGGCTATTCTAATATTTATCATTGATTATTTGCTGTTGATTGTACTATACTGGGATCTACAAGGCAACCCTATTATCTCCTCCCTTAAGGCGCGTAAGTTACTAGCGAAAGGTTGCCTTTCGTATCTGGCTTACGTAGCAAACGCAAAGAAGGAGAAAAAGTCTGTTGGGGACGTGAAGATCATGCTAGACTTCCTGGATGTCTTCTCGGAAGAATTACCCGGGTTACCGCCGGAACGCCAAGTGGAGTTCCAAATCGACCTCACTTCGGGAGCGGCTCCGATAGATCGTTCACCCTATCGTTTGGCTCCGACAGAAATACGGGAGATGATGACGCAACTTCAAGAGCTTTTTAAGAAAGGGTTCATCCGACCGAGCTCGTCTCCTTGGGGAGCTCCAGTGTTATTTGTAAAGAAGAAAGACGGGTTCATGCGGATGTGCATCGACTATCGAGAATTGAATAAGGTCATGGTGAAGAACAAGTATCCTCTACCACGCATCGACGATCTCTTCGATCAACTTCAAGGCGCGGGATGCTATTCAAAGATCGATCTTAGATCCGGTTATCATCAAGTCAGAGTGAAGAAGGAGGATATACCGAAAACGGCTTTTCGGACGAGATATGGTCATTACGAGTTTTTGGTGATGCCTTTTGGCTTGACCAATGCTCCGGCCATATTCATGGATTTAATGAACCGCATGTGTCATCCATTATTGGACAAGTTTGTGATTGTCTTTATCGCCGACATCCTGATCTACTCGAAAGACTAAGTTGAGCATGAGAAGCACTTGCGCGAAGTGCTGGAGGTTCTCCGAAAGGAGAAGTTGTACGGGAAGTTCTCAAAGTGCGAGTTTTGGCTCAAGGAAGTTCAATTCTTGGTCCACGTGGTGTCTGAAGACGGGGTGAAGGTGGACCAGCGAAGATAGAGGCAATGATGAGTTGGGAACCGCCAACGAGTCCGGCGGAAATCCGGAGTTTCTTGGGTTTGGCGGGCTACTATCGACGCTTTATCCAAGATTTCTCTAAGATAGCTATTCCGCTTACCTCACTCACAAGGAAGAATGTTGAGTTTCTTTGGACCGGCCTTTTAGACGCTCAAGAGGAAGTTATGTGAAGCTCCTATTCTATCCTTGCCCGAGGGATCGAATGACTTCGTTGTTTATAGTGATGCTTCCAAGATGGGTCTCGGGTGTGTGTTGATGCAACGGGGAAAGGTGATAGCTTATGCGTCACGGAAACTAAAGGATCACGAGAAGAACTACCCGACTCATGACTTGGAATTGGCGGTGGTGGTCTTTGCTTTGAAGTTATGGCGGCATTATTTGTATGGAACCAAATGTACTATTTTCACCGATCACAAGAGTCTCAACTACATCTTCGATCAAAAAGAACTCAATATGCGGCAACGGAGATGGCTTGAGTTGCTAAAGGACTATGATTGTGAATTGCTATACCATCCCGGTAAGCCCAACGTGGTGGCAGATGCGTTGAGTCGAAGGAGTTATGAGGGCGGTGTTAAGTTATCCCTCATGAGAATCGATGTAGTATCGAGTCTCTTGGAAAAATCAAGGCAAGTCAGTTGGAAACACTCAAAGAAGAAAATCTCAAATCTGAAGTCATGGTGAAGCAAAGTGGACTTTTGACGGAAGATGGTCGAGGAATTAAACTCTTCCAAGGACAAATTTGGGTGCCAAAGTTTGGTGGAAATCGGGAGTTACTTCTCGAGGAAGCGCATAAGTCAAAATATTATATACATCCCGGTAGCACCAAGATGTATAGAGATCTAAAATTGAATTATTGGTGGCCGGTGATGAAGTTGGATGTGGCAAATTATGTGGGGAGGTGTGTCACGTGTCTTCAAGTCAAGGCGGAACACCAAAGACCGTACGGGAGCTTGCAACCGTTGTCCATTCCCGAGTGGAAGTGGGACAACATCACCATGGATTTTGTGCCAAAGCTACCGAAGACATTGCGAGGTCACGATACTATATGGGTGATCGTGGATCGTCTGACCAAGAGTGCGCATTTCCTTGCTATGTGAGAGACATTGCCAATGGAGAAATTAGCTAAGCTCTATATCGATGAGGTGGTGTCGAGGCATGGAGTACTGCAATCGATCGTGTCAGATCGGGACAGTCGGTTCACCTCGAACTTTTGGGCTAGCTTGCAGAAAGAATTGAGCACCAGATTAAATCTGAGCACGGCTTACCATCCTCAGACAGATGGTCAAAGCGAGAGAACAATTTAAACGCTCGAGGACATGTTGAGATCGTGCGTCATAGACTTCGGCGGGAGTTGGGAATCACACCTACCTTTGGTGGAGTTTGCTTATAATAACAGTTATCATTCTAGTATCGGAATGACACTGTTCGAGGCGTTATACGGACGGAAGTGCCGAATCCCAGTCTGTTGGCTTGAGGCGGGCAAGAAGCAATTCGCCGGACCGGAAATTGTCCAAAAGACGGCAGATAAAGTGAAAGAAATTCGAGATCGACTGAAGGCCGCTCAAGACTGACAGAAGAGTTACGCGGATAAGAAGAGAAGACCGGTCGAGTTTCAAGTGGGCGACCGTGTCATGTTGAAGGTATCTCCATGGAAGGGGATTATTCGATTCGGGAAGCGCGGGAAGCTTAGTCCTCGTTTCCTTGGACCCTTTATTATTTTAGAAAAGGTTGGACTTCAAGCGTATCGGTTGGACTTCCCATCGGAGATGGATGAGATACATCCTACCTTCCACGTTTGTTATTTGCGGAAGTGCTAGCTGAAGAGGAAAACGTGATTCCTTTGACGGAAATCCGAGTAGATAATGGAAACCGTTGTGTGGAAGAACCGGAAGCGATTTTGGAAACGAAAGTAAAGAAGTTACGTCATAAGGACGTAGTCATGGTCAAGGTCTAATGGAAGCACCATCGTGGTGCTAATGTCACTTGGGAGTCCGAAGAGGACTTGAGGAAGCGTTATCCTCATTTGTTCGTATAAATATGATTTCGGGGACGAAATCCAAATTAGGTGGGGAGGATTGTAACATCCGGAAATTCAGGTAAGTATAAGGTTTTGTGAATCTTGTGTTTATGCGTTTATCGAAGTTGAAATTATATGCTTAATTGCTATATTGTTTAAACTGGTTATTTGGTTTGGAAGCTTTAAAATCGTCCTTGGGAAACAGTGACTCACGTGACTTACGTCGCGAGTGGAAGTCGCGGCACAAGCCGCGTAACCCACTGGAGTGCAACTCTCAGTGGAAGCGGGCGACTTATGCCGCGGGTGCAAGTCGCGGCACAAGTCGCGAGGCGACCTGCACTCCCCAAAACCCAGTTTCATCCGATTTTCTCTCATAACTTTCATACCTCTCTCTCTCTCTTTGGCGATTTTACTCCCAAGAAACCTGATTTCTTCCCTCATCAAACCCTAACTCTCTTAAATGCAAGCCCTCTTGGTGGTTGGGTATTGATTGCTTGCAATAACTCTCCTCAAATAAGATTTTCTAGCGTTTTGGAGCTCAACTTCTCATCTTCAAGTCTCACCTTCACCTTCTAGGGTTTTCATCTTTTCTAGGTTTTGGTCAAAAACCTAGATTGTGAGTTTACTAATCATTTGTTAAAACTAGATACACATCATATTCTATTACTTGTTATCATCTTTCATCCTATTTGAAATGTTCATTTTATATGTTCAAGTATTTGGGAGATTCCTTTACGAGCCATGTTCATTTATGTCATGCCTTGAGTTATTGGGACATGTATATGCGTATCTTGTTATGAAGAGGATATATTATTTGGGACTCCATTTTATGGGTCAACACCACATGATTAAAATGTGGTCATATTTTTCTTGTTATATACTTCATATTAAATGACTTGTAATATTGTACCCATGGTTGGTATGGATAATATTCTTGGTCATATTGTGCCTTGAGGCCGATTAATAAATTATGTTGGACGAACCAAGTCAGTAGACACTAGGAGGATGTAGTCTTGGGCGCCACCGTGTGGGTATGTGCCTAGACCTCTGCCATTCGGGGTAATGCCATGGTTGTAGTCCTCAGATGTGCCGGGCCTTTCGGATGTCACTCGTAGTAGTTGACATCAAGGTATATCGGCACTTTGGGTGGAACTTGATTGGTGCTATGGGTATCCCCCGTTGACTCCACATTTAACTGAAAATTGGTTAACTGCTGATAAGAATTGTAAATGCTTTAATATGCTATTTCTTGTTCAACTCACTAGGCTTTTTGGCCTAACACTTGTTTGGTGTCGATGTGTATCTCAGGTTCTAGTGGCGCCGTTTCTAAGCAGGCGTAGGCTTGGGGAAATGCAATTGGACATACATTTTGGAGAAGCCCTTTGGACTTATAGATGACACCCTTTTTGTAATCTCTTTTCTGGATATAGAAATTAGATTAGGTGGTTGTTATTTATTTTTCCATTCAATTACAATTGTGATTAAACAGGTTTATTTATTTCCCCATTTTTGGGAGGCTCTTGCTAATGCACTTTATATACCATTTCTCCTCTTGGAGAAAGTTTTTGTTATCCCTATTTTTAGGGTGTTACAGTCTCAATCTGATTTTCTTAATGCCATGCAAGCCATGATGGTTGAACTCCAAGAAGTAAAGTCTAAACATGAACGCGTGAAAAGTATCATGAAAGAAAACAAACAGTCAATACTGAAACTTAGCAAGGATCATGCTGAGAAGAACGTATTGATTGAAGCTTTACATAAAAATATTGATACTAGCGCAAAAGAGAAGACTATACTTCATAATGAGTTATCTGAAATTGTTTCAAAATACAAACTGTGTGAGTTTGAATCAAAAGAGATTACTAAAATGTATTCTTCGCTTTCAGAGGAAAACAAATCTTTACTTGAAAAGGTGAATGTTTTGGAAGGGAAATTATACACTTTGGGTCAAACTGAACAAACCATTCATCTAAACAAACCCAAAGAGAACAAAGAGTGTTGGGGACTCGGTTATGAGAATCCACACTATCTCAAAAAGGGTATATCAGAAGTGTCTGCGCTTTATGATTTTGGATTTTTAAAACTGGCACCACAATATCCTGAACTTCAAGTTGAGTGGACTAAACTATCTGAAGAGGATGAAGCCAAGGAAAACGAGAAAAGAAAGAACATAACTAAAGTTCAACTTCCATTTCTATATGAGAGGTTGAATAATAGTTATAGTTCTGATAAATCAAAATTTCTTTCAAATGACTATTTTGAGAGTTATTCTTTAAAAGAAATGGATGCTAAGCCTATCGAAGGTAAGCTTTACGTCCCTCATCTCGTTTTGGAAAGTAAACTTTCTGAACTCGAGAAAACTCTAACAGAAGAAAGGATTTTGATTGATCTTGAACAAACTGTATTTTCTACTGTGTTTAAATATACTGATTTTTCTAAATCATCCAAGGCTTCAAAATCTGATGATATGTCTGGTTTATTTGATGATGAGTTTGATTTCTTAAACTCTGATGGTGTTTTAGATGATTGTGTTGCTCATTTTGATTTTAATGCTAAACTTCCTGATCATTCAAAATTTGTCATAAACTCTTTTGGATTACCAAGTGTGTACGAAAAAGGTGAAACATCAACGAAAGTTGATAAATCAGTTCCTGTGAAAACCAAAGTTGCCAAAGGTAAGAAGAAGAAATCTGGGCATTCACAGAAACCGACCACCACTGGTAAGCCAAAGAAGAAGTATTCTCTTGATTCTCACAATTCTAACTTCAAACTTTCAAATGTTTCAGATATGAGGAAGAAAAAGAATGGAGTTAAATCAATTTGGCTACCAAAGAAAAAGGTTGACGAGAAGGAGAAATCATTACCTAATTTTTCTTATAATAGAAATACTGATAGTACTTCTGATGTAAATGAAAATGTTGCTTGCAATAAACAAAAACTTGTAACTCCTTACAAGAAGTATTCAATAAAGCAATTATTCCAATTATCTCCGTATGCTAGAAAGTTTTCTAATAATCGTCGGAATGATTTTGCTTCTCGACAACATTCTAATGATTGGTTTGGCACATATCATGTATATTCTTCTCATTCATATGATTCAACTGTTTTTCAAAAAGCAAAAGGGTCCATTTTTAAATGGATGCCAAAATCTACTTGTGCTAACAATGTAGGGCCCATATATAAATGGGTACCTAAATCAATTGTTTCGTGATTTTCTCATGTGCAGACCCGTCATATGTGGTACTTGGATAGCGGGTGTTCCAAGCATATGACTGGGCAGAAAGATTTATTATCTAATTATATAGAGAAATATGTTTTAGTCATCCAATTTTCGCATAGGACCACAAAGATCCATATGCAACAACTCGAGTGGAGAAATGGTTCTTTGTTTAGGTTTCGGCTTATGTGGAGCTCTCTTCATCTTTCCCTTTTCACATGTTGCACACAAGTGTTCTTTCACATATTTGAGCTCAGGAAGTCCTTTTACTATCTTTCCAGTGACCAATTTGTTTATGTAACAAAAATTCATGTGTGACAGCCTTCAGTGCCAAAGCCAACTTTTCTGCATCGAGGCTTTTGTCAGTAAGCAAACCTCACTGTCAGTCAGTAAGCAAACCTCACTGTCAGTCTTTCAAATGATTATTTTCAAATGATTTTCTAGTTCCGACCAAAAGTTCCTTGCCATCTTCAGTACACACAGAGCAACTTTTAGCTTTAAAGTTCACCTCTAATCCTTTGTCGCAGAACTGGCCAATGCTAAACAAGTTGTGCCCTAAACCTTCAACATAACTCACCTTCGTTATCGTCACCCTGTCTTGAATAACATCACCATATCCCAAAATCGGTGAAAATTGGTCATTTCCAAATCTAACTGTCCCGCAATATTTCTCTATATAATTAGATAATAAATCTTTCTGCCCAGTCATATGCTTGGAACACCCGCTATCCAAGTACCACATATGTTTTAGTTATCGTGGATGACTTTTCGTGGTACACATGGGTAAAATTTCTACGATCAAAAGATGAGATGCCCGAAGTACTCATCACCTTTTTGAAGACTACCCAAGTGAACCTGCAAAAACCAGTCAAGCTTCTAAGAACAGACAACGACACAGAGTTTAAGAACAAAATCATTGAAGATTATCTCGAATCCGTCGGGATAACACATCAATTCTCTGCTGCTCGTACACCAAAACAGAACGGAATAGTAGAAAGGCGAAACCGAACGCTAGTCGAGGCCGCTTGGACTATGATCAGTCAATCGTTTTGGAAAGACTCCTTATGATTTGATCAACAACCGGACACCAACAATCAAATAATTTCATATCTTTGGTTGTAAGTGTTTTGTGCTTAACGACAGAGAGAGTCTGAACAAGTTCAGTACTAAGGCAGATGAAGGAATTTTCATTGGTTATTCTCAATCATCGGCTACATACCGGGTATATTTGAAGAAGTCAAAGACAATAATCGAGAGAGTTAATGTCACATTCGACGAGGAGATGACTTCTGAACAACACGGTTCAGAACCCGTACTTACCGGAGTTCTAGCTTCTGGGCAGATCAATCCAGAACCTGTACCGACAAAGAAGAAATCAGATGAAGCATCAACTTCCAATGCTCATTTATCTGATTTAGATTTATTATTTGAACTGTTTTATGATGAATTCCTTGGATCTAAGGTGACTAAATCTGTTGTGGTTGACAGTATGAACGACTCAACGAATAATCATCCAACCACTTCAGGGTTATCTACTGAATCCAACTCCCCGGTTCAGCAAGGAATTCCAGTTCAACTATTTGCTCCGATAGTTGAAGATGTGAACAATAACGAAGAGACAGAAGCTTCTGAATCAGTTGGGTGTATAATAGAGACAAATCAACAGTGTGAACAAGCTGCACCAACTGAAGTTTCTGTACAAGCTAATTCAACTAAACCACTCCCTCCTACTGTACAACCTGATGAAGTTGAAAGTGGATTCCTAGATGATAATCATGATCAATCAACATCTAATCCACTCCCTTATGAACATCGTTGGACCAAAGAGCACCCTCTTCACCAAATCATTGGAGATCCAAACAATCCAGTGCAAAATAGGTCAACAACTTTAAATCAATGTTTGGATGACTCATTCCTGAGTAAGATAGAGCCAACTCGAGTATCAGAAGCTCTAGATGACTCATATTGGGTGTTTGATATGCAAGAAGAGTTAAATCAGTTCGAAGCCCTAAAGGTCTGGAGACTTGTGCCAAAACCGGAAGGAAAGACTATCATAGGCACAAAATGGGTATTCAAAAATAATAAGGATGACGATGGTATTGTAATTCAAAACAAAGCAAGACTTGTTGCCAAAGGCTACCGGAAAGAGGAAGGCATAGATTATGATGAGACTTATGCTCCAGTAGCGCATATAGAAGCAATCCACATGTTTCTAGCTTACGCTGCTCACAAGAACTTCACTGTCTACCATATGGACGTGAAGACTGCTTTTCTGAATGACATTCTTAAGGAGGAAGTATATGTCTCACAACCTGAAGGCTTTGTAAATCCAGATAAGCTGAATCACATATACATCTTGGATAAAGCTCTTTATGGTCTGAAACAAGCGCCTCGAGCCTGGTATGATGTTCTATCACAATTCTTGGTCAAGTCGGGCTTTACTAAAGGTAAAATCGATACCACTTTATTCATTAAGAAAGAAAAAGCCGATATCATTCTTATTCAAATATATGTTGATGATATAATATTTGGTTCTACAAATCCTAAATACTGTAAGAACTTTTCTAATCTAATGGTGTCAAGATTTCAAATGAGTATGATGGGAGAGATGAACTTCTTTCTCGGATTACAAGTTAAGCAATTTTCAACGGGGATTTTTATAAACCAAGCTAAGTACATTTTTGATATTCTTCGGAAATTCAAAATGGAAACTTGTAAACCAATTGGTACCCCGATGGCACCATGACTTAAGATTGGCATGGATCCTTCGGGAAAACCTGTTGATGTTAGAACCTATAGAGGCATGATTGGTTTTTTAATGTATCTTACTTCAAGTAGGCCAGATATTATGTTTTCTACATGCTTATGCGCAAGATATCAGGCTAATCCTAAAGAATCCCATTTGTCCGCGGTCAAAAGGATCTTTTGATATTTGAAAGGGACTGCATATCTTGGTCTGTGGTATCCTAAAGATACTGGTTATGAATTGACGGCTTATTCAGATGCAGATCATGCTGGATGTATGTTAGACAGGAAGAGCACATCGGGTCATATTCAATTTCTTGGAGACAAGCTTGCAAGCTGGGCGTTAAAGAAACAACTTTGTGTTTCCACCTCGACTGCTGAAGCAGAGTATGTAGCTGCTGCCAGTTGCTGCTCTCAAGTATTGTGGATGAGGACACAGCTTCGAGACTATGGTTTCCAGGTGAACAAAATACCGATTTACTGTGACTCGAAGAGCTCCATAGCTATATCTGCAAATCCTGTGCAACATACAAAGACAAAACATATCGATGTAAGATATCATTTTATAAAAGACAATGTTGAAAAAGGTACAATAGAACTTTATTTTGTAAACACTGATTATCAACTTGCATATTTATTCACCAAGTCTTTAGACGAAAAGAGATTTAATTTTCTTATCTCTAAACTTGATATGTTAAATCTTAAGACATAATCAGTGATTACCTATTAAAATTTTTCTTATTGTTATTTTTCTTCATTTCTTTATTTTTAATCTGAAAGATATCTGCACTTTAAGGTATGTTCATGATTTCAGGGGGAGTGAGAGAAGATAAAAGATGATCTACATCCAATTAAGGGGGAGTTTATATTTTTACATCTGATTATAACTGATAAATTTGCTTATGCAACATTTCAGGGGGAGTTAACTGTCAAAAAGAAAAGGAGTATGGACTATGATTTCTGATTACTTCAGATCAGAACTCGTACATTCATTGTTTTACTGCTTTATGTCATTTACTTTTCAATAATTTTTTGTGAATAAATTTGTTACTTTGACGGACTTTTTGTCTGATGCAGATTGAGAGGATGCTTACAAGATCATATATTTATGACTTTAAGCTGACTTCATGAGATTTAAGACATATCAGAAAAAAGGTTTATTTCTATTCTTAATCTCATATATGGTTGAAAGAAGAACGACTTTCAATCATAGAAAACATGTTTTTAAATGTTCAAACCACTTCTGATTCTTAAAACGATTTAATGAATATAAAAGTGTAATTTTAAATGTTTTCTTGATATTTGTGCTTTAAATGCTTATAAACCGTGTGTTTCCAAAGATTAATACTTGTGTATTATCTTGTCTATATACTGTCAAGTATTCACACACACCGGTTTAATTTTTGTTGAATTCGTTCTTACCATGTCTCTAAAATTGAAACAATATTTTTCGATGGTAAGACACCCCGATTGCTATTCAAAGTTTGAGCATGATTTCATTTCTAAACGTTCTTTCAAGAATGTCTATATTTTTTATTCGTATAGACAATATCAATTTTTGATGACCTAAGCCTTAATCGATATATCATTTCAATTTTGATCTTTTTAATACAATGTCATATTTTCAAACAAGTTTCTTGTATTCATTTTATTCATTCAATTATCTTGTTTGAAAAGTCTTCAATGTTTCAATTGCTCAAATCTTCATGATTCCATCTCTGAGCATACATATATCTGGCTTGTATTTTTATTCTTTGTGTTTTAACTGATAAAGTTAAACCATTTTGAGCAAAATTGTGCTTTAATAGGAAAATATGGGTTCTTTGTGTGAGCTTAAATGAAACTTCTATGGATTCACGTTAACCAGTATTTCCTACCCAAGAAGTTAATCCTTGAGTGATCGATTGTGTGAGGAGCCAAATACTGGGTGTGGGTTAAATGATGAGGTAAAATGTAAATTAGAGTTTGGTTAGAAGCGAAATCAATGATTAAAAGAAAGAGGGTGAGAGATCAGAGTAAAAGAATATCAAACTCTGCACCAACTACTTTCTGAGTCGGGCAACCACATTACTAGTGTTTCACAATTTTTCGTGAATATTATTGAAACAGGCAACTAACCCATGCCAACTCTTGATAAAAACCCCACCAACCACTCATTTTCTTCTCAACAAGAAAGTGTTTCAATATTTCAAGGGGACACAACATATTATCTATCTGGTTTTCATTTGGAATATCTGGATATTGAAAAAGAAGGAAGTCTTCCCCACCTTCGCACTTCGATCATGCACATTGAGTTTGTGTTTAATTGTTGTTGTCTCAGTGGTTTACACAATGTTGAGCCTTATAAACACAATCATCATGTGCTTAATTCTTTTTATCACTTGCACGAACACACAAGGAATACGTTTTCTTGTCATAACGTTCATAGAAATTGCCTTTGTGGTGTTTCGATGATTGAATGGAAGCCCTGGGGGAGTGAACATCACAAAAGCTCCTTTCCAATGTGTATTTGTTACACACAGTAACTTAGTGTTACTGACAGGCATATTAACCGATTCATTTGTTGATTCAGGTGTTACATTCCTAATTTATCTGAATTTGCAAAGGTTCAGATAAATATCTTTTGAATCAATGGAGAATCAGAGGCTCTTGTTGACAGATCAGTGGTCAGAACAGTTTGGTATATGACATTTCTTGCAAAGTTTTGATGATTTCATGCTGCAATTATCAAAAAGGGGGAGATGACAAAGTTCAAAGAAATGTTGACTGAAGAACAATTTGAAACAAATTTTGGTGTTGATAAAGAAAAGTTGGAGAATAAAGATTGATTTGAAGAGTGTTTGTTTTCAAAGATTGCAAGACTAAAAGAGGAAAGCAAATTCAAAAGATTTTTGAAGACATGCTGAATTTTATAGAAATTTTCTTTGAAGATAATTTGCTGAAGCAATCTGAGCTGAATCTGAAGATGATTTCTTTCAAGTGTCTGAAAGAGGTTTCTATCATTTTTGGGAAAGATTGTTATTATTTGTTGAAGACAGATTTTGGAAAGAATACAATTGTTTTGAAGATTATCTGAGTTTTTAGAATCTGACAAAAGGGAAGATTGCATTTACGAAAATCAAAGAGGGAAGATTGAATTGCTAAATCTTTTGGAGATGATCTTGAATCCAAAGGGGGAGATTGTTAGAGCATAAATATATTGGATACAAGATCATAGAAGACTGAAGACTAAAGGTCAAAGCTAAAGTTAACTCTCAGAATCAAAGTCAAAGTCTAGTGTAATAAAAGTCAAAGTCAATTATTGTATTTTCTATTTTAATGTTGTTTGCGCGTTCTGTAGCGTGCGTGAACCGTAGTTAGCGTGTTTTTCTTTGTAGTATAAATAGCTTGTTGTGCGTGTAATCAAGAGACTAGAATTCATAGCATCGTGAGAGTTTCAGTGTTAGAGAGAGAAAGCAGTGTGAAAGTTTATTGTAATTCAAATATGTGATAAATAAAAGTGAGATTGATGGATTCAATTATCAAATGGTGATTGCATTGTTATCTGGGAATAACATAAAGTGTTTACATGTTTTACATGAAATCTGTTGGGTTATTTGATAAATCTTGATTATTTGAGGTGTTTGGTTTTATAAATTTTGTAAAACACCCACGTTTGTGGTTTTGAGCATTTTGACAAAAAAAACATACATATTGGTATTTTAATGGTTTACTTCATGAAATAGAGTTTTAGCATAAATGCATTTTATGGTTTGTTTTAGATAAGTGTTGATTTTGTGTTATGGGATGTTTTTGAAAGAATAAATGATATAACCCACTTGGAAAACGATTTGTCCCAATCTAAACTACGTTGGAGTTGTTTGTATATTTTGGAGTATGGGTTTACATAATGTGGGTCGTTTACGTTTGATTTCACTTTACGATTTTCAACGTTGGGTTTTTTGGGTTTGTTGAGTTTATGGCTCAGTTTGGATTTTGGTGGGCCTTGGGGACACTTGTCTGATTTTAATAGCTCAATGTCGAGCATTGGTTATGATTTGCATTTGCTGCATCATATTTGAGAGTTACATGTTTTGAATGCGTTAGTTCATTCGTTTTGAGTCATGTAATGTGAAAGTCCAAGATCTCTAAATCTTAGAGAGAGAAAGTAGAGAGCGCCAAAGTAATTTGATATATTCAATATGAGTGCAAAGTTACAAAGAACAAAGGCCACAAGGGACTTAAATACCCTTGGTCAATACTACACAGTATTAGACTCTAAACACAGTATTTGACCAAGCCTATAAATACAATGATTACTATAAAATCAGACTTAACAATCTCCCCCTTAGTAATCATTGGTGCTGTGGTCTTCAAAATCCATCTTCTAAATCAGCATGGACCATCTAAGCGACTTTGAAAAACATTCTGACTTTTTGAAGAAATTTCTTCTCATCATCTTTTAAGCTTTGTTGTCTTTACTGCCTTGACAAGACTGGACCAGTTTGAAATAAACTTGAAAGAACAGTCGGTTCATCATCTTGTGCTCTAGACGACACACCTCTTTTAAATGATCTTGAATAAGCTGTGGTGATAGGAGCTTGAACAGCAAAAGACAAGTAAAGTTGAAGAAATTAGAATCTTTGAGCGAATCTTGATCAACAGATTAACATTTGAGCTCTTTGTCTCTTTATCATCTCCTTGACATCTTTTAACTTCTCCCCCTCATGACCTTGATGATTTGGATCATCTTGGTCATGCATATGTTGGAGACGAGACAACTTAAGATCTGCAAAAATCAAAGAAACGGAGAAAACAGGAGAGGTTTGCGCTACAAGATGGTGGCGCAAAGTTAGGTTTGCGCTAACAGAAGGAAGCGCAAAGTGAGATTTGCGCGACATGCAGAAAACGCAAAACATGCTTTGCGCTAGAAGCTGTTGGCGCAAATTAAGCTTTGCTCTACCAACTGGTGACGCAAATCTGACTTGGAGTCTGAAATTTTTTACCTGATTAGCTCTTTGACTCTCCCTACACAAATGAACTAAATTTGACAATTCAAGTTAGCATTTATGTAGAAAACCAGATACTCCCCCTCAAAAACAGATATGATCATTAAGAAAATTCTCCTTTTTCACTCCCCCTTGAATAATGCTCAAACCCATTTAAAAAGGATATGAGAGCACAAGAATTGAAACATCAATGTAAAAAGAAAAATATACTGAATATGTATTTTGAAACGACTAAATATATAAAAATTTAAACATAAACAAATAGAATTCTACTTAGTAAAATATCACAATAAAACCCATCAGATGAAATCAAATGTATGCTTTTGGATACAGAAACAAGTTTTATTGCATATCAAGTTAAGACATGTTCAGTTTCAAAAACTTTCATCAATCTATTTAGTGTGCACGCATGTGAACTATGATTAGCTTCAAGAAAATGCAATTCTAAAAATATAATAGAGAACTTTGCATGTAATCACACTAATCCATCAAAAATTCAGACTTTCACAAATTTACAGGTTTATTACAACTCAAACATATCACTAAGTATCATAAGATGTGTGCTCATTGGCATCTTTTAGCATTGTGCTCTATGGCATCTTTACATGAGTGTGCTCTTTGGCATCTTTTAAGCTTGTGCACAATTGACATCTTTTTAATCAACAAGTTTATTAAGTAAAGAAATGCCGTAAACGTAACTTTCTATCTGACCCTATTGCAGGATTTGGGTCAATCGCTCCCAGACTAGTTGGCCTTTGGGGACTAGGTGTCAAGCACCCCTTGGAACTTACTCTCCCAGATCAGAAAGGCTACATCGACACATCCTAAACCCATTCATACCAGTAGAACATGACTTTCTATCTGATTCTATAGAAGGATTTGGGTTCGATCACTCCCAGATCAAATGACCTTAGGGGACCAGATGACAAGCATCCCACAGAACTTACTTTCCCAAACCAGAAAGGTCACAGGTACAAACTTTTAAACTTAGAGATTTCTGATTTATAAGAATTTAATAATCATCTCAAACACAAGGTTTTACGTCTAAGTGCTTAGCCCATATTTTCATTACGATCCAAAATTCCAACTTTTTAGGTTTTCTAAGCATTGTAAACTATAAATATTCCGAATCACACAACTTTAAAGCAATATCAAAAGCTACAAACATGTTGCTGACTTTTCGACTTTTGTTAGAGCTAAAATTTGAACATATAAGAACTTTAATATAAACAAAGCAACTTGAAAATTTATCCTAGACACACATTGTATTCAAAAGAAAGAAAAATTGTAAAACTTTTATTTTATAGAATAAAATTTGTAAAGGTTTAAACTTTTAAAACAACATGCCGAGATTTAAAAATAAAATATTTGATTGGCAAGTCTATATTCAGTTGAAACAAAATATAATTCAATAATATTATCTTCCACATAATGTAAAATGAAAATTGTGTCTCTTTTGAAAAAATTTGGTTTGAACAAAATCAGGAGATGAATTGAAATGCTCAGATTCTTTTAAAACAATTTGAGAAAACTGGAACAACATCATTATCAAAGATAAATGCAGCGGAAATTAAGTAGATGCACTCACAATTTCTCATTAGTCAGAAGCTTAAAGCATTAAAGAACGAGTCCTAGACTGACATGTCTAGAAGTCATCGTCTTTGAAGCACGGGTTCTGAGCTGAAATACTCAGAAGCCAAAATGTTGACAATGAAGTCCGGGTCTTGAGCTGATTTTCTCAAGAGCCATTGTCTTGACATTAAGGTGCGGGTTTTAAACTGCTGTGTTTAAAAGTCATTCTTTCTCTTACTCCCCCTTGACATGAGGTGCCTGCAACTTAGAATCAGATTAAGATTTTGGTACCTACTTGAATTTGGGCCCATGTTTGTTAGTTGCAGTTCTTATGGGGAAATAATGATTAGATTTGATACGAGAAGCACGAGAAAGATTATCAGAAAAATAAGCACAGTCATCAAATGAATACAAATCATAATCATCTGAACTAGAATCAGAGGAAGAATATGAGACATGTTTGGAAATTTGAAACATTTGCTTTCTAGAGTATTTTGAAATTTTATTACAAGTAGCAAATGAATAATTTTTATAAAGTTTGTCTATACATCTATCCTCATCAATCTGAAATTCATCCGATATCCGCTTCGCTCTCCAAATCTGCTTCTTTGACTTGCTCAAAGTCCTATCTGAAAGATTAAAATCAGAAGAATTAGAACTGTCAGAAATGACATTATCTTGTTTCTTCGACTTCTTTGACCGTCTTCTTTTACGTTTAGGTTTATATTATTGATCATTTAGCGTAAAAGATTCATCAAGAATTTCCGAATTAATATTTAAATCAGAAGAAATAATTTTACCTAAGCAACCAATCTGGTCAGACAATAAATCTGAATTTAACTCGGAGTCAGAATTATTTTGAGAAAAGTTTTCAAATTTTGGAAATTCTTTTTCGTTATCTTTAAAATCAGAAGAAAGGCCAGAAATTGAATCTTGTTTTTGAGAAAATAATTTTTCTTCAAGACTAGAAGTCAAGAAAGAAAGAATAATATCAGATTTAATTCTTTTAAAATATTTTGATCTTCCATCTTATCTTCAAGATCGATGATTTTGCTTTCTAAAATTAAAGGAGGTGTATATCTCTTAGAATCATAAATGATTGGAGATATATTTTCCTTATCAGGTTTGTTAGCAAAAATATCAACAAAATCATCGGATATTGAAGATTTGACAGGAGATATATCATTTACAATTTTTCTGCTTCTCCTTGATTTTTCAGGAAAATATTTTGCATAAACAAAAGGAATTTCCTTTTTCTTGTTATTCGTCCTTTTCTCATTTTCGATTTCTAACACTTGCTTCTCATTCATCCAATCAATTTTAAATTGAGGAGCATATTGAGCAAGAGTTAGATAATCGTATTTATATAAAGTTGGGGATTTTTCGATCGCATTGTTTAAACAATGTGGATTTTTAAAACCAAGTCCCCATTTTTCTTTTAAAGCTTCCTCACTCCTTGGTTTATTCATAAAAATTGTTTGTTCAGATTGGTTTCTTCGATATAACTTTTCTTCTAATTTATTTATTTTATCTGAAAAACTGTCTTTTAAAGTGGTCATAGCAGTCAAAGATTCAAGATAAGTCTTATTTGAATTTTCCAAATCATCCAATTTCTTTTGAAAGATGTCTTTTGTATTTTCCAGAATAGATTTTTCATCTTTCAAAGAAATTTTCAATTTGTCAATTAAATCTGACTTTTCAGCATTTAAGTTCTTTTCAGATAATAACTTTAAACGAAGATCATGCAAAACAGTAATTATAACATCCATCTATGAAGAAATAAAATTGTAATCAAACTTAGAGATTACCTCATCTTCATCAGTGTCAGAATCATCATCTAACTTATCATCTCCAACTAAGCACATCTGAGCGATCTCGACATTTGCATCTTCATCGTCAGAGTGATCCAGCCAGAATTCTTCTTCAGCAAGAAGAGCAGTTTCATTCTCTCTTTTCTCTGCCAGTTCCAGTTTCTTCCGATAATATGCCGAATCCCTAACCTTCTTCACTCTACACTCCTTAGAGATGTGACCCGACTTTCCACAGTTGTAACAAGCAACAGTCTTTGGCTCGGGCACTTTGACTTTTGAACTAGAAGTGAAGCGAGGAGTGTTGGAACTCGATCTTGGTTGGAACTTTTTCTGGTAATGCTGAGAGAGAAGGATCATCGCTTTCTGCAGAGCCTCACCATTATCATCAGTTGACCCGTCATAAGCATTATCAGACAATGCTTGTTCTGTCAGTTGTTTCGTGATGAGAGCAACCGGGTCTACTGATTTCTTGTTCTTCTTCTCTAGTTTGGCCTTCTTCTCTAGTACCAAGCTCTCATCAGTCATAAGAATCTCATATAATTCCTGGATCTGCATAGTGGAAATTCTGACATCATTCCTCAGTCTGTGACAAGATTTATTCCACTCAGGTTGAAGAGCATTGAGGAATTTCAGATTCGTCTCAAGCTTTGTCTTGTTCACATTTATCTTTCGCAAATCATTCAGCACTGTACAGAATTTGTCAAAAACACTCTTTAGAGACTCAGATTCTTTGGCTTTAAACTCCTCAAAATTGTTCATATAACGTGTATGGCGGAGTTAAGTTGCGACTGATGAACCAAGCATGATCTTTTCCAATTGTCCCCACAACAGATTTGGATAATCCTTGCAATGATCAACCCGGTTGTAGACAGAGTTTGGTAATGCTAACATCAGATTAGCTTTTACTTCTTTATCAACTTTCATTCGCAAAGCCTTATCAGTTGTTGCAGGAGTCTCTTTATTAGGCTTTATGAAAGGTCATTCAGTTAGAGACTTCAACATGTTATCTCCATTAGCTTGACGCTCGATAAAGTTCAGGAACCTTTCTTTCCATTGAGTGAATTCATTTTCGTCAACTAGAACTGGATGACGAGTTTATGTGCCTAATTGCATCATCAGATCACTCTTGTAAAATTGAGCTTGGAAAGCAAACTTCGCATAATTCATATTTCAGATAATCAGAAAAATTCTAAGTCCGGAGCTGGCGCAAAGTAGATGGTTGTCGCGAGTAGAGGAAGACGTAAACTGAATTCTCGCGAGCAATTGGTGACGCAAGATAAATTTTCGTGACTCGTTGAAAATGCAAATGAGCTTTGCGTGAGACTAGGAAGACGCAAACTGATATTCTCGTAAACAATGAGAGACGCAAACTGAATTTTGCGTTAGAAGGCAATGGTGCAAACTAGGTTTGCGTGATCAGTGAGTGACGCAAACAAGGTTTGCGTGAGCCGAGTAAGACGCAAGATGAACTTTGCGTGATGCGCTGATAACGAGAACTGAACTTTGCGTAAGTAGCTTGAAACGCAAACTGAAGTTCTCTCGAACAAAAGGAGACGCAAACGATACTTCTCTTGAGCAGAGGAATACGCAAAGTAGCTTTGCGTGAGCTGAGGAACACGCAAACTTTACTTCTCGTGAAGCATGGGAGACGCAAAGTTAGCTTTGCGTGAATAACCCAATGCGAAATCCTGAAACACACTAACGCAAAGATTAGAACAACAATATGAACTAGCGCAAACTAGTATGAACTCGCGCAAACAGTAGATCTAGCGCAAACCGAAAGAAAATCAAGAAATCTGCCAAAAAGTCGATTTCAAAGCTGAATTTGATGAAAATTTCTTATACAAACATGATCGAAAACAACTTTTTAACACTTTTCAATTAAACATTTCGATTAAAAACCACAAACACAAGATTTCGTATTGAACAGTACGTCAAACGTGTTTTACCAAAAACTTCAAAAATCTCTAAATTGACAATCATAAACTGATTTTCTTAGAAATTGATGTGAATTAAAAGAGTTTTGCAATCAAAAACGGATCCAACAAACCAATTTTCAAAGAAATTCGATCAAAAACATATCCAAATTTGATGAAAAAGCAAGAAAACGAGATTTTCTTGAAAAATTCAAGAAAATCGATCAAATTATCTGCTTTAAGCCAAAAATTCAGAAACGAAAACACAATCTCTCAATTCTCTCAAGATTCAGATATGCTCTGATACCAATTGAAAGTCCAAGATCTCTAAATCTTAGAGAGAGAAAGTAGATAGCACCAAAGTAATCTAATATATTCAATATGAGTGCAACTAATCTGATATATTCAATATGAGTGCAAAGTTACAAAGAACAAAGGCCACAAGGGACTTAAATACCCTTGGTAAATACTACACAGTATTTGACCAAGCCTATAAATACAATGATTACTATAAAATCAGACTTAACATAATGTTTAGTTAGTGCAATGGATCCATAGGCACGGTGTTGTTTTGTCCCGTTTTGGACGAGTTCACCACTTTGGCACGGAATAGGCATCGGGTCATCATGGTAAGTAAGGTGTGGACCTATACGTTCAGGCAGTGTCCCATAGGTAGTAAGGTGTAATTCCCTTGTGCATAAGTTCCCATTTTGGAACTGGGTTCCCCTGTTTTGGAACTCTCAAGAATAGACCTAGAGGGGTTGACTTGATGTTTTCGAGCGATAGACTTAGAGGAGTTGAGCTCGGTATGTTTTATGGGTATAACCCATATGTTTTGGTTTCCTACATAGTTATGTGACCTACTTTTGTGTTCCATCACATAATATGTACTCGGGTCTCCCCCGTCATCGTAAGGTGTCGTTTTAGTTATGGAGTTTTATAATCCATGTTTTCGGTGACGTTTTGAGTATGGATTGCTATCCATGTTTTTGGGTTTTGCATACTGAACTTTATCCATGTCTTTGGAGTATTTTGGATGATAGAGTTATCCACATTTTCAGTATTTGATTAGTAAAGTGTCAGTTTTGTAATACGCGAGATTTGGGTTTGGATTTATATTCGGATGAGCATTTTGTTTTATGGTTTTAATCACGAAAAGGGTTAATGTTGAAAAAGGAATTGTTTTCAGATTAATATATTTCGTTTTGGTTGCTATCAAATTAAATGTATTTCATTTTGGAAATCACGATTTAAATAACATCATTAAAGTTATTGCTTTACATATATATCTATGGAAAACTCTTGAACTCACTAGGCGTTAAGCCTAACCTTTTTATTTGTCGGCATGTGCAATAGGTTCTAGTTTGGGAAATGGTTCTAGCAGTACTATGAAGAGTTGAGCACTAGATTTACTCGATGGTAAGTTGTTTGGTGAAGTCTTCCGTAGTTGGAGATAGTGACTGTTATTGGGTTTTATTAACATCCGTACTCATTATAGATCGTGTGTAAGGATTGAAATGCGTTTATTGAAGTTAAACCTTAAATTGTTGTTGTAGATGATTCCGTTATTGATGTATTTAGAAAATTTTAAATTAGTTGCTATTTCCATATTTGAGAGTGTTACAAGTTGGTATCAGAGCATAAGTTTGAGAGAATAAGGCGTTGATTTTGAATGCCTAGACTCAAACTAGCGTTCTTTTAAGTGATTGAAAGCGAAACTGCACCATTAGGTACCTTAAGATAGGATATTTTGGAGTTGACTGGGTCGCTAGAAACGGGAATTTGTCGAGGATAGCAAGGATGATCATATACGGTACGTTCATAATGGCACCTGGCCAGTGTCATGGCGAACCTACATGCCACACGTGTATACTTGTACTACCTTGGTGTGATGACCGTTGGAGTAGTAAAGGAGTTCCTAAGCGAGCACCCGATAGAAGAGTTGATGTTTGTGGCATTGTCATTTGGGGTGATGGGTAAGTATGACAAATGCATTAACTTGACCGTTTTGGGTCAGAGTTATTGGTTGGTTTAGAACCATATACTTAGGGAATCGACATTATTCGAGGAGAATTTGTAAGGGAATCGATGAAATCTTCGGCGATTGCCTTAAGATGTTTGAGCATCCTGATGACAATAGTGTGACTGGGAACTTGGGGAGCGTGGATTCTAGACGATGAATGCTGATCAAATTCATGCACAAAAGAATCTACTTTTGAAATAAATTACAACAATTATTTCTCATGTTTCCAAATTATCATGTGGATTACATCACGAAATGTTGGAAAAATGTTTAGCACACACAAGATTTTAAACTGATTTTAAAAATACATGAAATTGTTTTATTGCATATGGTTGCAAACAATGTTGAGATTTACTTTATCCATGTTTTCTCGAACACTATTTTCGGATGACGTGATATTTACGATTTAACCTTGTTTAGAGTCTTGGACAAGTAACGGCGAATTATGACCTTGACATTGGATCTCCTCCACGTATGTTAAGGTTTTAAAGGAAAGGTTATTCTCATGTTCTTGCGTCGGGGTTTCCTTGGAAATCTTATTCCATGTTAATTTTGTTGAGCTTTATGAAAAAAAATAGTTTATGACGTTTTGCTACGCGTGAGTGAACTTTGAAATGCGTAAGTCTTAATTTTTTTACGTATAAATTTATGAGGTTATTAGGAGTCGTGTCCCATGTAAGTTTCGTTGAAAAATGTCACTTTATTTTACATTATGGTAAAAAGGGAAACTCTTGAATTTTAACATTTTTAGACATATTGTATTTGTCGCCTTATGCTTTTATGTTGGAAAACGAAAATCTCGACACCGTTTGATTTTAGCGTTGGTAAGTTTTATGAAAATTCAGTTGGGTTTTATGGCGTTTTATTTTATGATATTTTGCGTCACGTAGATAAAATTTTGGAACACGTATACTTGCATTATTGTGTGCGTTAATTTACGAGTGTTGTTTATTATTTTTGTCTCATACGAATGTGCACCTGTGTTTCGCAACCATAAGAGACGTCTTGAAAATTTTGCTAATAGATGTCATTACATGTGTTATTTTGTGAGTGTTAACGTCGTAAGGTTTCTCCTTCGGGTTTTATGCGAGTGTCATTTCGTTGTACGCTATTTAACGTTGGAACTAATTTACACTTTTGCGTGAGTAAGCATGTGGAAGATCTTTGATGGTTCGTATTGAACTTTGACTTTGAACAAGCTTCAATTGTTGACTTTACTGTTATAAATTCCGCAATGCATTAAATAGGTTATTGGTATACATGTTGTGTAGCCACTATTTTCTTTCTAGCAAGATCATTTTATTTGCACGATTCAGAGTTTGAGAATTGATTTAAATTATTTTACGTTTGACTAACTGCATGCACATTTTGCCTTGCTAAGTGTTGAGAGACGAAATCATCCTATGGGCCTTATTGGAAAGTTTATTCCATGACATTTGTGGTTTAAAAGAAAGAATTTTAAAGTTGGAATTGTGAATGTAATTTTGGAGTTGCACAAACATTTGTGGTACATGTTATAAGTGCAAAAAATTATTTTCACGTACGTGGTATAAATTAATGTATGCTACGACTATGGTAGTCCATTTGAAAATTTTGTTCACGCATCTTTCGTCATTGTCATCATTAACGTGAGTATTGACCAAATGAATTTGGAAATGGTCTTGTATGTGTGGCATTGGTGATCATTTTACACACCGATTGAGAAAACGATGGTGGATTTTTACTCGTACGATTTATTATTGTAAAGCTTTTGCATTTGAGAACTTTACAAAAAAAATTCAAATCGTCATATTAGTTGAAAACCTTGAACTCAATAGGGGGCTATAGATTTAAAACCCTGTCTTGGAAAAAGTTGTAATTAGGGACTAAAGAAGCCCTCGGGAATTGCAGCGTCGGATGATCCAACTTGTAGTCAGTCTTGAACTCCGGATTTCAGTTTTTGGATTTGTGCGCGCGTGAATAATTGAGGTATTAGATTTGTGTTTTCTCGGTCAAGTAAGGGGTCATCTTTCTACTTCGGTAAACCTGTGGGATAAAGTCTTGTGTGATTGTCTGCTCCGGGTTGGGTTCGATTTGACCGGTTGCCTGTCTGTTTGACATCATGATGTATGTTGATGGTGTACCGTCTTAATGGATTTCCGTGAACAGGGAAATTATTATGGTTCGGTTGTTAGGGATGCAAAATTGGGAATATTAGTCTTCGGTTAGGTGTCAACCTTGATGTGACAATACTTCTGGAATGAGATATTGGGCGGGATATCCACGTTTTCGATAGCACCATTTTGGGTTTAGGTGTCGACTTGTTTTCTTGAAGTCAATGAATCTTGAAATGTTTGGAGGTATCCTCGTTAGATCGTGAGAAATGTTAACCTCTCGGTGGTGAAATTTAGAGGAAGATTAGATGTTGGTAACTAAGTATTGATATGTATAGATTTTTCGGATGTGGTAAAGATCTTATTGAGGGAATGCTTTAAAGGTTGAGAGTAGGTCGGAGTTAGGTGATAACCGGATCTGCATTAACTAGCTACCGGAGAACGTTTTGGCACGTCCCTGGAAGGATGACTCTACCCATGACAAGGGAGAATGATTAAAGGATTTTGGGGATTCTTTGGGTCGAGTGTTGATCATCGGGATACGGATCCAAAATCATGTTGAATTGGTACATATTTTTCAGAGAGAGGTTGAGGTCACAAGCTAACTTGAGGTAGTATGTGTCACCTAATGTTGGGAGACAACCGTAGTTTTGTGGTTAGAAGCTACTATAGTATGTTAAGCGATCACTCAGGTATGAGTGTAATATGCCTAAGGGAACAGTTTTCGGAAGTATCAAGATAAGGTTTATCGTGGTTGTTCTGGAAAGTGGATCAGAGACAATTACTCGTAAATAGAGACAAAATATCATGAGGGCAACGTTAATTGGGAAGCTAGATTTCAAGGATGAAATCTCTTTTAAGGTTGGGAGGATTGTAACACCCTGAATCTTTATCCTAATAGGAGAAGAGTGTTGAATTGGGTGAATGGATAAAGGAAGAAACACATATGGTTGTCTCGGCCATAGTGCCATGTGATTGTGACATTTGTCACAATAGCACCAATGGTACTAAGAGTATGGTCATCTCGAATATAGTGACATGTGGTTGTGACACCTGTCACAATAGCAACGGAGATTACCAAGTGGTTGGTCGTCCCAACGAATGTGCCATGTAATTATATATGTCAATGGTGTAACACCCGTAATTTTTGGGTAAGTACTATTTCAAGTTAGTATAGGAATTGATCTTTTGAGAGAAATAAAGGAAATGGGATTTTGGGATTAAATTGTAGATTTTATGGTCTTGCTAGATGAGGAATTCAATTACGAGTCCAACGGTTCTTTCCGGAGCGAAACCGGAGCTAAAACGAAGAAGTTATGGCCAAAACAGTGTTCGGTACATGCTTGGCTATAGTTCCCGGCGATTGTGAAACTGTCACTATTGCTTGGCACAATAGCCGAAGTCCAAAAACTCTCGGTACAATCTCGGCGATTGTGCCAGCGATTGTGACATTGTCACTATAGCTTGGCACAATAGCCTGGAGGTATCAGAGTGCATAAATTCGCGATTTTTAGCCCCATTCTTCATTTCTTTATAACTCTCTCATTTCAACTCCGTTTTTGGCGATTCAAGTTGCTATGGTTTCGTTTTTGAGATATTTTCAAGATTAGATTGTTAGTTTTGGGTATATATAAGATTATTTGGTGGTGGATTGGAAGCAAAGACAATAGCTCATCATCATCACCTCCATCTTCAAGAATTTTGGGGTTTTCTAGGTTTTTACCAAAACCTAAATGGTAAGTTCATTCCTTCCACTTTCAAACTTCTTTATGAGTTATGAATTCTCTATTGATGTCAACCTAGTGTTTTATTTCTCCAATTTCGGTTTGGAAGATTTTGAGAAAAGTTATGTCAAATTAGGGTTTTTGACCAAAATGGATATTTGGATATAAGATGTTTGGGGAATGATTCTAAACACTTGGATATGTGTATTTATGGTTGGAAACTTATGGATCTAGGTTTTTTGGAAGTTTTGGCTTGAGGATTCAAGTTTCTTCAAAGGAGCTCAAGTTGGGGAAAAAATCTAGATTTAGCCTAAATCTAGCAAGGTGAGTTCAAGTTGATTTGTGAAAACGGTGTACATGCCAAAATGCTTATTTGAAAGTGTGTACATGTTTTACATGAAATTACTAACTGTTGGGTTATTTGATAAATCTTGATTATTTGAGGTGTTTGGTTTTATAAATTTTGTAAAACACCCATGTTTGAGGTTGTGAGCATTTTGACAAATAAAACATACATATTGGTATTTTGGAGTATGGGTTTACATAATGTGGGTCGTTTACGTTTGATTTCACTTTACAATTTTCAACGTTGGGTTTTTTTGGGTTTGTTGAGTTTATGGCTCGGTTTGGATTTTGTTGGGCCTTGGGGACACTTGTCCGATTTTAATAGCTCAATGTAGAGCGTTGGTTATGATTTGCATTTACTGCATCATATTTGAGAGTTACAAGTTTTGAATGCGTTAGTTCATTCGTTTTGAGTCATGTAATGTTTAGTTAGTGCAATGGATCCATAGGCACAGTGTTGTTTTGTCCCGTTTTGGACGAGTTCACCACTTTGTCACGGAATAGGCATCGGGTCACCATGGTAAGTAAGGTGTGGACCTATACGGTCGGGAAGCGTCCCATGGGCAGTAAGGTGTAATTCCCTTGTGCATAAGTTCCCGTTTTGGAACTCTCAAGAATAGACCTAGAGGGGTTGACTTGATGTTTTCGAGCGATAGACTTAGAGGGGTTGGGCTCGATATGTTTTATGGGTATAACCCATATGTTTTGGTTTCCTACATAGTTATGTGATCTACTTTTGTGTTCCGTCACATAATATGTACTCGGGTCTCCCCCGTCATCGTAAGGTGTCGTTTTGGTTATGGAGTTTTATAATCCATGTTTTCGGTGACGTTTTGAGTATGGATTGCTATCCATGTTTTTGGGTTTTGAATACTGAACTTTATCCATGTCTTTGGAGTATTTTGGATGATAGAGTTATCCACGTTTTTAGTATTTGATTAGTAAAGTGTCAGTTTTGTATTTTGCGAGATTTGGGTTTGGATTTATATTCGGATGAGCATTTTGTTCTATGGTTTTAATCACGAAAAGGGTTAATGTTGAAAAAGGAATTGTTTTCAGATTAATGTATTTCATTTTGGTTGCTATCAAATTAAATGTATTTCATTTTGGAAATCGTGATTTAAATAACATCATTAAAGTTATTGCTTTACATATATATATATATATATATGGAAAACTCTTGAACTCACTAGGCGTTAAGCCTAACCTTTTTATTTGTCGGCATGTGCATCAGGTTCCAGTTTGGGAAATGGTTCTAGCAGTACTATGAAGAGTTGAGCACTAGATTCACTCGAGGGTAAGTAGTTTGGTGAAGTCTTCCGCAGTTGGAGATAGTGACTTTTATTGGGTTTTAGTAACATTCGTACTCATTATAGATCGTGTGTAAGGACTGAAATGGATTTATTGAAGTTAAACCTTAAATTGTTGTTGTAGATGATTTCGTTATTGATGTGTTTAGAAAATTTTAAATTAGTTGCTATTTCCATATTTGAGGGTGTTACATTTGATACGAAGGATGAAATGATGATAGAGCTCGGAACAAAGTTTCTTGAGGAGGGGTTCGAGTATTTCACAAAGAGATTTAGCAAAAGCAGATACGAGGCCATGTGCCGCGGAGATCATTGTAGTTGGCGTATGACGGCGGGAGTCGTGGGAAAATCCCCTATGTTCTACGTTAAAGAATTGGTGGACGTACACACTTGTTCGAAGACCCAATTGATTCGCACCCACCGCCAAACAAACAAAAAGGTTCTAGGCCATATATTGAAAGAAAAATTCATAGATGCTAGTAGGGAGCTTCGTCCAAAAGACATTGTGCATGATATAAACCAACAATACGGTATTACTATTGGTTACCACCAAGGTTGAAGGGCACGATGTAATTCACTACTGTTGGTGAGGGGCACTCCCGAGGAGTCGTTCAACCGACTGCCTACGTTTTTATATAATCTGGAGCTCCAAAATCCAGGTACACGTACCATAATAAGAACAGATTCTTGCGGCAGGTTTGAGGAGTGTTTTTCCGGCCTTAGTTGCGCGGTACGTATTGCTAAGTCATATATTTTTTGCTTATTATAAACTATAACCTTTACAAACGTAAACCATATATTTGTTTGCAGATCCGGACTTTTTTGACAAACTTGCGCCGTGTCCTTGTAATAGACGCCGCTCATTTGAAGGGCCGTTTCTTGGGTACAATGTTCTTGGTGGTTTCCATGGATGCAAATAATAACATTGTGCCTATTGCTTTCGGAGTAGGCAGGTCCGAGACCAGGGAGGTGTGGACTTGGTTTTTGTCCATGTTAAGGGAATGTATTGGACAACCGGAAGGGTTGGTGTTTATGTTCGACAGAGCTGCTTCCATAAGCGCGGTGATTTCCGTCGTGTTCCCAACGGCCCACCATGCTCTATGTTGTCGACATCTCGAGATGAACGTGAAAAGTAGGGACAAACGGATAAAAATTTATAAGATGACATACTGGAAGGAATGCAAAGCTTATACGGTGCGGGAGTTTGACCGGTACATGATGGCACTACGAACTGCTATACCTGTCGGTGCTCAAGTGATGGACCAGGCTGGCAAGGAGAGGTGGTCAAGGGCCCATTTTCCTGGTATACGATACAATATTATGACCTCAAATAGTGCGGAGTCGGTGAATGCAATGTCCCGTTTTGCGCGTAGATTACCTATTGTCGGACTTATGGAGTACTTCCGAGCTTTTCAACAACAATGGTACCTAATTCGACGGGATAAAGGAGGTTAAAAAACTATGAAAATTTAAAGTTATATATATATATCTGTATGTTCATGTTCTTTTTATATTGTAACACAATATACACATTTTTTTAGGTCAAATGCAAAATGCGCTCACACCGTGGGCGGAGGCCAAAATTCAAAAAAGGCGGAGCAAGTCTGCCACATGGAAGGTACACGAAATTGGCTATGGTGTGTTTGAGGTTCGGGATGAGCATAGGATCTCGAAGTTCGATATGCCCCGCTACAGTTGTGAATGTCTGAAATGGCAACTTTCCGGGTTACCTTGCGGTCATGCTATTGCTGTTGCAAGAAGTGAAGGTTCCAGAGATTTCAGCAATTTGGCAATAGGTTACTTCACGTCCGAGAATTACCGGGCAACATATCGGGAGGTAATTGTGCCGGTTGGACCTCCAGAATCATGGTTGTCTCCAGATATCCCCCTTATGCCATGCTATCCACCCTTAATAACTAAAAGACGTACCGGGAGACCCAGTAACAACGACCGGCGTCCATCTCGTGGTGAAGGTTCCATCCAGAGAAAATGTTCTAAGTGTGGAGCCGTAGGACATACTCGTGCAGAATGTCCAAATCCTGCTGAATCAAGCGTGCCTAGGAGCAGAGCTTCAGGTAGCCAAAGAAGACGATCGCAGGCATCATCGGAGCTAGAACCACATGGAAATCTAAGATATGATAGCATTGACCTCAATGTTGATTTTTAACGAGTAAATTGTGTATGTTAAGTGGTAGTTGTTAAATGAAATAAACATACTCGTTAAGTGTTTTAGCCACGATTTAAACCAGCAACATTCAAAACAAAAGGAAAGGCAAATATTACAGTTTTAACCTAGGTTCTCATTTCACGAACATGGGCCAAAATGGTAAGATATGATGAGTAAATTCTTGAAAAGGCAAATATTACACTTTTCACCCATGTTTTCCTTTCACGAACATGGGCCAAAATGGGAAGATAAGATGAAATAATATAAGAAAAACAAAATAGTCTGAAAAAACATGCAAGATTTTTCTGAAAAGTAGCAATTAAAATATCTTGACCAATTCTCCTTTGGTGGTTCCATTCTGGCTATAAATAGTCCCATTATTTCAAATTTTAAAGTCACAACATTTTCATCTTTAATATCTTCACTAACTTGCATTTTCTTGATATCAGTAACAATTAAAGATGCCACTGGCGCCAATTACAAGAGGACGCCTATGAAGGCTTAGAGGTCCATCTGAACCGGTTCCGAAATGGGTCGAAGACTTGATTAGTAAGTAATTATGTTTCAGTTTATAAATATATTGTCTTACCTTAAATTATAACTTTTTTCTTCCATCTAACAGTTGCCTATCCACTACTCTTCATTATGAAGGTATACCATAATGGTTATTTCACTGGGCCGCCGAATAATCGTTATGTCCATGGCGTAGAAGTTTTTGTTGACCTAATAGATGGTGACGATCTTTATGTCACACACATGAAGCGAATAACTAATGTAATTGGTTATGACTACTTTGCTCTTCGTGGAACCTTAATGTATTTTAAAAGACCAGACGGAGACTAAGAGACTGGATTAAAAGAACTGGTGGTTGATGAAGACTTTCTAGAAATGCATAATTGTATTGATGGTGAAACCATCCTTGAAGTGTAATTGGAACCCCCTCCGTATTGGCGCACCCCTTCTGTTGGTTGGGTTGTTTAATCTATTTGTAGGGTTATTTAGTGGTGTATTTATTCCATTATCTATGTTGTTGTATCATGTTCTACTTTGTCCGTGAATAAAATGGTTTAATTGATTTTGCAAGATATGACGAGTTAGTTCGTGAAAAGGCAAATATTATTTTTAATTACTACAAAACAAGAAAAGGGGACAAAGTTATTTAAGCGCACATCATAAACACTCCAATTTGTTGAAGACCCCATGGTAACATAAACGGTCATTTAAATGTCAAACTACGGCTACACGACGCTTGGTTTTTTTGGAATCTCCACCGACTTCTTATATGCTCTGGTGATACGAGTCTGGAAGTGTTAAGCTCCACTCTCTCGTTGTACACTTCAATGACGGTATGGCCATCAACATACTGACGTATATTGGCTACATCTTCATCGGTAGCCTTAGGTTCCAGTCTAGTCAACAAGTCTGCATTCGGACGTTTAAAATAGAACTTATAATATTTCGGTTCTTCGTAGCCTAACTCTTTCATGATCTGGTGAAGTAGTCGCATGGAAAGATCATCGAAATCTAACATGTCAACATAGACTTCTAGACCACGGAAGTACTGTCTTCTAGGTGGTTCCGTGAAATACCCTTGATGGTGGACTTTCATGGTAAACAATTGTGGATGATCAACTGTTCATGATAGGGATTAACAACGTTAGCATTACACAATATTCAACACAAGCAAAACCCAAAAAAAAAAAATAAACACTAACCATATAAATCAGTTGTAGAGGCTGGAAGCGCTTGAGATATACATCTGAAATTCCAGACATGAGGATTTGGGGATGCCATGTACGAAGATGTGTAAAACTTTTGTCTTATTGAATATTTTGTTTCGTTTTATGTGGTTTAGGACCCCCCCAGCGTTCGGTATTTATAGACACACGAAGCCACCTGCAAAGGCCTTCGTGAAGAGGCTTTGCATTTACGAACCCAGGCAAAAGATAAGAAATATTTGAAACTCTAGGGACCATGTTCACAATTTTAAAAATACATTCCTTTGATGGTGGAACGTCTTATATAATGTTAGATTTGGTCAAATCCAATATACTAACACGAACCCTTGATGGTGGATTACAAAATACTATAATAATGTATATAATGTTAGGTTATATAATATCCGTAATTTGGGTGCCTAAACGGGGAAAAACATTTTGTTAAAATGTTTAGGGAAAAACATTTTGTTAAAATGTTTAAAGTGTAATATTTCACAAAGTTTCAGTTGAGTTTGGAGGATGGAGTGTAGTATTTCACAAAGTTTGGTCAAAAGCCTTACAGATTCGCCTGAAAAAGCCTTAAAGATTCTCTTGTAAAAAGCCTTACAGATTCAACTTTAGACAAATATTACATTTTCCACCCAGGTTTGTGAATAAAATTGTTCCATTTAAATATTACATTTTCCACCCATGTTTGTGAATAAAATTGTTCCATTTAAATATTACATTTCCACCCCGGTTCTCGTTTCACGAATATGGGCCAAAGTTGTAAGATATGATGATGAGATTCCTGCAAAGTATAAATTTACACTTTTCACCCAAGTTCTCCTTTCACGAATATGGGCCAAAATTGTAACATGGTATTGTTGAAGATTCTCATGGAACAGATAAGAAATATTTACACTTTCAGTCCATCTTCGTAAAAAAAAAACCTTTCAGATTTAGTTTGTAAAAAGACTTACAGATTCGTCTGAAAAGCCTAAAGATTTTCCTGTATAAAGTCTAGGAGCATCTCGTGGTTTGTGTATATATAAGATGGCATTTGAGATCCATGTATCGCAACAATTAACAACGTTCACATAGCAAAGCAAAATTTATCTTCTTACTTATTAAGCAGAAAAACATGGCTGGGAACGCATCGTCTTCAAACCCTCCCTCTTCCCAGGGTATTCCTACAAAGATTTTAGAAGCAACCCAGAAGGTTGAAGCGGAGAGAGAAGAAATAAACGAGAAGTGGACGAACGCTCTTGCAGCAAGAGATGTGGTTCTTGCCTCAATAGACGAAAAACACAAAGATGTTGGGAAGCTGTACAAGGAGATTGAAAAAGATGAGGCCCGTGCCAAAGAGATGAGCAAAAAAATTCCAATATAATTGCACGACTAATAACTCGAATAGAAAATATAGTAAAGAACTTACCTCCGGAAAAGAAAAAAAGGAAAGACAATGATACTTCGTCAGGACCACACCCCTCTCCCACCGAATTCCCCTGGGAGACTTACCGGGGTGCATGGTGAAGTACGACCGAGAGACTGGAAACATCTCCAAGATCCATATCTTGAATTACACAACAAAATGAATTAGTATTTTTAAATGAAGCCAACCTCAAATGAATAAGTTATTATTTTACAATACTTATCTAACCTTGAAGGCGTATAAGAAGCCCGTCATCGTCATCTTCTTACCCTTGTTTACCTGTTTATGCATAGCACCATCCATTTGCTTGAAAGTGGGTGCCCAGATGTACGATCCCCATGGATAACGGTTAAAAATCCGTAAATCCTCCATAACCTTAAAAACAAGATCAGAAACACTCTGCCGATGCTGACGGCCTAGAAATACCAACTCCACGATCAACACTAGACATACCTGAACAACATCGACATCAGATAGACCACTTATGTCCCTAAAGACATGAAGGACGTCTGAAATATGCACATCTGTGGGAGAAGTGCATCCTGGAAAAACCCTGGTAAGGAAGCAATCACGTCCTAGGGTACGGAGGGTGAGTGGCTCTCCGAAACGAAGTCCTGTAATAAGATAGAACTCCTCTCGGCCGTATCGACGAACCTCCCCGTATATATCGTACCATAGCCCCTCTGCCTCCGATGAGGGCCGATATATCTGCCTCTGCAGAAACATAGAAACCAGCATGGGGTAGTCACCTGGCATAGTAAGGTCCAACCATGGACCGAATGGTTGTCCCTAATAATCTTCAATGCGGGAGCACTCAGAGCCTCCTTAATCTCCCCCAACAAACTAGTTTGGGACTTTATCGTCAAAATCGGATACCAAAAATCATCCTACATAGTAATAAAGAGATGTTGTTAAGGTACCTAATAATTATTATGCAAACTACAGGGACCTAATTTGTAAATATATAAATTACGGACACCTAGTATGTCCATAATATAAAGTACAGGGACCTAATATTATATAAAGTATAGGGACCTAATATGTACAATTATGAAGTATAGGATCTAATTTATGGAACCCAATATGGAAAAATACGAAGTATAGGGACCTTATCTATAATTATGCAAAGTATAGGGACTTAAATTGTTATTCTGAAAATTACAGGGACCTAAGATGTAAATATGCAGAATTTATGACCTAAACTATAATTATTTATATAAATAAATTAGGGAAAATTACAAAGACCTAAAGTGTATAAAAACATCACAACCCGTTAACATCACATAAAGACAATTTCCCTAAAATATAACACCACTATAATTATATGAAGTATAGGTACTTAATATGTACAATTATGAAGTATAGGACCTAGTATGTACAATTATGAACTATAGGACCTAATTTGAATATATAAATTTAAGGCACCTAATATGGAAAAAAAATACGAAGTATAGGGACTTAAATTATTATTCTATAAATTACAGGGACCTAAGATGTAAATATGCAGAATTGTTGTCATTTGAATTTATCCGCAGAAATGAATTTAAGGCACCTTATCTTCTTTCTTTTTTTGATGTCTAATTCATATATTTGAGTGTTTGATTGTAAACATCTCTACAAGATATATTGAAATAAAACACAAGTAACTAAAATTTTATAACAATATTTGGATCTTAATATAAAACACAAGTAACTAAAATATATTTGAATATTTGGATCTTAAAATAAATTTGTATTTTTAAAATAAAACACAAGTAACTAAAATTTTATAGCAATAGTAAACAACACGTGAAAACAGTATTTGGAACCCATTATTTGCTCCCAAACAAATATATTTTATGATCAACAATTACAATATCTTTAAAGATGTACGTGATGAATTAAAAATATATATTTATTTAACGAAAACTCGTATAAAATAACAAAGGATTACAAAGACTTACTTCATGAGCCATTGAAGAAATGTTTTGATGACGACGAAAAACACAAGATCCACGTTCGTTATTCACGTGCGTTTTGATAACGCGTGACAAGATCCACGTGCGAAATTCACGTGCGTTTTAATAATGCGTGGAGAACACGACAACAAGAAGAGAGTAGGGGAGAAGTGGGTGTGGGTGGAGAAATGGTCCCAAGACTTCTATTATATAAAGAAAGGTAGTTGGAGGACGGATGAATGTATTAATATAAGAGTAAATAAGGGGTAAAAGTAGTCAAAAAGGTACTCAAATAAGCTATAGGGACTCGTAAGATTATGAAAAAGGAGTAATGACAAAAATTTGCAGGTCCGTGAGTGTACAAAATTGTCATTATTTTACTTTTGAAACAATATGTTCGTGATACACGAACACATTCCACGAACTAGGGCCAAAATTGTAAATACTTTTATTAATGTTTCAAAGATGAGGGGCATAAATTGTAACTTGCCTTTTATTTGAAACAATATGTTCGTGATACATGAACATATTCCACGAACTAGGGCCATAAATGTAAATATTTTGATTAATGTTCTAAAGACGAGGGGCCATAATTGTAACTTGCTTTTTATTTGAATCAATTAAGTTCGTAAATAAATAATCACGAACCAGGGGCCAAACTTGTAAATTCGGAATCTTCGTACAACACTTGATAATCACGAACAGGGGCCAAATACAAAGACTATTCAAGTGGAAATTATTATTATCTTAAAAATAGTTTTAAAATAAATACAATTAAATATGGTAAATGGATCTAATAGATTTTTTATAAATTAAATATTAAATTTTTTATTAACCATTTAAGTAATGATTTTCTTAATCGTATTAGAACTTTTTGAAAAAAAGTAAAAATAATATTTTAAAACTCTATAATTCCATTCCCCCTTAATTTTCCTTTAAATTTTTTGGTTCCCTCTTTTTATATCTTATGTTTACATGTGGTTACATAGAGGAAACTCTAATTCATTCTCCTCCCTTAATTTAAAAACCTCACTTCGTCTATCTTCCTTTTTACTCGTTGGTGGTGCAAGTTTTCACACCGGTGTCATCCCTCTCTTCTCATCGGTGTTTTTTTTTTGGAAGGGTATCCTGGGCCTATGGCCCAGACTAATCCCTCGTAATTAGGGTCTTTGGCCCAGCTGCTAAAGCGTGCAACACTGAGTTTATCCTCAGTGGCCACAAGTGCTGCTAGTGGGGCTCGAACCCGAGTTGAGCGCTATGAACTCCCCAAGCCTTTAGCACCACACCACAACCCTTGTGGTTTTTGTTGGTTTGTTTTTACTAGTGACTTGTTTTCAAAACATTGATCCAAAGATGATTCAATTTTTTATGTTTTATAGGCTCTTAGATCTATCCTAATTTTTCTTGTCATTCACTATTTATCAGACATATGTATTTACTCCTAATGTTTCTAAGTTATGTTTATTCTTAAGAAAATTTAATGTATAATGTTTCTTTGTAGGGATGAAATGATTGCAGATGCTGCTTACGGTAACTCTCAGTTTGTTCAAGATATAATGAGCAATATTTGATGAAAAATGCTTATTGGATGTTGTGGAAATGCCAAAGGGATTTGTGGAATCAATGGATGTTTATGTACATGGAATAGATGCTTTCACAATGACTGTTCAAGTGGAAATTAGAGTTTGCAGTTTATCTAAACACTGTTGGATTTTATTTTGGCCAAGTCTATTGATTAGAATTTTGGTTTCACTTTTATTTCTGCCTTTATTGTAATTATTTGAGAGAACATAATAGATTTATCTACATATTTAATAAAGTTAAATCAATATGAATATAATTTTTACTTCTATTCCTTATCTTTTATATTGTCTTTGATTGTATCATGTTGCATTGTACGGGTATGCAACTATTATAAATAATATGCTTTATACAAAGAGAAGAACAAGAAAATGGATTATTATTTTTCTAAAAGAAAATTTTTTACCGACGGGTATACGTTGGTAATAAGTGTCATCGGTGACCCGTCGACAATATCTTACCGTTGTGATCCGTCGGTGAAGTTGGTCTCGGTAAAGTTTTGACCTTTTCACACAGTTTTGGCTAGCAACCGTGTAAAAAGATGCGACATTTTTATACAGTTTTAACAAACAACAGTGTATAAAGTTCCTATTTTTACACGGTTCTGCCTAACGACCGTATAAAATTGGGCGTTTTTTACACAGTTCAGAACCGTGTAAAAAAGAGTTCACGTTTTTACACGGTTTTGCCAAGCAACCATGTAAAAAGAGTTGACCTTTTTACACGGTTTTGCCAAGCAACTGTATAAAATTGAGTTCTTTTTACACAGTTTTTGTCACCTTTTTACACGGTTTCAAAACCGTGTAAAAATGTCTCGTACTTTCTTACACGGTGGGTTTTTACACGGTTCCAAAACCGTGTAAAAAGCCCTTTATAACCATGTAAAAAGCCTATTTCTGTAGTAGTGTATGTATGTATTGACAAGTCTAAATTAAAACAAGGATAAATGTCACGTTTGAACTTCCGTTTGTTCACCGGTTGATTCATGAAGTTTGTTACAACAGTAATGTACAAGATTAAGTCAAATTTATTAAATAATCATACATCTAAAAAGTCTAATAATACCCCTAGGGGTTGTTTGGTTCATGGAATTAGAATGAATTTAATTAAAGGAATTTGAATGACCAATTCCATTGATCAAATTCCAAGCTCATGTTTGGTTCACAGAATGAAAGCGATGGAATCCTTCTAATTCCATTGAATTCCACAATTTAAGGAATTCATCATTACTTGGCTTAAGTGAAATAATTGAATTCCTACCAACCAAACGCATGGTAAAATTCCATCAAATTTCTTTCAAAGTCAAATTCCCTCGACGAATTCCAATTCCATCAAATTTCATTCTGTGAACCAAACACCTCTTTCCTTTTAGGCTTATTTGTAATAAAGGTTCTAGGTGAACTACTCAAGATGTAAAACTATGAAATGTTCAAGTCAAAAGACTTGATAGTCACTAATTAGTGGAAATGGACTAAAGGGTGGTAGCGTCAAATACGTTTGAAAAAACGTGGGAGAAAGGGATGTTTGGAATTGAAATTCCTCGATTTTAATGAAATCCTACAAACATGAGATTTAGAAATCTCATGAGAGTAGTTAGTATTTAGTATGATTTATTTGTAATAATGTTTTAAATGCAAATTTAGGCTCCATGGTTTACATAAATTATTGAGTAAGGTTCATGAAAATAAATTATTAATGAGGGGTCTCCCTATAGTTTCGTTTTTATAACGGGTCCTTCCTACTAACTCCGTCAATTAAGTTTCCATTAGTGAGAGACAATTTTGATTTTTGTCTATTCACCCTTCTCTCCCTCACTTTCTTTTTCAATAACGAATTTGGTCACTCAAACTACTTTTCATTTTATAACAGATTTGGTCCATCAAACTACTTTTATTATATATTATAGCATATTTGGTCCCTCAAACTACTTTACATTTTTATAACATATTTGATTCCGCCTTCAACTTTCATTTTTAGGATTTGACCCTTTAATCAATAAAAATTTTGTGGCACAAGCATATATCATTAAATTTAATGAGTAGGGGTGTAAATGATGTGAGTCGAGCTTGAGTATCATTATACTTGACTTGAACTCGAAACTGAATTCTCAAGCTCGAACTTGACTCGAAAACTCGCGAGTAGTGAAAATCCAATCTCGACTCGAACTCGATAACCAATACCCAAGCTCGAACTCGTTTCAAGCTCGAACCAAACTTGAACTCGAAGCAAACTCGAACTTGAACTCGTTTCAAGTTCGAACCAGGCTCGAATCAAGCTTGAACTCGTTTAATGCAATAACAATAGAGCTATAAACAAACCGAACGTACATAAACAAATGCTTGTTCGTTTCGTTCGTTTAACTCAAACAAACAAACACAAACAATAACCAAACAAAAATTTTGGTGTTCGTGTTCATGTTCAATCGTTTAAAAGTCGATGTGTTCGTGTTCATTTATGTTCGTTCGTTAAAAACATTAAATGAGCGTAAAAAAATACTTAAAACAAACTAAAGGGGATCCCAATTCAATGGGGTGCTCCAATAACTCTTCGCATATAATTACACCACCAAGCTCAAGCCAAAGGGCTCGGGCCATTGGGCTTAAAAAAAGGAAAACAAAAACGCTATGGAATAATGGGAGGATGAGCCTTATTTATATAGTACAGTTCAAGGCTTTTGATTGAATATCCCACCGATGTGGAATAAAAAACTTCACCTCAACTAGAAAACCTTCTTTACTTTAAGGGTTTCTTTTATTTTTTTTTATTTTTTTATTTTTATAGTTTTTATCTTATTATTAATTTATTATATTAAATTAACTATTATTAAAAAAATTACATTCTATTATATAAATTATACTATAAAATTAATTATATATAAAATATATTCTGAGTATATCATGTAACACCCCGAAATCCTTGGTCGAAAATTAGGCAGAAAAATGGCGGCAGTGCTCTACGCTACTGCCCACGTGGGTCGAACTGTGCGGTGATCCACGCGAGACCTTGTCCAGAGCTCCGCGCTACTGCCCGCGCTAGTCGGGTCGCGACACCACTCGCGTGAAGCCACTGCACGCACATAAAGGAGAAAAATCGGCCTACAACCCCATTTTCTCACCCAAAACTCAAACCTCTCCCCCTTTCTCTCCCAAACCGACCCCCATCCTCCCCAAACGAACCCTAACTCATTTTTTGGGGTTTTCCTCCTAAAACCATGTGATTCTCCTTCATCTAGCAAGTTGGGAACAAGAACCATAAACCTTTCATCTTCATCTTCTTCACCAAACTTTATAGGGTTTCATCCAACCCTTTTCACCACTTTGAACATTTGGGAGTTTGTGGTTATTTTAGGGATCTAGAAGAGTATTGTAGATGGATTCAAGTTATGCCAAAGGTAATCTTCTCTTCTCCTCAACTATGAAAATCAGGGTTTTGGTGTAGATGAGATCTTCATGTAAAATGTTGGGGGAACAATTCTATACGGTTGAATATCTATATTTATGGTTGGTAATTTATGGATCTAGGTTTTTGGTAGTTTTCGGTTTGAGGATCCAAGTTTATTCAAAAGGAGCTCAAGTTGGGAAAAATCTAGATTTAACCTAAATCTAGCAAGGTGAGTTCAAGTTGTTTTGTGAAAACGGTATAGATGCCAAAATCTAGATTCATCTATGTGGTTTGCTATTTATAATTATTTTTGTTTTTGATTTTTAAAACTTGCTTTTTAAGTTAAAGTGGTTTTCATTTCAATTCGCTTTCCATCCCTAAAGCTAACAAAGTTAGAACATTTCATTTAGTCAGAAAATAGTATGGCTTTTTAATTTTTATTAATTATTTATATTATTGTATAAGCTATAGATTTAGTAATTTGTACAAAAGTAAAAAGTGAAAGAAAACCAAAAGGGAGGGGGGTGGGGGTTGAGAAAGATTATATTTTATTTTGGGAAATTAATTAAAATGGGCGTATTTCAAATCCGTATTACCCAAATGCCCCAAATCTCGTTAAATTCGCCGAAATACCCCTTTTGTCCGGTATGCGAGGCCGGGATGGGGCTCGATCCCGGGATTGGTTGCGAGGCCGGGAATCCCGGGGTTATGTCCGGGAAACCCCCTAAGTAATGATTTTGACTTGGAGAAAATTGATTTTGACCAATTTCATACACACTCTTTGTGTCTGTATATTGTATGCATATGATACTATGTAACCCCGGGATTCCCGGCCTCTCTCCAATTGGAAGTAATGATTTTGACTTGAATGAAATGATAAAAATAAGTAAACCCATTGTTCATGGATAACCCCGGGAAACCCGGCCTCTAACCCCGGGAATCCCGGCCATAACCCCGGGAATCCCGGCCATAACCTCGAACACGACCAACCCGGGATTCCCGGCCACTATTCCCGTACATAAAGGGTATTTCGGCGATTTGAACGAGATTTGGGGTATTTGGGTAATACGGATTTGAAATACGCCCATTTTAATTAAATTCCCTTTTATTTTTATTATTTAATAAATATTTTAATAATATGTACTAAAGTTTTAATAACTTATAAAAATGATATTTTAATGAGGGAAATTAATTAAAATGCCCGTATTTCAATCTCGTATTACCTAAATGCCCAAAATCTCGACAGTTTTGCCAAAATACCCAATTTGGCCGGGATGAATAGTGAAATCTCGGCCTAACCCCGGGATCAATACAATGGACTTACGATTAACAATGAACGGTGAGATTGATAGATAAATTTGGTTAACCCCGGGATGAATAGTTAAATCCCGGACTAACCCCGGGTTGAATAGTGAAATCCCGGCCAAATTGGATATTTCGGCAAAACCATCGAGATTTTGGGCATTTAGGTAATACGGGATTGAAATACGGACATTTTAGTTAATTTCCCTTTTAATAACTAAAAAGTCCATAGAGTAAACTTCACTTTTGGCCCAATGTGGGTTTTCAAAATTCTTGGTTTTCATCCCTAAAGTTCATTTATTATAGATTAGGTATTTTTACTTTTTATTTTGTCTTTTCCTTGTTTCTTTTAAATATTTTTCTATTTATTATACTTCCTAGCTTCCCCCTACCACCCTTCTCATCCCTAACCCTAACCCTAACCCTCCTCCTCTCTTCTCCATTCTTCTTTTTGAGAGAAAGGCACCTCCTTTTCTCTCCTCTCTTTTCTTCTTCTCCACACAAACCTATGAAACACCTCCCATTTTTATACATTTATATATAACACACACACACACACATATATATATATATATATACACACATATAGACGAAGGATCGTGTGAGAAATTGAGTTAACGGTGAGAAGCGTGAGAAGTGGATCTGAACCGTTGATCTCTTTTAATCTCAAGCTCTCCCATGAATTGCGGCTTAGAAGGGAATTGATCTGGTGCTTCTTATCCTAATGTGCGTTCATTTCTCATCCAACAGTCGATAACTTCTCACGTTTCTCACCATTATCTCAACTTCTCACCGAAACCCAACCCTATACACACATATATATAAACATATTGAACACATAGAAACATATATATAGAGAGAGAGACACACACACACATAGAGATTTATGCGTACACACACATATATACACACATTTACACAAACAAAAACCATAAATATGCATATACATTTTTATGAAGATCACCACCCATAAAGATGCTTTTGTTTCTTATTTACATCATCTTCTTCATCAAACACCCACCATCTTCATCCCATTACACACACTCACTACTTTCATAAAGAACCCACCTCAAAGTTTTTAATACATCTTCGATGAACACACACAGAGAGAGAGAAAACCCAGATTCAATGAGCACACACTCACACCCATCTCCAATGAACACACACACGACCTCATTTCGTCGGAGCTTCCGTTTTGGAATCGGAGCAAAAGATTCGACCGTTTATTAGATGCATATCGAGATTACAAGACTTTTTCATGCCATGGTAACTGAAAATATCGAAAACCTCGCTACTTTTGATTAGTTAATCTAAATACAATCATGGTTTCTCAACACCAAAATTCAAATTTTCATTTTGTAAAGTCAAGAAGTTTAAGAACTCGAAAAACCAAAAAAATTTCAAGTCATTTTATGTGTGAATACATATATATATATATATATATATATATATATAGGAAACTTTAAATGAAAACTCAATTTTCATTGTCCACGTGAGGACAAATCTCAGTCACTCCATCTCTTTTGATCCAACAAATCATAATAAATAACGTTTTTAATTTTAAGATGATTAGAGGTAAAAATGGAAGATAATTTAAACTCACGTCTACCATATTTGACTTTTTAATTTTTTTTTAATTAAAAACTTTTACCCACTTAAAGTTTAAAATAAATTATCTTAAAAATTACTAATATTTTAATCAAACAAGTTACATAAAAAAAACAGGAATTGCATGCTCTTCGATATGACATCCATCTCGATGTAGTTTTGTTTTTTATTTTAACCGTTTTTTACGTGAAATACTATATATGTGTTATATTCATTATGAATATTTTTGTACGTTCAAGTTTGTACAACACCTCGACACCGTAAGTCCGTAACTCGACATCACTTTCTTCAATTTCGTAAGGCATTGCGTTCTTCATTACCATAACCCAACACCCATCGAGACAAATTGAGAACCTATCGAGTTTCGGTTGTGAACCGTGGAACAAAAGAGAGCGCATCACGTCTCCACACTTTCACGGGTCATTCATTTATTATTTATCATGAATAATGTATCATTCAGGATGAATAATACAACATTCAGGGTGAATAATACACGATTCATGAATTCATGTATTATTCATCCTGAATATTGTATAATTCATCCTCGATGTTGTATTATTCATCATGAATAATGAATGAACGTTCACATTTGTTGTTCATACTAAATGTGGGACACCCGAGGATGCACATACATATTTATAATGAATTAAAACAAATTTCGGTTGTGAATCGGAAAACAAAAGAGAGTGCGTCATGTGTCCACACATTCACGGGTCATTCATATATTATTCATCATGAATAATACAACATTCAGGGTGAATAATACATGATTCATGATGAATAATACATGAATCATAAATTCGTGTATAATTCATCATGAATGTTGTATTATTCATCCTGAATACTGTGTTATTCATCATGAATAATAAATGAATGTTCACATTTGTTATTCATAATGAATATAACACATATACTGAATGTGGACATCCGGAGACGTGCATACATATTCATAATTAATATAACATATATATAGAATTTCACGTAAAAACGGTTAAAATGAAAAAGAAAAAAAACTATATCGAGATGGATGTCATATCGAAGAGCACGAAATTCTCGTTTTTTTAATGTAACTTTTTTTTATTAAAATATTAGTAATTTTTAAGATAATTTATTTTAAACTTTAATTAAAAAACTTTAATTAAAAAAAAATAAAAAGTCAAACAAGGTAGGCGTGATGTCCCTAATCACTTCTCAATTAATCTTATTATGTTTTAACTATTGATTAGTTTTCAAAGTTTTGATCAATTGCTAAGATTGATCCTCACGTGCACAATAAAAAATGAGTTTTTATTTGAACTCACCCCTATATATATACACACACATTTATAACACCCCATTTTCACTATTACAATAATAAGAAGATTATAGCCATTTAGTTATAAATAAGATAAGTGTTAATATGATAATATATGATCGATAATTTAAGTTATGTTATCCGATAAGGAGATATTTACATCGGATATAAATTTAAAGTCAATATTTTAATATCAAAATATTGATATCATTGAAAAAAATGATAATTCGAAGATTTAGAAAATATTTTTGTTGGAAATAAAGAAGAGAAAAATATATCTGATAAATAATTATATTGAGATGAAAATATGTGAAAATACATTAGAAATATTATTGATAAATTAAATTGTAAAATATATACAAATATCTTAATCGTGTATATGTATATATTATTATTAAATATTTTAATATTATTTCTATTTAAAAGGTTTTGTCGTTTTACTCAAAATAGCTAGTCGTATGAATTTTTATGAAATGCAACTAATATGTTTTTGTGACCAACGATTTATGGCAATCACAATGAAACATTCAGATTTGAAAACCGACGAATTTCTATTTATAGGATTGATTCAATATTAAATATATCATTTTTATTAATTTTAGAGCCCAAATGGATTGATAAGTTATATAATGCATATATTTTTGGACTCGATGATTTACATAGATCATAATGACGCTACAGATTTGGAAAAAGAATAACATTTTTATTTTAGGGTCATTTGAGCAGAACGGTATAATTGAGTCATTTATGAATTATAGAAAAATCGGATTAATACCAAATTTCATATTCAAATACGTTGAAAAATCTAGATGCCGTAAATGTCAAAAAGATCAAAATATAATTACGAAAATTTGTACAACTATAACAATTAAATGCCTATGGGTAGGCATTATCAAGTAGGTCCCAACATGTGTTCTTATTGAGATTTGATGTTACATATACAAAGTTATACTCGATAAAGATAATAGTATATATATATAATAAATAAAATATTTATATTCTAATATATACTAGAAGCGTACTCGCGCAATGCAGCGAGATACATCACGATTTTAATGTTTCATTTTATTTTTTGTTTTTTTGTCGATTTACAATACGATTTTGGATGATTTTGAGAAAATGATAATGTTTTTTTTATAATTTTTTTTAATTTAGGCTTATAATATAATGTTTTTTATATAAAAAAATTAAGTATTTTGTTAAAATTCAATAATTATCTTATATAATTTAATGACATCTAGAAAAATAACCAATTACATATTTAATAATATAATTAAAACAAATTTATAGTAATATAATATATTAATTAATAATGATACATGAAAATGTTTACATGAAAGGAAGACCTTGCACATACCAAATTAGTGGGTGTTAGAAGTCTGCAGTAGTAATATGTATCTTGTGATTTGATACTTGTAAATTAAGAGATTTTTAAAATCTTGCATTAAATGATGGTACCTTGTGCCTAATAATTTGTATTTAAAAGTTTTTTATCCGTGCTTTATAATATAGTATATATATATATATATATATATATAGGGGCATGTTCAAACGAGAAGCTAAACATTTTGCGAGAAGTCGAGAAGTGTTTAATCATATATGATACACAAGCTTAATCATATATGATTAAACACATGTTATATTGGCAATACATAGATGTTTAATCATATATGATTAAACACACCTACATGTCGTGTAATCATATATGATATCACACTTCTCGCCTTCTCGCAAAATGTTTAACTTCTCGCATGATCCTTCCTCTGTCTCTATATATATATATATATGCTACGTAACATAGAGGTAAAGCAACAATTTTGATGAGATTTTGAATATTCTCACGTCCACCGCTTATCCAATTTCATAATTGATGCTTCCAATTTACTATAAATACACATACACGTTTTATTTTATAAAACACACCCAAAAATACCAAAGGTAAACTAGAGAGCTATATCTACTTCGGAGTGGTAAATCAAACATTGAAGTTAAGTCTCAAGGTGAGTATGTTATGAGATTTACTGAGATACATATATGCTATATAAATGTTTTTATGAATGATGAATATTTGAAATGATGTCTTGACATGTTTGCCTTGTATGAGATAAGGTTATGTATATAATGCATTTTATGAGAAAGAAATGTATTTTACATGTGGCATAAGAAAAGTTTTGTGCATGTGAAAGTATGACCATGTTGAATATCCGACGGGATATAAGGAATGAGAATGTCTTGCAAATGGACCTTAGGGGAAAAATCCTTCACGGAATCCTATGGATCTAGGATCCTGTTGAGAATGTTTGCCATACTTACACATATGAGATTTCGCACTAAAAGATGATGATATTTTCACATAAATGGTTTTATGCATAATTATGAGAAGTGTATTGAATTATCATTTCATGCACTAAAGTGATATGTTTTTTAGAAGACGATTTCTTCATGAAACCATAATTGCTCACTAAGATTAAAGCTTACATGTTCCATATATGTATCTCAGGTAACATCAAAGTAAGACATGAAGGGATCACATGAAGAGTAATAGTTCTTAAAATAGTCATTATTCATGTTAGGCTATTGAACTGTTGTTAGAATGCTTCCGTAGATGTAAATGTTATGATGTTATGAAAAACGAAGCATCACAACATTTGACATGTATATTTTATATATTTTTAGGTGTGGTGTGTGTGTGTATATATATATATAGAGAGAGAGAGAATCCACTTATTTTGTAAACCCAATTTATCTTGTGAACTTGTAAACCAAGGGTATTTAATTTAGGTCTTTTTTTCAAATTAATAATTTTAGAAATAATTCATATTTTTAGGAACAATCACCTTCCTTATTTTTCTCAATTATCTCCATCTCTCTCATGATCCATCATCACCATCCAGTTCCCGACGACGTCCTCCAACTCCGGTAACCTCCCTCCAATTCCAAGGAATTTCATAAACTGTTTTTTCATAAGATATTTTTTCGAAATTTACAAGTTTTTTAGCTTTCCTAAACCGTTTTTTCGATATTCTCACGTTTCGTAATCTGATTATTCATATGAGAAAAATATATGAAACTTAAAAATCTGATTATTCATATGGTATAAAATAAATGAAATTTTCAAAATACATGATTATTTCGAAATTTTCTGATTATTCATATGAGAGAAAATATATGAAACTTAAAAAATCAACAAACATATTATGAAACCGTTTATGAAATTTGAAAATTTTGAAAAAAACAATTTATGAAACTTAAAAAACTTGAAAATTTCGAACAAACGGTTTATGAAACTTAAAAAACTTGAAATTTTCGAAAAAAACGGTTTATAAAACTCGCCGGAATTAGGGGAGGTCGTAGCCGGTGGGAGGAGGTCGCCGCCATTGGGAGGAGGTAGCCGGAGTGGGAGGAGGATGCCGGAATTGGATGGAGAGGATGGATCGTGAGAGGAAATCGTCGGAATTCCGAGGTAGGAGGTCGCCGGAATTTTATGAGAGAGAGGGAGAGAGATGGAAGGAGATATGGAGATAATTGAGAAAATTAAGGAGATATATAACCAAAATTAGATAAATTCAAATTAGTTATTAAATTTAAAATTTAAATTATTTAAAACCTATTCCCAAACTATCATTTCCCTATTTTTTTAATAAATTTAAATCCAGAAATTTCTCAACCGTCGATCAAAATAATGGATGACCTAGATTGATTTACATAGTTCACAAGATTAAACGAGTTTACAAAAGAAGCTCTCTCTCTCTCTCTCTCTCTCTCTCTCTCTCTCTCTCTCTATATATATATATATATATATATATATATATATATATATATATATATATATATATAGGGAGAGGTTCATTTGAGAAATGGTAAATATATGAGAAATAGAGAAGTAATCTTAGCCATTCATCTGGTCAACATTTGCGGCTTTGACCGCAAAGCACCGGATAATTCCTTGTGTGGTCTATAAAAGGTAGAGGGGTAATTTCGTAAAATACACGGGATGAGTTCATATATGAATCTGTATGAATCACAAAGATTCATATATGAATCTGTTAATTAGTTCAACTGATTCATATATGAATCTTTGTGATTCATACAGATTCATATATGAATCTTTGTGATTCACAAAGGTTCATATATGAATCACAAAGGTTCATATATGAATCTGTTAGTTAGTTCAACTGATTCATATATGAATCACAAAGGTTCATATATGAATCAGTTAAAAGAGTTCAGTTGTGATTTGCACTGATTCATATATGAACATATAATTCATATGTGAATTATACATGTTCATATATGAACACAACCCGTGTGTTTTGTAAAATTAACGAAATTGTCCTTCTATTTTTGGGATAGCCGCAACTTTTGACCAGTCAAAGCCGCAACTTTTGACCGGTTAAAGCCGCAATATTTGACTAGTCAAATCCGATCTTGACCATATGAATGGCTAGGATTACTTCTCTATTTCTCATATATTTACCATTTCTCAAATGAACCAAACACTATATATATATATATATATATATATATATATATATAGGGTCGGGTTCATTTGGTAACCCTATATTTTGTACTAATTTTGTGAACTCAAATCTTATCCATTGATATTGAAATGGAGGGTTGAGATTAAAAACAAATCAACATTAATTATAATTTATGAGCCTTCTAATAGTTAATGATATTGAACATATGTGATAGGGACATTTGAGGAAATTCATAACCTTTTTTCTAGATAACTATATTAATTATGTTCATGTCTAGTTGTTCATATATTATGAACAAGGATGAACATGCAATATGAATAAATACAATGTACACATATAATGATCACTCACTATTGAATGTTATTCCTAGATAACTATATGAACAATTATGAACTATGGTACTAAAATTTGAACTTTTATGAACATTGTTTATCCTTCGATCTTCCATGTTCATAGAAGTTCATGTATAGTTGGGTTCATCCGTGTTTATGATCGAGCCGTGTTTCAACATCTTCATCAACATCTATGTCTACTCTCTCCTCAACATCGTTAAAAACACTGTGATTCATAATGTTGTTGTCTATGTTTATGATGCAACAATATGAATTTCATATACTTATTAATACTAAAAGTGACAAAATATTTAAGAATTAAAAATATGGCTATAATCAAGGAAAATTTGATATTTGTAACTCCCTCAATAAATGAATGTTACAAAAAAAATACATAGATTTCCATCCATACCCCTATTTAATTGTTGGATACACACTTAAAACCAAAATAGAAAATGACTTCCTATTGATTGAAAATAGTTAACATAGTTAATACAAAATCTTGGGTTAACAAATGAACCTCTCTCTCTCTCTCTCTCTCTCTCTATATATATATATATATATATATATTTAAGTGTGTGCATGTTTGGAAAGAAGAAAGAGAGAAGAAGAGAGAGGTGTGGGGAGAGGGGTAAGGGTGAAGGGTGAAGGAGAGGATGGGGTCAGGTGGTAAAAAGACAAAAATAAAAGGAAAATGATTAAATTATCCTCCACTTAACGTGTTTGTTTAACTGTCGTCAAGACAAGGACTAAAACCGAGAAAAAATGCAAATAGTAGTAACTAATTTGTAATAAATGAACTATAGGGACAAAAACCAAGATCAAAAGTGAAGTTTACTCAAGTCCATATTACCAAAATCAAAATAATTATAAATAATTATAAAGATTAAAGTTCACTTTTGGTCTTTAACGTTTGTGACTTTTAACGGTTTTCCTCCTCACTTCGTTTTAACAGATTTATCCCTCACGTTTTTCGATTCCCAACGGATTTCATCCCTCCTTCTAATGGCCGTTAACTTAAAGTCCAATTTAATGAGGGGGTTTATGGTCATTTTACGTATTTTCTTAGTTTTCTATTTAAAATAAAAAAAGAATTGTAATAAAAATAAAAAATAATGTACCATGTAATATATATATATATATATATATATATATATATATATATATATATACTATAAGAAAAGGAGAGGGCTTCAGATCGCGCGTGAGACACCACGCACGACGCGTTTGTATGTTTTCTCCCCACGCGCACCCTCCTTTTTCCCCACTACACAACAGACTACACAACTCGTTTTTTGCTCTCTCAGCAGATTTGATTGTTCTGATATCCAGAGCTCTCGATGAGGAGCACTGGTTTAGAAGTCATGATGAATCTGATTTGCGAGCGAAAAATGTTCAAATTTCTCCGACGATTTACAAAGCGGTGATTGAATTGTACGTTTCGTTTCACGGAGACGATGAATTCTGGTACATGAATCCGCCGTATCCGTATATACAAGTGAACAATTTGCACACCGGAAAAACTCACGGAACGTACCGTGAAGTTTTGGTGACAATCGACGGGAAATTGGGCGCGTCCCTCTCCCCACCACAATCCCTCCCTGCGAGTTTGGGAAAAACCCTAAAAAGCCTCCCCGGGAAGACCAGTTCTTCTCTATCTTTCTTTTACTTGTCTTCTATCTCTCTCTCTCTCTCACACATCACTTTCTCTCTCTAGACTCTCATCGTGTTTTTGTCGACATCGAACCAGACAACAACAACTATCCGAATAACGATATTTGGTCTCATAGTAATCTCTAACTCTTTCTCCCATTCGTCTCTTTACAGTTCTGTAATCAAAACCGCAGTCGCCAACTGAAAAAGAAGAAACCAAACCAAACCCTCTTGATCATCTGTAAGTTCTTTTTTATGTATATATAATATGACCATTTGTGTTCATGGATCACTGTATAATTTGATGTTTTAAGCTTACTACTTGTAAATTTAGTCTAACTTGACTGTTAAAGTTTACAGAATTTAATGGGTTTTTATGCTGGTCAAGTATTCTGTTTCTTTTTAGGTCGTCTTGGGGGTGAAATACAATTTTGTTGTATTCATTTTGGGGATTTGACATATTCTAGAATTGGTTGATGTTGTGACGGACTTGTAGGAGATCAACTATTTTAGGGACTAAGGGTTAGGGTTAGTAGGAATTATAATTAGAGTTTAACTGTTGTTGTGGAAATTATTTCATTAAATCTTTATAATTTGAAAGTTACTAATGATTTTTCAGCTATGTCAGCTATGAAGAATATCATTGTCTGTTTATGAACAAATTATCAGCTGTATCAATTACGTTGAAAAGCATTTTGTGCCTATGAATGAAATGATTAGCAATAGGACTCTTTATTTTCGATAGGAATTGGTATTGGTTGATTGAGGCACTTGTATATGCTATTTTATAAAGATCAAAAACTATGGCCACATTTTAAACTACCTGAAATTCCTTCACCATATCTTTAAATTTCTTTTTTAAGGCACTGCAAACGAAGATCGTTCTCAACAAAAGAATAAATGTGTCTTTCGTTCATCAAAACTATGATCAAATTATATATATATATATATATATATATATATATATATATATATATTACAGTGTCCAGTTCCTTGTCTACATCCAGGCTTTTGTCTGTTGGTCGCGTTCTTAACTCCAAAATCAAAAGATCTAGGATCTGTAAGTTAAACACTTGAAGATGTTGAGGATTGAGATTGATATAACTGTTCATCGGTCTAACCTCCTTATCAAGTTCATCGATTTTGGCTTTAATAAAACGAGAAAGCGGAGTCTAGAACACTTTATAAACTATCAGAGCAAGATAATGGTAAAATTGAACACACTAGGCATGACACTTGCTAAAACAGAGCTCAACAAAAAACAAGGTCTTGCACTCTTTACTCTTGCAGCACATACCAAAGTGTCTACATACCAAAATACACCTTTATGAATTGCATTTAGTAACTTGGTGGCAGCAAAAACTCCTGGTCGGAGCTAACTTCACAACCAAAATTTAGGCAGGCTATGTTAGTTCAATTTGAAACTTGTACTCGTCGAATCATCTCAAAACAAACGGATATGGTATTCAAGGAACCTATGGCCTTGGTTTGTTCTAAGAATAATTAGTGCTTTTAAAATAAAAACTTGTTTATTACCATTGAAGTAACTACTGTGTAAATTTAAGCTACTCAAATTGTAGAAAAAGTTGTGCATATTCATTAGTGGTACATTAAAATGACTTTACAAAATCAAAAGTTAATTCAGTTAAGAATGTTACTTAAGTAGCTAAACCGCCAAGGCCAAATGTATCACATGGTTCCACATAAATTAAGCAGGAAAATAATATATAAACTGACGAGAATGTTTCAACTAGGAATAAAAGCAATTATCAATTCTAATCACATTCCTATCTCTTTTCTTCTATTATTTTCAAGTTAAATTGAATATTTAATCAGTTTTTATTTTTTGTTATTAAATAGATCTATCTGGACGTTGTTGACAAATTCGGGGAGGAGATCCTTAAGGAGCAGGAGAAGTCATCGACTCAGTTTCTAACCTTCACAAATGGTTTATTTCTGAATTTGGAAACATAAATTGGGCATTTTAGTGCAGTACGCTTGGTAAGTATCCTCCATTCCACACCCAATACATTGTAATTAAAAAGAGAACTTGATACTTGTTGACTGCATGTTCAAGTTATCACATTGACATCCGTTCTGGTAAATTCATTCACAGACTTGCAGACATATTATTTTTGTTGATGGGAGCTACTCATCTCCTTTCTTGTTTGATAGAAGAGTCTCAGTCGATTTATACATTTAAACGGAAACAAGTTGGATGTCTACTTAGTTCTGCTGGTAAGATTTTGTTTACCTTGTAGCTGCCACTTTCTCATTGCCAATCAATCTTTTAAATCCTTTTGCTCTATCTTGCTCTCTTCCTAAATTCAAAAATTGACTTCTTTCGGTTGTATCTAGAAACTATTTGGTTGGATATTTTTACATGCTAGATGGTATACAAAGTATGAAACTTTTAAGATCATAGAGCAGATCTGTTAAATGTAATGAATATGAAGATTGAACTATAGATGGTCCAAAAGGGTATATGTGTCATGGTATCTACTTATCAATCTAATTGTGTTCTTCAATCTCTCCTATTCAATAAACATCTTTTGTTTGATAGTGCTTTATCTTGATTTTGTTTTGTAATGTATCATATTGATTCAATCATATTGTTCATTGTTTGATTTTGATTAAAAATTGTTATTCTACTTGTCACAATGGTGAGATTTTGTAGGAAATGTATGGACCTTTCACTTATATTTACCTTTTTTATGTAAAGTAAAGCATCAGATAAAGGCACCCCTCTCATTATTTTGTTTTTATTTGTACGTGTGCAAAGTGGCTAAAGTGCATCCAAGTCGAATTTGGGGAGACAAATGTCTGAAATCGGATATTGTCAATCAACCAGGGTCCCACTTCTCCTCTCCCTAGAGGCATCCCGACGTACACGGTGGAGATTGTGATCACGTGCACCACCACTTCTCACATGATCTTATGCGTTTTGTTGATGTTTATATTTCATTGCACTTTATAGGACCCATGGGCAGAGGGTCGTCTAAGGACGGCCGACACCATGCATAGTGTATATATATATATATATATATATATATATATAACCAAATATCATCTAAAAAAAAGCAAAAAAAAAAAAAAACCAAATATCATCTTCATCTTCATCAGGCATGATTTTCTCATCACTCACTCTTAACCCTAGCTGCTCTCTCACACTCAATCTCTCATCTTCATCACGATGAATTTCTCACGCTTGATCTGTCTAGCAAACGACGGAGTATCTCTCACTCTCTATCTGACTGACAGACCATTAAGATTCTCTTCTCAAACGAACCCAACCAGATCTAGTATGCGTTTTTCCTTCAATGTCGCACATGTGTGTTCTTCAACAAAAATCAGATATGGTGTGTTCTTCAATGAATCAGAGCAGCACTACGAGGAAAATGCTTAATACCGACCAAATATTACTGACGGACCCAAGCCGTCGGTAATTTCCGACGGAACATCGACGAAAATAAGTTATTTGCGACGTATGAACTATCCGTCGGTAAATATAATCATTTCCGATGGAACACCGACAGACATGAAATTATTTTATTTTTTATTTTTTTAATATTGCAATCCATCGATAAACTTAATAATTTAATTAATAATTATTTTTTCTGCAATCCGTCGGAAACTAATTTTTTTCCAAGATCATTATGTATGTATGTATATATGTATGTATGTGTATGTTTGTATGTATATAGTACATATATATGTATATCATGTATATACGTGTATGCCGTAAGTGTGTGTGTGCGTATATGTCTAGATCATGTATTGTATACATATGTATTGTTTGTATGTATATAGCACATATGTCTATATCATGTCTAGCTATGTATATATGTGTATATATGTCTATAGATCATGTCTATGTATGTCTATAGATCATGTCTATGTATGTGTGTATGTATGTATGTCTATAGATCATGTCTATGTATGTATGTATGTATGTATGTATGTATGTATGTATGTATGTATGTATGTATGTATGTATGTATGTATGTATGTATGTCTATAGATGTATTGTATACATATGTATTACTTGTATGTGTTAGTCCCAAAATGGCACAACAAGTATTGTAGAAGCCGGGGGGGGGTGAATACAATACACAAAATTACTTAATTTTAATTCTTTTATTGATATGAAATATCAAGAATTACACAAAGAGAAATAAAGACTGTTGCGGAAAAAGAATAGTTAAGAACTACTCTAAACAATCTAACACTTAGAAGATATTAAAGAACACAAAGACTTAATCTTAGAGAGACAAGGAAAACTATCAACCTGCTTGAAATCTTGTGAATATCAAATCTTGAGCTGAAAGCGTGAGTAGCAAGGTGCTACCTCCATCCTTTATATATTATCCAATGTAATGAGTGCAAAGGACATATAGGAGTAAAGGCATGGGTGGTTGAGATATTGTCAATAAATTATAAGATATTTGATGTGACATGTCATAACACAAAAGGTAACTTTTGTGATATGAAAGTACAATATCTATTATAAAATATTCAAGGGACAATCTTTTTGAGATCAAAAAGAAAATAAACATCTAATCAAATTAAGACTAAATGTAACTCTTCTCAAGGAAGAAAGAAGTTTCCATTCCCAGTGTCAGAAGATCATTGGGAACGAGGAAGTATGTCAAATCATGAGGGTTTAACATAAATGCTCTTACAAGATAAAGAAGCAATCTGTACGAGGAAGACTACCGAAAGAGAAATTCGGTAACAGAGGTATGTGACGAACAAAGGTAGTTCGGCACAAAAGAGAAGGTATGCCGAACAAGGAATCGGCAAGGGTATGATCTGCCGAATAGGAATCGACAGACTAGGCTTAGTTCACTTTTGAAGTTCATCTCAATTCGCACTCTAGATTTCCTTCATGTTGAATTCGGTTTATCTTCGACTCACCGATCTGTTTAACTAACTAAGCTATTACAAAGAACCACAAATCAAAATACAAGGTTCAAACATCAATAAAGACTAAGGAGAGGTTATCTTTAAATCTTAGATGACCCAACAATCTCCCCCTATTTGATGATAACATCTCATAACACATAAAGTAAATGAATAATGCATTTTGACCCTTTCTTATACTCTTTTGGGTTCTTTTTCACATAGACCATTTTTTTGTTTCTTTTTGGATTTTTTTAGAGTATCCGACATTTACAAGTATAAAAGAATGAAATAATGATTTGTACAAATTATTTACGAAAATCAAGAAAAACTCAATGTATTAATCTTTTTAAGAAGATTAAAATACAGAGGAAAAGTAAATAAATACAAACATAAAAACTACACCGAGTTTATTCAAAAGAAAAATGCGGTTCAGCATCCCTCTTGTTTAGTTCATCGGTTGTAGCCACATAGAGATCCTTTGCCGATATTGGAATTAATTGAATAATCCCATGGAGAAAGATGGTGTCGGCAATAGGGATTTGACTTGATCTGAAGAAGGAGATTTGCCCAAGTGCATCGTTGAAGAAGATTCCATGAGTAGGCTCTGTAATCACAGTGGTTGAAGGAAAAGGAACCGGAGTAGGTAAGGATAAATCCATATTTGAAAAATTCGGTACTTTTCCTTCTCTAGCCATTTGAACAAACACATCTTCCTTTTTGGATCTTGGCTTAGATTTGGGAGGAGGAAGATCAGACCTTAGATTTTCGATGATCTTCTCTTCGGCAGGAGTGTGAACGAGGTTATACGTTTTTCGATATGATCTGAACATCGATTGGAGATCTGCAAGAAATTTGTCAACCTCAGGCTTGAGAGCATTTCGGCTTTTATTCAAACAGATACCAATTTCCATCCATTCGGCAACTCCGAACCGAACAAGAGAATCCAGTCTGTCCATAGAACTTGAAACATCCTCCCTTATAATCCTTAGCCGAATGACACTACAGCTAGAAGACGGTTTGATAATTTTGACATCTGTGATTTTTGTAGAGGATCGGCTTCTAGAGAGAGCTTTGTGATACCAATCGATACACAAGGCTTTTATTTATTCATTTTTCTTCGTCGATTCCTCCAGAGCACTCACCTGAGCTTTGATTGTGTCGGTAGGATCTTCTTCGGCAGCAAGTTTAAAAGCCAGGTCGTGTAACACCCCGGATTTCCGTTGTGTAATCTTGTTATTCTTGTGTTAAGCTTTTGTCGTTAGCTCCGTGTTTGGTTTGATGTTGTTTGGAGTTTTGAGAATTTTGGGGGAGAAACAGTGAATTACGCGAGTTACACCGCGACTAGAGGTCGCGGCACAACCCGCGTAACCCTCTGTTGGATATGGGATTTTGAGAACTACGCGAGTTATACCGCGACTAGAGGTCGCGGCATAACCCGCGAAACCCACTGGATGATTAGGGTTTTTGGGACACGGGCGAGTTATGCCGCGGGTTGAAGTCGCGGCATAACCCGCGAGGTTGCATAGACCGTCTTAAAGAGGTTCAGTTTCCCAAATTCACTTTATCACAAAATCTAAATATCCTTCTCTCTCTATTTTCTCTCTCTTTTCATCTTTCGATCTTCGAAGTCTCGTTTGGTTGCTATTTTTCGGTGTTTCTAGCAAAGGGTCGGTGTTTTGAGCTTCACCTCTTCGTCGTGATCGCTATCTGGTTTTCTGGGTTTTATTCCAAAAACCTATCGGTGAGTTCCTACAACCATTTTACAAACTTTATACATGTCAAAACTCTTATTTGCGAAATCCGAAGTATTTCTACGGTATGATTCCATGTTCTCTACATTTTGATATAAATGAAGTTTTTAGTGATTTTCGGGGTTCCCGATCAGTTTCGACTAAAATGACTAGTTCCGCCTTATTAAAGTAAAATGATGTTTTACTTACACATTATGTGGATATGCGAAAAGAATGTTTATGAACTCATTTTAATGATTTTCATTCTTACTAGAAGTTGAACTGGGAATAGCATTTTGTTTATAAAATGTACTTATACCATATTTTTATTTATGGTTGGTCACATATGTTGTTGTGACGAGTCCTTACCATTACTAGTGGATCCCTAGGTTTTGGAGTAGACTGTTTTGTTGGGAGGTTATATTCCCCAAATTGTAGCTATGGATCACATGTTCCTCGGGGGAAACTTGGTACGGTTATGTGAGGCCGGATACTAGCCATGGTTCATGGTGATCCTAGTGAAGGAGTATACATTGGTTTCCCTTGGGAGTGCGATCTCACCTCGTACCACGGACTCTGGGTTCATTGCTGAGGACTCCAAGTGTTTAGCTCATAACTCGGAATTGTGATCTACTTTGTGTTACACCACTATCCTTGGTAAAATGGTTCTTTTGTCATCATATGATGAGTTTTGGACCGAAAAGGCCCGGTTGTGGCAAAATGTTATCTTTATGAATTAAACCTTATGAAAAGATTTGCTTATTATATTGATGTTTATATCTTTTGAGCTTTATAAATGTATGTTCTCACTAGGCTTTAAGTCTGACACTTTTTCTCAAATGATATGTATAACAGGTTTCCCTTAGCGGTGGGATGCACTGGGTTTTGAGAGACGAGTTAGGTCTCGGGGCTTTTGAGTTGATTAAAGTGTTGATAGTTGGGCATTGTTAAGTCCCATTCTTTTGATGATTAATGGATGTCAACTGATGTAATCTAGATAGTTATGTTTAGATCAGTCTGTTGATGAATTCTAAATCCGTACAGGTTTTTGTAAAGTCTTAAGGACTGGCACACCTTTTCGAGAGGTTTATATCAATGCAGATGTCTTATTGCCTTATTTATGAAGTTTTAATTTACTCTGATTTTTATGGTGTTACAAGTTGGTATCAGAGCTCTAGTTTAAGCGAACTAGGCATGAATGTAAGATGTCTAGACTTAGGCTGAGTATGCTAAGAATTGATCTGCGAGATTGGGTAGAGCTTATAAGATGGGTTGGTCTTAGAGTCAACGGAAAGTACGTTTATCAGGCGTTGTGGTGATCGTGACGAGAACTTTTATGTGTTATATGTTCATAATCTCACTTAGCTAATGTTATTATGAAGATATCGTACGTAAGTGTGCTTGAAATTCTATTGCTATGACAATTGGTAATGTGGTAGTACGTTTCCTTTGTATTATTCAATCTCTCTCTTATCTCTGTCTCTGTTCTGTGAAGCAGTTCAGTATGGTGAATACGCGTGGTAGACCGCGTACTCGTGTTGATGGCCTGGAAGCAACAGCCTCCACCGCTGATCGGCCGGAAGGAGTTGAGGTTGTCGTGCGTCCGCCAGTTCAGCAGGTGTTATTGGGGGGCCAGAGGTCATTCCTCGAGTAGACCTGGCTTCGTCTCACCCAGTCGTCGGGGATGCTAATCCCCAGTCCGAGTTATTGGCCAGCGTGATGTTGGCAATGAGGGAAGAGATGGCGAAGCAGCAGGAGTTTCTGCTGAAAGCAATGGAGGACCGCGACGTAAACAATCGGAGAAGTGAGACGGTTGTGGAGAACGTCGTAGCAGGTTCTGGAGGCGATGGTATAAGGGTCACAGCGGTAGAGCGCGGGATTTCTGGTGCTCCGGGGAATAGGAAGATTTGTTCCTATAAGTCCTTTCTGAGTTGCGGACCGCCAGAATACTTGGGTTCTGATGACCCGGTGGTGTGCGTAAAGTGGATCCGAGCGGTTGAGCAAGCTTTTGGCTCTTCCGAATGTGGTGAAGATCAGAGGGTACGGTTCGGTACCCAACTGCTGAGGGACACTGCACTCATCTGGTGGAATATCATCCAATCCACTCTATCTCCTGAAGTGTTGGCTCAGTTGTCTTGGGCCGAGTTCAAGAAGAAGCTGCTAGAGGAATTCTGCAACGAGAGGACCATGGACCGAATTGAGAAAGAATTCCGGTCTTTGGTGAAGGGGAGCCTGACGGTGAGGGAGTACACCCGTCAGTTCATGGAGAAGCTAGATCTGGTGGGGCATGCTGCCCCAACAGAAAAGGATAAGATGAAGGCCTATCTGAATGGCCTACCTGCGGACATGCAACCTATGGTCCACAATTCTAAAGCTTCTAACCTCCGTGAGATGATTGAAGAAGCTCATTACATGGAAGAGATGTTCGCGAAGAGCAAATCTGAGAAAGCAGTGATGGTGTCTGATAAGAGAAAGTGGGAAAGCAGCTCAGTACCTCCCTAGCGGGCCCGACCTTTTGTCGGAAATCGCAACTTCAACAGTTATCAGGAAGCAAAGTGGTACCTGAAGTGTCGAACCAAGCATCACGGTAACTGTTACAGAAATTATCAAACTTGCTATAAGTGTGGGAAGCCTGGTCATACTGTCAAAGATTGCCCGGTCAGGGGAATCATCTGTTTTGAGTGCAAGGCACCGGGGCACGCGAGGAAAGATTGCCCGAAGCTTGTGTCGGGTAGCGTGCCAGTAAGGAAGGAGAACCCTCCTAAGGTTCAGGGTCGAGCTTTTCAGATGACGGCTGAAGATGCCAGGGCATCCGCTGATGTGGTATCGGGTACTTTTCTTATAAACTCCGTACCTACTCGTATTTTGTTCGATACGGGTGCTAGTTTCTCTTTCGTATCTGAATTGTTCCGTCCGAGAATTGCTATGCCCACTACTAGTCTTGAGGATGCGTTAGTAGTAGAAATAGCTGATGGTAGTCAAGTTCTGATCCATGAGGTTCTAAAGCAGTGTACTCTTTGTATCGAAGGGAGAGAATTCTCGATCGATCTACTGCCGATGATAATCGGGGGTTTTGATGTTGTGGTCGGTATGGATTGGTTGACAAACAATCATGCCGAGATCATATGTTCCAAGAAATTGATTCGACTTCCCAACCCCTCTGGTGAAGTCGTTGTCATCTATGGGGAAAGGAGGAAGGGTGAAGTGGCAATAATCGCAATGGCAAAGGCACGCAAGTGTCTAGTAAAAGGATGTTCGTCTTTCCTAGCCTATGTGATCGATGCCAAGTTGGAGAAATCAAAGCTGGAAGATGTGAAGATCGTGCGTGAGTTTCCAGATGTCTTTCCGGACGACTTGCCCGGGTTACCACCCGATCGTCAGGTAGAGTTTCGGATTGATCTTGTGCCTGGCGCTGCACCGATCGCTAAAGCACCTTATCGTTTAGCGCCATCGGAGATGCAAGAGATGGTGGCACAACTCCAAGAGCTATTGGAGAAAGGTTTCATAAGACCGAGTTCGTCACCCTGGGGAGATCCGGTCTTATTTGTCAAGAAGAAAGATGGCACAATGAGAATGTGCATTGATTATCGTGAGTTGAACAAAGCTACAGTAAAGAACAAATATCCGCTTCCGAGAATAGACGACTTGTTCGATCAACTTCAAGGAGCGGGTTGCTTTTCTAAAATCGACATACGTTCGGGTTATCACCAAGTGAAGGTAAGAGAAGATGATGTTCCGAAGACAGCTTTCAGAACGCGTTACGGCCATTACGAATTTCTTGTAATGCCTTTTGGCCTAACGAACGCACCAGCTGTGTTTATGGATTTAATGAATAGAGTGTGTCGACCATTCCTCGACAAGTCGGTCATCGTATTCATTGATGACATACTCGTGTACTCCAAGAGTGAGTCAGAGCACGAGCAACATTTACGTGAAGTTCTGGAAGTTTTGAGAAAGGAAAGGTTGTACGCCAAGTTTTTCAAGTGCGACTTTTGGCTTAAAGAAGTACAGTTTCTGGGTCACGTAGTCCTTCGGGTCGGAGTGAAGGTTGATCCCTCCAAGATTGAAGCTATGATGAATTGGGATCCTCCTAAGAGTCCATCCGAGATCCGAAGTTTCTTGGGTCTGGCGGGATACTACAGGACATTTATCCAAGACTTTTCGAAGATCGCTTCTTCCTTGACAGTTCTGACTCGGAAGAACGTGAAGTTTGAATGGACCGAAACCCAAGAGAAGGCGTTCCGGATCCTTCAAAAGAAGTTGTGTGAAGCTCCGATCTTGACGTTACCTGAAGGGTCGGAAGATTTCGTGGTTTACAGGGACGCTTCAAAGATGGGATTGGGTTGTGTGTTGATGCAACGAGGCAAGGTAATCGCCTATGCCTCGAGACAGCTCAAAATACACGAGCAGAATTATCCAACTCATGATCTGGAGTTAGCAGCGGTGGTGTTCGCCTTGAAGCTTTGGCGACATTACCTATACGGCACGAAATGTACTCTTTACACGGATCACAAGAGCCTGAAGTATGTCTTTGATCAGAAAGAGTTGAATATGAGACAAAGGCGGTGGCTTGAGTTGCTCAAAGATTTCGACTGTGAATTGCTTTACCATCCCGGTAAGGCGAACGTGGTGGCCGATGCATTAAGTCGGAAGGACTATAGCGGAAGTATTCGAGCTACCCATTCGAGAATCGAGCTAGTGTCTAGTCTTGTTGAGAAGATCAAGACATCACAGGTGGAAGCACTGTTAGAAGAGAATCTAAAAGATGAAGTCATGACAAAACAGCGTTTACTCTTAACGGAAGATAGCCGTGGAGTAAAACTGTTCAGCGATCGTGTGTGGGTACCCAAGATTGGGGGTAACTGTGATCTGTTGCTAGAAGATGCACACAAGTCCAAGTATTCCATTCATCCGGGGAGTACAAAGATGTACAGGGACTTGAAGCTTCACTATTGGTGGCCGGTAATGAAACTTGATGTAGCGCGTTACGTTGAGCGTTGTGTGACGTGTTCGCAAGTTAAGGCCGAACATCAGCGACCATACGGGAGTCTACAGTCTTTAGAGATTCCCGAATGGAAGTGGGAGCATATCACCATGGACTTCGTGACGAAGTTTCCTAAAACTCTTCGAGGTCACGATACCATTTGGGTGATAGTTGACAGATTGACAAAGAGCGCCCACTTCTTGGCCATGCGCGAGACATTACCGATGGACAAGCTAGCGAAACTGTACATTGATGAGGTAGTCTCGAGGCACGACATACCATTGTCGATCGTGTCGGATCGCGACAGTCGGTTCACTTCGAACTTTTGGGATGGGTTGCAGAAAGAGCTTGGTACACGAGTTAAGTTGAGTACGGCTTACCATCCGCAAACCGACAGGCAAAGCGAGAGAACGATCCAGACATTGGAAGACATGTTGAGGTCTTGTGTCATTGATTTCGGGGGCAGCTGGGACTCACATTTACCTTTGGTGGAGTTCGCTTACAACAACAGCTACCACTCGAGTATTGGAATGGCACCTTTTGAAGCATTGTACGGACGAAAGTGCCGAACTCCTGTATGTTGGCTTGGAGCGGGAGAAAAGCAGTTCGCCGGACCTGAAATCATGCAAGAGACTACCGATAAGGTCAAGTGTATTCGTGAAAGATTGAAAGCGGCTCAGGATCGGCAGAAGAGTTATGCCGATAAGAAGAAGAGGCCGATGGAATTCCAAGTGGGCGACCGGGTTATGCTTAAGGTGTCGCCGTGGAAAGGCATTATACGGTTCGGAAAACGTGGGAAGTTGAGTCCCCGTTTCCTCGGACCTTTCAAAGTGCTCAAACGGGTGGGTTTGCAAGCCTACCAATTGGAACTACCGCCAGAGTTGAACAGAATACACAACACGTTTCATATATGTTATCTTCGGAAGTGTTTAGCGGAAGAGGAAAGCGTCATTCCTCTCTCCGAGTTAACAGTAGACGAGGGTAACCGTTGTGTGGAAGAGCCCGACGCCATTTTAGAGAGAAAGTCTAAAAAGTTGCGTCACAAGGAGGTCACTATGGTCAAGGTGCAGTGGAAGCATCACCGGGGAGCCAATGTGACGTGGGAAGCCGAGGAGGATATGAAGCGAAGATATCCTCATCTTTTCGAATAGTTAGGATTTCGGGGACGAAATCATTCCCAAGTTGGGGAGGATTGTAACACCCCGGATTTCCGTTGTGTAATCTTGTTATTCTTGTGTTAAGCTTTTGTCGTTAGCTCCGTGTTTGGTTTGATGTTGTTTGGAGTTTTGAGAATTTTGGGGGAGAAACAGTGAATTACGCGAGTTACACCGCGACTAGAGGTCGCGGCACAACCCGCGTAACCCTCTGTTGGATATGGGATTTTGAGAACTACGCGAGTTATACCGCGACTAGAGGTCGCGGCATAACCCGCGAAACCCACTGGATGATTAGGGTTTTTGGGACACGGGCGAGTTATGCCGCGGGTTGAAGTCGCGACATAACCCGCGAGGTTGCATAGACCGTCTTAAAGAGGTTCAGTTTCCCAAATTCACTTTATCATAAAATCTAAATATCCTTCTCTCTCTATTTTCTCTCTCTTTTCATCTTTCGATCTTCGAAGTCTCGTTTGGTTGCTAGTTTTCGGTGTTTCTAGCAAAGGGTCGGTGTTTTGAGCTTCACCTCTTCGTCGTGATCGCTATCTGGTTTTCTGGGTTTTATTCCAAAAACCTATCGGTGAGTTCCTACAACCATTTTACAAACTTTATACATGTCAAAACTCTTATTTGCGAAATCCGAAGTATTTCTACGGTATGATTCCATGTTCTCTACATTTTGATATAAATGAAGTTTTTAGTGATTTTCGGGGTTCCCGATCAGTTTCGACTAAAATGACTAGTTCCGCCTTATTAAAGTAAAATGATGTTTTACTTACACATTATGTGGATATGTGAAAAGAATGTTTATGAACTCATTTTAGTCCCAAAATGGCACAACAAGTATTGTAGAAGGGGGGGTTGAATACAATACACAAAATTACTTAATTTTAATTCTTTTATTGATATGAAATATCAAGAATTACACAAAGAGAAATAAAGACTGTAGCGGAAAAAGAATAGGTAAGAGCTACTCTAAACAATCTAACACTTAAAAGATATTAAAGAACACAAAGACTTAATATTAGAGGGACAAGGAAAACTATCAACCTGCTTGAAATCTTGTGAATATCAAATCTTGAGCTGAAAGCGTGAGTAGCAAGGTGCTACCTCCATCCTTTATATACTATCCAATGTAATGAGTGCAAATGACATATAGGAGTAAAGGCATGGGTGGTTGAGATATTGTCAATAAATTATAAAATATTTGATGTGACATGTCATAACACAAAAGGTAACTTTTGTGCTATGAAAGTACAATATCTATTATAAAATATTCAAGGGACAACCTTTTTAAGATCAAAAAGAAAATAAACATCTAATCAAATTAAGACTAAATGTAAATCTTCTAAAGGAAGAAAGAAGTTTCCATTCCCATTGTCAGAAGATCATTGGGAACGAGGAAGTATGTCAAATCATGAGGGTTTAACATAAATGCTCTTACAAGATAAAGAAGCAATCTGTAAGAGGAAGACTACCGAAAGAGGAATTCGGTAACAGAGGTATGTGCCGAACAAAGGTAGTTCGGCACAAAAGAGAAGGTATGCCGAACAAGGAATCAGCAAGGGTATGATCTGCCGAATAGGAATCGACAGACTAGGCTTAGTTCACTTTTGAAGTTCATCTCAATCCGCACTGTAGACTTCCTTCATGTTGAATTCGGTTTATCTTCGACTCACCGATCTGTTTAACTAACTATGCTATTACAAAGAATCACAATCAAAATACAAGGTTCAAACATCAATAAAGAATAAGGAGAGGTTATCTTTAAATCTTAGATGACCCAACAGTATGTATATAGCACATACGTCTATATCATGTTTATGTATGTGTGTATGTATGTATGTCTATAGATGTATTGTATACATATGTATTGCTTGTATGTATATAACACATATGTCTATATCAAGTCTATGTATGTGTGTATGTATTTATGTATGTATATATGTATGTATGTCTATAGATGTATTGTATATGTATATCATGTTTATGTATATGTCGTATGCCTATGTATATCATGTGTATGTATGTATGTCTATAGGTGTATTATATACATATGTATTGCTTGTATGTACATGTATATGTCGTATGCATATAAATGTGTGTATGTCATGTACATGTCTATATGTATGTACGTATGTATGTATGTATGTATGTATGTATGTATGTATGTATGTATGTATGTATGTATGTATGTATGTGTGTGTATAACACTTTTGGTCCCTGATCTAATTGGAATTAACGGGAAAAGATAACGGTCTTTAACTGTTTCCGTTAAGTCCAGTTAGTTCAGGGGTATTTTAGTCAATTTAAATATAATTTGATAAATTAATAATTTATTTAATAATTTGAATATTAAATAATATATAACAATTTATTAATAATTAAATTTAATATACTTAATAATAATTTATTATTAAATTTGATATCCGTCGGTAATCATCGACGGTTAAATTCCCTCGGTAATTACAGACGGAATTTCCGTCGGAAATCCGTCGGTGATTTTACTGAAATTTCTAAAAAAAAGAGTGGGCATAATTAGCCCTAAATTTACGATCTCCCACTCGATCTCTCCTCTCGTCATCGCTCTCCCTCTCGTCACTCTCCCTCTCGATCGAACGCCGGTTGCCACCGTGACCACTCCCTCACCAAACACTCCGACGGACCGACTATCTCCCTCACCATGACCATCGGCGGCCACCGTGACCACCTCCACTATCATCATCGTACGTGACCACCTCCATTTGTTCAGGTATTGATTTGAACCCTAAAATGAATTTTGATTTGAGCCCTAAAATGAATCTGTGTGTGCGTGTGTGTGTTTTTTTAAGTATGGCAGTCAACAAAGTATGGAGACTAGCATATTTCGGGTTTCTGTATAAAGTATGGAACAAACTTTGTTTGAGATTATAATATATATTAGTAATGTTGCATCAATTTTCCATGAGTCGTTGAAGTGTATGTTTCTTGCTACTGCTCCTTTAGTCTTTATGCAAGCAATATTTCAATTAAAGAATATGGTCCTTGTCATTGAGGGGACATTTAGCGATTTTAATTCATTTCATAACCTATTAATTTCAAAAATTGGGCCAATTCTAGTTCTAGAACCTGGGAAGACTGTAGAATTAATTATTATCACTCAAAATCTTGATAGGGGAGATAACATCGCATAACAGCAGTAGAAAAAGCACCTCAATTGGTAAAAGCAACGTTTATTTCATCTTCTTTGGACATCATTATTGGGAGTTAGATAGATAAATAGAAGAGAACAAACAAGCCCTAATTTCTGCTGCTCTGTTTCAGTCAGTGTTATAGAGCCTATCACATTCTGACATACCCGTTTTTTCTCATCCGAGAATAAGTTTCTCCCATTTTCTTCCTTAATCGCTGGTTGATAAATTGTATTGTCCTTAACATTACAGAATCTGTGTGTGTTTGTGTGTGTTTGATTATTAATTTGTTTGTATGTGTGTGTGTGTTTGTTAATCGATTTTTGAATGAATGGATTTATGACAGAATCTGTGTGTGTTTGTGAGTGTTTGTGTGTTTGATTATTAATCTGTTTGTATGTGTGTGTTTGTTAATTGATTTGTGAATGAATGGATTTATGACAGAATTTGTGTGTGTTTGTGTGTTTGTATGTGTTTATGAATGAATCTCTGTGTGTGTGTTTCTTTGTTTGTTAACCGATTGTTGAATCTTGTGTGTGTGTTTATGAATGAATTTGTGTGTGTGTGTGAATGAATATTTGTCGAATGTGTGTGTGTATGTGTGTTTTTCTTAAGGAATCTGTGTGTGTGTTTCTTAATGAACATGTGTGTGTGTGTGTGTAGAAGCTATAGTGTGTGCTAACGAATGACTTTGTTTCCTTTTGCTAATTTTAAGGCATAGTTCATATTGAAGCTTCAAAGAAAGGGAATTTGGTGCCACTTCTCTTTCGACTTCTTGAAGTGATTTAAGGTACCAAAACAATCTTAGTCGTTATTCCTTAATTTATGTTGTCATTTAATTGGTAAATGTGAGTAGTAATGGAATTATTTGTTATGTTTGTAAACCTAAGCCTATTCGTCATGTTTGTTTTTCGTTATGTTTGTTTTCGGTTTGATAAACTTGTAATGACAGTTTAGACTTGTAATGAGATACAAGTATATTGTAGATCGAAGTTGATATGAGCATATTATATATTCAAATTGATATGAGTTCTTTTAGCTTATGAAAACGTCGTTTTTGACTTGTGATAATGTTTTTGTATGAGTTTAGCTTATGATTTGGTTTTTGTGAAAATGTTTTAGTATGATTTGGTTTGATAAACTTGTGATATTAATTAGTTAGGTTGTCAATTATTGGACAAAACATTAGGTTGATAAATGGAAACATTAGGTTGCTAATTGTTTATTTATTTTAACTGGGTTGCCAATTGTTGGGCAAACATTAGGTTGATAAATGGAAATATTCATTTTATAGTCATTATACTGCCGAAACTCCTTTAAGAAACATATGGTTGTGTTTTAAACTCTTTTCAAAGTCATTCGAAACTCCTCTATACCTACGGTTTGACTTTCAAGTAGGCAAACCATTACATGTAAAGATTTAAAGGACTGGTGGCCAGTTGTGAAGACCAAAGCCCATGGAATATATGAAGTTGCAGAAAGGGCTATCGATGAGTTGGATGACGATAACGTGGATGGAGAACCGTTCTTTCAAATCAACGAACGGGTAACTCATAATACAAACAATTGGGTAAATGAGGACCTCGATTCCATCCATCTTGTCACTGGGGAGCTCAACGTAGTCGCTACAAATGACGAATCTAGCGACTAGGAAGATGCATCAGATCACGAAGCTAGCGACGAGGAAGAAGAATTTGAAGACGTGAACGATGATGAAGATAACGAAGACAAACTTATGTTATATGATCAGTCGTCTGATCAGTAGTGTGCCTTTCTTATGTAGACATTATTCATAATATTTATATCCTTATTATATGTTTGTACACTCATATTTTTGTGTCTTATGATTTATGTACACTTATATCATTGTGTGCGAACGATTCTCTATTTTTAGATGGTGGGATGCGACACTAGGGGTAGGGGTAGAGGCGCTAGCAGGGACAGTAGCAGCTCCGCTGGGCGTGGTGACCCCCGCGTCGACGAGCCTATGGACGAGTCCACCTTTGTTGCAGCTACCGACGAGGGACTAGATCAGATCCAGAATGAGGACGGGCTTGAGACGCCGTCGCCTGGAGCGGGCTCGAGGGTTAGAGGCCCCAATATTGCATTACAGACGCCCCATCCGAGTCAGCGACCGACGATTGAGTTGTTTGCTGGCGGCGGGTAAGTAGATGTGATATATTATTAATTCTAGTACATAATAAACCGATCCTAATGTTTTTTATGTTGTATATTTTGCAATTGTGAAGGTTTAAGAGTCAGTCAATGGTCCGGAGGGCCACTGCCATCATTCGGTCCATGTTCGCTGGTCCATGGGCTCATATTTGGGATGTCCCTGAGGAGCACTATCCACGGATGATGGATCATTTACGGGTCTGTATTTTACTCTATTTAACTAATTGAGTGGATTTATTTTTACTTAATCCAAACAATGTGTATGCAGTTGTATTATAGTTGGCCTCCTAAGATGGACGTCGACGTATTATTTGCATTCCGGCGTACCCTGACAAATACGTAGGAGGACATGATGAGAGATGCCTGTAATTCGGCCAGGGATAGAGCTTTAGCTAATGATGGTGTCCAATTTGACGGACATGACTACACGGTTCTTTGCGCACACAATCCAGAGTGGATCCGACATGATTTTTGGGTCGAGATGATTGATCAGGTTTGTTTTGTTTTGAATACTTGTATCTGGTTGTACTAGGATTTATATTGATTTATGTCTTGTTTTTAACAGGTATGGAACACAGATGCGTTCAGGCGTGTATCTGCGGCCAATACGACCAATCGGTCCACCGAGTATGAGGGGATGACATCCAGACACTGTACCAGATCTATTAGTACCGCTATACATCAGGACTGCATGGTAATTTATCATCCACTAGACTAAATGTACATATTTGATGAATATATATATATATATATACATGATTTTGTTACCTATTAACAATTTAAGTTGTCTATTGTAGAGAGATGCATGGGGCCGTGAGCCTACTAGCGACGAGGTTTGGGAGGCTACACACTGCACCAACAGGAAGCTTGTTCCGGGTGCGACTGGTCCGCCCACGGATCCTCCGATCTACATTTACCCAAAGGCGGCTCGTATGGAGGTAAGTTCAATTATGTATGTCTAGATTTTGTTTGTTTTAGAAGATAGATAGAAATTATAGCAAACTTAGTTTGGGCTGCCATTGTTGGGTACACGATAGGATTGTTTTGATAAAATCAAGTCATGGATATATATGTTCAAATTACAGTTGAAATGCTGCCGAATTTTCTATAGGTTAGTTGACTTGACAATGTCTAATTTGGTAAGCTGTAGGATAACTACCATCGGATTAGGGAGGAGGAGTACCCGGACATACCTCCCAACACTGTACCTCCCAATGACGCCGAGTTGTGGGAGCACAGTGTCGGAGGACGGCGTAAAGGCCATATTTTTGGATGGGGGACCAGTCAGGATCCCTATTATGCTATGACCGGTGATTCAGGTGCCAGTTCGAGCGGGAGCTCACGCGACCGTCGCGATGAGAAGGTATGCTTGTCAAATGCTGTGTAACATTGTTATTTATATGTTTGTTAAATGTTGTCTAACATTGTTATATATGTGTTTGTCAAATGTTGAATTTCAGTTGGATGAGCTGAGACAGAGTCTAGAGAGAGAGGAAGCAGAGAGGATCCAGATGCAGGAGCGACTACAAAGAGAGGAAGTGTAACACCACGAATGTTGGTCAAGTGTTGTATTCTCGTGGTATTTATAAACCGCTAGCATCATGGTTTTAACCTTCAGTATTGGTCGGGGTTCTGATGTCTTGATTTGAGTTCAAATGGCAAAGTGAGGATTTACTTCCAGTATTCGGCGCGAGTTGCCGTGTGGGTTGGGCCGCGCGGCCATCCGCGCCAGCTTCTGGCCGCGTGCCACTCCAGTGTTCGGCGCGTGTAGTCGCGTGGGTTGAGCCGCGCGGGCATCTGCGCGTGACCCCTGCGCAGATCAAAAAGGGGCTAGGTCATTTATTTTGGCATTAACTCCATTTCTCCCATATTGTTGGCGATTTTGCTCTGAGTCAAAGGTAAGAACTCACCCTCCTTCATTAAATCCTCTTGAAGAGAATGCATTAAATGAGGTTCCATGATTGATTTAGGTTGATGGTGATTCAAGGTTCAAGTTCTTTTCTCTCCTTTCAAGCTCTTGTCAACTAGGGTTTGGTCTCTTCTACGAAATCGCTAAGGTGAGTGTTTTTATGGACTCTTCTTCTCATGTGTAGGTTAACTATGTGCTTACAACAATATTTCTCACTTACTTATCTCTTGATTTGATAAAAGTGAAGTTTAACCTAAAACCCTATTTGGGGATATTGTCTCAAATAAGGAGTATTAGAGGAAATGCTAGATGTTAGCATGTAAGATGAGTTGTAGGTAGCCTTTGGGTTATATGTTGGTTATATTGACAACTTGGTAAGTAGACTAAAGACTCGGTTTGAGTTGATGTCATTATTAGACTAGAGACTCGGTTTGAGTTGATGTCACGAAAAGGCTAAAGACACGGTTTGGGTTGAGTGCCCAAGTAGCTAAATATCTAGTTTGGGTTGATGATATCAAACTTGTTGGCTTGGATGAAATTATATAAATTTTGGTTAACGAGATTTTTATGGAAATTTCATGTTTAATGACAGGTGGAGCAAATTGGTTAAGAACTATGAAAAATGCAATGTTCTTGTGTTGTAATTCTATCTCGTCATTTATATTACAATTATACCTTCTCACTAGGCTCTAGCCTAACACTTGTTTCTGTGGTTGTCATGTATGACAGGGCGTCCTAGTGGCGGGGACATTCGGGAATGAGAGGCAAATCACGTGGTTAAGATCGGTCCTTTTGGGAGATGTAGAGACCGTTGTAAATGTGTTGATAGTTACCCATTTTTGGAAGGATAGCGACACCCGACCGTAATCTAATAGAATTGTTTAGATTATTAGGTTGTCGTATACTTATTCTTCATTCTTTGAGTTGTAAACAATAAGTTACATTCCCCGTTTACGGGATGATACCTTGGGATCAATTTGACAGGTGATGGTTAATTCAGGTTTTGCTCAGTTTATAGTCGTCATATTGCCGAATTTTCGAATTTTAAATTTCTCTAAATTTTAGGGCGTTACAGGAAGCAGAGAGGATCCGGATGCAGGAGCGACTTGACCAGTTTTAGGCGTTCATGAAGAAGTTTCAAAATCACCCCTTCCCCCCCTCCCCCGATGTAGGATAGTTTGTATTACGTTTTAATTTTTAGATATTACGTTTTAATTTTTAGATATTAAATAAAAAATGAGCATATTTTGTATAGTTTTAAACTGGATATTAAATGAAAATTGACAGGTTTTGTACAGGTTATAAACTGGCATTTATTAATTTTTAATTATTTTTTAATAAAAAATTAAATTACCGACGGATAATCCGTTGGTAAATGTATTTTAATTTAATTTTTATTTATTAATAATTCAAAGGAAATCCGTCGCTAATTCCGTCGGAAAATATCCGTCGGTAATGATCCGTCGGTAAATGGAGACCGTCGGTGATCCGTCGGAAATATTAACGTCGACCACCGAATTTTCGAGGGCCATTTACCGCCGGATCACCGACAGATATGACCTTCACCGAAGGATTACCGACGGTTTTTTTCGTCAGTGATAGGCCTCTTTTTTGTAGTGCATCATCTCCCCTCGTACCTCCTCCCCCCACCGTGCATGACGACACTCAATCGATGTCTGCTCAACATTAACGACGACCACCAAGTTCACAAATCAGAAGCATCATCTCTCCAGGCGGTTCAAATTGGTAGGTTAGGCTTAAACGATCGGTAGCTTAGGTTTATGATTTTGCTTCTTTTGTTTAGATAGATGAATGGCTTGAGTAGAAGGAATCTAATTATAATAGGTTTCTACTTCTATTTAGTTATGTGTATGAATGAGATTGCTCTTGAGATCTTAATTGAGATCTTAATTTGGAGTTTTAATTTTATGAATACACTATAGGGTTTTGATTTTTTGTTTTATATCAAAACTTTTTGTGGTGAATTTGAACACTATTTGTTTGATGTTCTTCATCTTGATTAACATTCTTGATGTTTATTATCTGGTTTAAAAGTTATGTTCTTAGAATAAATTTATAAATCATTTGAATTTTGATTTTAGATTCAAGGTTTTTTTGATACTTTTGGGTTTTGATCTATGTTCTTATCAGAGTTATATCTTTATTATGTCATGTTCTTCATCTCTTCTTGATCTGGGTCGGTTTCATAGGAGAAAAAGTTTTGGAATGATATAATTTGGGTTAGTGTTTTTGATGATAATGTTTTTTTATTATACATTTTATAAATTATTTTTTAAAGCTTTAAATACTTGTACAATATAAATTCTTTTTATAATAGACAACTAAAAAAATATGTAAAATGACCATAATATTCCTTATTAAATTGGACTAAACGGAAAAAAATTAACGAAAATTAGAAGTAGGGACAAAATTCGTTGGTAATCAACAAACATGAGGGACAAATCTGTTAAAACAAAGATGATGAACGAAAATCGTTAAATAAAACAATCGAAAGGGACCAAAAGTAAAGTTTACTCTAAATATATACTATTATATAAAAATTCTAAAGCGGTTATTGTACAATTTTGTACAATAACATTTATCACCCTTACACTTACTTTTTTAATTTACTTTATATATCTTGGTTTTTCATTTTTCATTTTACACAATATCATATTAATACAAATAATCGTATATGAACAAAAATGCAATGAAAAAATACGTTTATTTTTTACAAATTATACAATTATAATCGTCTCTTCAATATCTTCAAAACGAACTCAATATTGAATATTTTTTTAATTTAACCGTACTATTAAATGTCATGAATATTTACGAATTAATTTGTTTTCTATCCATACGTTTTATTTTTTTCCACAGTTAGCACGTTAAAAATACATAATCGTAAAATACGTTTCATTATTATTATAAATTATATCATTATAATTTTTTCCGTCAATAATTGTAATACAAACTAATTATTGAATATATTTATGTGTTTAGGGTTTCATAAATTGTGATTTTTAGGTCATAGTTGATTGTTGGTGACATGTCTATAAGGAAGTAATATTAATTGTTCATTATTTACTTACATTTTACTGAATCGCACGGGTATATGGCTAGTTATAAATAATAACTCGTGAGTACGAAAATCATAGTTTAGTCTTTTCTAGAAAGAAGTATGAAGTGAAAGTGAGGTTTGCCGCCATCCATCGACCCATATTTCTAGACTGCAGTACGCACTCACTCCAATAATCATCATCATCGAACCCTTTTCAGGTTTCCGGCCATGGATGCCACCCAAGATGAAATACTCCATGATTTCTATCCTATTCTCCGTGTCTACAAAGACGGCCGCATCCACAAAAAGACCACCACCCCCATCGTACCACCCTCCGACGACCCCCAAACCACCGTCCGATCGAAGGACGTCGTCATCTCCACCAACCCTAAAATCGCCGCTCGCCTCTACCTCCCCAAAACCACAACCACAACCACCAAACTCCCACTCCTCATCTACATCCACGGCGGCGCTTTCGCCATCGAATCCGCCTTCTCAACCCTCTACCATAACCACCTTAATTCCCTCACCGCCGCCGCCAATATCGCCGCCGTCTCCATCGAGTACAGGCTAGCCCCAGAACACCCAATCCCAGCCTGCTACGATGACTGTTGGGAGACCTTGAAATGGGTTGCGGATACACCCGATCCATGGATCCGCAACCATGCAGATCTCAGTCGGGTTTTCTTGGCCGGAGATAGTGCCGGAGCCAACATCGCACATAACATCATGGTTCGGTTCAGCGAAAACGGGGTTGGATCGGGTTTGAAGATTGTGGGGATGGCTTTGATTCATCCGTTTTTCTCATTCGATGAAGAGGATAAACTGTGGATGTTTCTTTGTCCGGGTACAAGCGGGTTGGATGATCCAAGAATGAACCCGGCAGCGGATCCAGAATTGTTGGCAAAGATGGTGTGTGAGAAGGTGGTGGTGTGTACCGCTGGGAAAGATCATCTGAGAGAAAGAGGATGGAGTTATTATGAAGCATTGAAGAAGAGTGGGTGGGGAGGGAAGTTGCAGATTATGGAAAGTGAAGATGAAGAACATTGTTTTCACTTGTTTAATCCAACTTCTGAAAAAGCACAAGCACTTGTAAGTTTCTTGTCTTCTTTTGTTAATCAAAATTAAGTAGTTAATTAATGTTTGGTTTGGATCTTTTAATTTGTTATAATAATAGATTGTATCTAAATAATACTATAATTTTTGTTTTTCTTAACAAGTGTATATAATAAATAAACACTAACGAGCCACTTATGTAACTAATTAGTTCATAACCAATATAGTATGTGTCGGGGATTTTAATGTCATCAATCAGTTTTGATGTAATTGTGATCCACTAGAGAATTGAGACCGATATGGTGATAAGGTAAACAATATGAGTTAAGGACATGCGGAATGCACAATCACTAATGTTGCATCTATCATTTTAAATCGCTGAAAGGCGGGGGTCAAGGGGCTGCTCCCCCTTGCGGGTTCAAGGGCAGCATTGCCCCTGACAGTGGTCTTAAGTGAAGAGATGGACTCTATAACGGGTAATAATACATGGGTCTTAAATGACTTACACCACAGGGTGCAAACCTTTGGATTGCAAATGGATATTTATGAAAAAGAGAAAAGTTGAGATGGAACCATCGACAAATTCATCGCTCAATTGGTGTTTCTAGGTTTTAAGCAAAACGAGGATCTCAACCTTTTATAGATACTTATGCTCCAATTGCTAGGATCTCAAATATAAGATTATTAATTGCTTTAGCAACCATTAATAATCCGGTGATCCACCAAATGGGTGTAAAAATTGCACTCTTAAATGGTGATTTAGTCGAGGAAATTTACATGAAATAACCAGAAGGATTGTCATGGCCGGTAATGAAAACAAGGTGTGTAAGCTAATTAAATCATTATATGGTTTTAAGAAAGCTCCAAAACAATGGCATTGAAAATTCGATGAGGTTTTCATGTCAAATGGTTTTAGGTTAAACCATACAGACAATTGTATTTATAGCAACTTCAATTATTCCGGTAAAAGAGTTTTCATTTGTTTATATGTAGACGATATGCTAATCTTTGGCACCAACCAAAGACAAGTCGATATGACAAAGGTTATTGTCGTGTAAAATTTCCATGAAGGATATGGGGGAGGGGGATGTGATCCTAGGCATTAGGATCAAGAGAAAGGACAAAAGACTTTAGTTAACAAAATCTCATATTGAGAAAGTGTTGAAGAAATTTAATTTTTTAAATTATTTACGAGTAAGCACTCCTATGGATCCAAGTGTGAAGCTTATGCCTAATTCAGGTCAAACAATATAGTGATATACTCAAATGCAATATGGTGCTTGATGTATGCAATGACAAACACTCGACCATACATTGCATATGTCGTGGGTAAATTGATTCCATATACTAACAATCCTAGTAATCATCATTGGCATGCAATGAAAAGAGTCTTCAAGTACTTGAAAGGAACCATGAACTACGGTTTATTAGAGCATCTCCAATGGAGGTTCTTATAAGAACCTACTTTTTGCACTTTCTGTTGTCACTTCTAACTCATCGAAATAAGAACTCATATAAATGTCTACAATGGTAGTGCTTATAGGAACCTCTTTTTGTGAGTCACATACATTTTTTTCAACTTCAATAATTATTATAAAGTCAATAAAATAAAATAAAAAATAAGGAAAATGTAACATCTCACAAACTTCATGGTAAGAACCAAAGTTCATATTTAAGAACCCAGAGGGGTTTGGGTTCTTATAATAACTCTCCACAATGCTAGTTCTTACAAATCATTGCACTTTTTGCTTATAAGAACCATTGGAGATGGTCTTAACATAAAGTGCTTTCCTTCGGTGATAGTAGGTTACTCGAATACAAGTTGGATAACCAACATAGAGGATCATTCTTCTACAAGTAGTTGGGTATATTTGCTTGAGGGATGTGCTATCTAGAGCAGTTCTTAGGTGGGACAATCAGCTAGACCCATCCTGTCTAGCCTGCTAGAAAAGCGGGCATGGATTATCATTCTTGAAGAAATGGGTGGACCCGGACTAAATTGTTAAAATTAATAGGCAGACATGGACAGTGCAAAAAACATTTGGACAGACCTACAAGTGTTGATAGGTTGAAATCCAACTTCTTAATGATTCTTTTGAAAAATTGTAGATGTAGGTGCACGAATAAAAGAATCACTTATATGGATGTGAAGTGTGGTCGCTTCAAAGAATTTTTTACTTGACTTTCTATACATTCATGAAGAAATAAGGACACAAGGAATTTACAATAGTGTCAAGATATATTCTAGATTAGACAAAATCATGTGTATGTTATCTTCATGTATTCAAATGGGTTGATGACTTCAATCCTTATGACACCCCAATTTTCAAATATTTGAAATTAATGTGTAATATACTAAGATGGAAATTCAATCTTCGTGAGGTTTTCATTTATGTATTTGTTTGGCGTTTTATGTGTTTGGTTTATTTTCTTTGTGAATCAAATGATTACACTAAAATGGGGGAGAAATGTTGTTGATTTTAGTGTCATCAATCAGTTTTGGTGTAATTGTGATCACTTGAGATCAATAAGGTGATAAGGTAAACAATGTGAGTTAGGAGGTGTGGAATGCACACTTACTAATGTTGCCTCAATCACTCTAAATCGCCGAAAGGCAAGGGTCAAGGGGGTCGTGCCCCCTTGAGGGGTCCAAGGGCCAGCACCCTAAAACCTCTATGGATTTTAGGAAGAGGTTTACTTAGAAATTTAGGTTGATCTGGTCAAATTTTAGAAGGTTGGAATCTTCTTCAAATTGTTATGAAACATGGCAAAAATTCTTAAGTATATAGTTCAAAGGCATGTGGACTAAGTGTCTCTAAGCCTTCCGCTTAGATCTCTAATTCTTCGCTCAAATTTCCTAAGTGACAAGGTTCATAGCCTGTAGTCGGGTCCCTATGATCAAAGCCTCTGGACTTTCAGAGTTCTGGAGTTCTTTTGACGTGTTACTTCTAACTCAGGGCCTCTAAGTCAATTGTAACTGTTTTCTAACTTATTTATAAGCAGTTGCAGCAGCTGTGTAGTTACATATCAACCACCAAACTGCTCGTAATTGTCGATCTCTCTTATAAATACATTATTGATGATCTGGGGAATATATATATATACACGAACTTGTGTAACATCACGGTTTTCAAAACGTCCAATCTCTATTTTAATTTCCAAAATTGATCATTTTAAAACCACCAAAATACGGGATATTAATTTTAATCGAAACTTTGAAATGTATGCTTTAAAATATCGTTTTATAATCGCTACCAACCACATCGGTAAAATGTACAAGCAACCACAGGATTAAAGTTTACAACCACAAAAAAAACAGATTTCAATATTTCGGGGACACTTCTACCCGATATAACTATATACATAACTACCAAAAGAGCATTATGATATATATACCAAAAGATCGAGTTGTCAACTTCTAATCAACTTCATGATCTACTTTTCCACGCACTTACTCTTATCTAATACTGCTTTACCTGAAAAATATTAGATAATTCGAGTTATGCATTAAAGCTTAGTGAGATAAATGAACTATTCACAACGGAATCTAATGGACATGATTGTCGTATCCATAAATTACATGTTGAAGAAGTGAGAACGTGATAATAATGATAAAGTATATGCATGAGTCAAATTCATACTTATCGCCCTTGTATTTTAATGAACTTTCAAAAATGACTCCTAGTTTTTAAAAATGAATATTACAATTTAAACAAATTTATATATTCAAATCTTATTCCATCTAAAATGTAAATACGATAATTATATTTATCATAATTAATGTATAAATTAATACTTATGAAATTTAAATTATTGGGTCAGGTTCAGGGAAAAACCTCGAAAAAACAAAAAACTGAGGAACACTGATAGCCCTTCATTTGGACGATATACACTTGTGCATACAACTAATTTGTAACATGCACACGTGCATAAAAACTAAAAAACTACTTAATTTACTTGTATGTACAAGTGCATACCGTCCAGATCAAGGGCTACCAAGATATTCTTCAATTTTTCATTTTTTTGATGTTTTCCCTTGAACCTCCCTCTAAAATTATATATATATATATATATATATAGATATATATAGATATATAGATGTGGGTTCAAACGAGAATGAGAGTTATTTAAAAGAATAAAGATACGCCTCTCAGCCAATCATTTTTTAAAATAATTCCCAAAATAATACTTTCCAAAATAAATCTTAAAAGGGTATTAAGATCATATTGTGATATTAATTAATTTAGGATAGTATTGACTTCCTAAAAATTAGGGATACAATATACCATCTTTTTCCTTTATTAATGCAAATTCGGTTAAATCCATTTTGGTAATTGATCTTGTTCTGATTGTTTCTTCAACCAAATCCTGAATATGCAACCTAAATCACAGATGATTATATGATAAATAAGTTGGACAGATTGTTTAGGTATAATATGTAACCTAAAATCACATATGATTATACTATAAAGAAATTGAACAGATTGTTTAAGTGTAATATGCATCACTAAATCACATGTAATTATGCTTTAGAGTAAATAATGCTTAGCTATAATTCTTAACACTAGAATCATATGTGATTAGACTACAAATGAATTAAACAGAATGTTTATCTATAATTTTTAACACCAAAATCATATGTGATTTTGTTTTAACTAACTTGGGCAGAATGTTTCTACTAACTTTGAAACTTTAAATCATATGTGCTCATCTGTAACACCCCAAAAATGGGACAAACAAAAATTTCCGGAAAATGGAAATGTGGTAATCATTTCAATGCCAAAGCATGAGCTCGCTAAAAAAGGAACAATAAATGTCTGTTTAATTACAAGTTTGTAATAATAAGCAATGGTAAATGACAACTTTCTAATCTAACATCTAACTAGAAATAAGATTACATTCACTTGTCATCTACTTCCGAAATGAGTGTCTTCTATAATGGCATCCCAAAAATGCTCCCCAAGCTCACATCTAGAGGTCGGCTAAGTCTCCTTGGCGCTCGCGCCGCTAGAACCTGAGATACATATCAAAACAATCAAGTGTTAGGCCAAACGGGCCTAGTGAGTTGCACAAGAACATGGCATAACATTTATAAAGCATGGCATGAACATTTATATCATTTTAGTCACTAAAGGTCATAAGGGAATCAATGGGGGAGACCCATCACACCAATGAGTTTTACCTCAAGTCAATGTACCTTGATGTTCACTCGCATGAGCAACATCCCGAAGGCCCGACACACTTGAAGACTACCTCCCAGACATTACTCCAAATGGTGGAGGTCTAGGTGCATACCATCATGGTGGCACCTAAGACTACATCCTCCTAGCACTTAGTCATGGTTCCTCCTACGTACGTACGATATCCATCTCTATACATAATTTCATATCAACAAGATACATGTATAAGACCTCATATAATCCCAAGCATATTTTAGGTACAAAACTCCAAAATGTGCAAGTCCCAACATAATGTCCATGGCTCACCAAAATAACATATAACCAAGCTTAAATAACTTAAATGATAACATCATCAAGATCCACATGAATGGCCATAACTAAGTTCCCAACTATCTCAGAAGTAGCAGTTAGGTCAAACTTATCAGGTGATCAGATTTCTACATAAATATGAAATGCTAAGCAAGTAAACACACAAGATACGTGTCTCATTTGAAAATAGTAGTAGAAGACTCACAAACTAGGTTTTATAGAAAACCCTAGAAACTTGAGTGGCTCAAGAAGATGAGAAAGTGAGGAGTTGAGGTAACTAGCACACCAACAAGCTTTTAATAAAGACTTGAATGCTCTTCACAAGATGTACCAACCCCAAGGATGTGGAGTAAATGATATTAGGGTTTTGAGGGAAGAAAATCGCCTTTGAACTTCTCCAAAATCGGACCAAAATGAGTGAAGTGAGAAAGTGAGGTGAAAATGGTAAAAATCTGATTTTTTAAACTTTCACAGCCCGACGGCGACAGTGCCCGACGATTGTGCCCATGGCACTGTCGCGGGGCACAATTGCGCCCCCTAAAAGGCTCGCGGTACCAATTCAGCGATTGTGACAGGGCGATTGTGCCCCTGTCACTCTCGCATGGCATTCTCGTCGGGGGTGTACCGAGACCACCCCCCGACCCGCGTCATTGCCACGCGACTATGACCATTGTCATAGTCGCGGGTCACTATCGCCCCAACTCCCAAAATTCTGAATTTCGAGGTTTTCGATAATTTAAACACATAAGGAATTTTAAGATAACAACACACACGATAACATACCAGTGATCCCTAATTCAAGGAAAGAATCCCTACATTTAAAAGTAACGAGGACACATTAGAATTTATAAACACTTACCTAAATTTTCCGGGTGTTACAATCCTCCCCACCTAACGGGGATTTCGTCCCCGAAATAATATTCGCTAAATAAGTGGGGATATCTCTTCTTCATGTCTTCCTCAGATTCCCATGTCACGTTAGCACCCCGATGGTGCTTCCATTGGACTTTGACCATAGTCACCTCTTTGTGGCGTAGTCGTTTCGTCTTTGATTCCAAGATCTCTTCCGGCTCTTCCACACATCGGTTACCGTTGTCCACCCGAATTTCCGTCAAAGGGATGACACCTTCTTCTTCGGCTAGACACTTACGAAGGTAACACACGTGGAAGGTAGGGTGGATTCCGTCCATCTCCGGTGGTAAATCTAATCTATAAGCTTGGAGACCAATCTTTTCTAAAATGGTGAAGGGTCCAAGAAAACGAGGACTAAGCTTCCCGCGTTTTCCGAAACGGATGATCCCCTTCCAAGGTGACACCTTCAACATAATCCGTTTCCCCACTTGGAACTCAACCGGTCTCTGCTTTTTGTCCGCATAACTCTTTTGCCGGTCTTGAGCTGCCTTCAACCGCTCTCGAATACCCTTCACCTTATCCGTCGTTGCCTATACGATTTCCGGTCCCGCAAATTGCTTCTCTCCGGCCTCGAGCCAGCAAACTGGGGTCCTACACTTCCGTCCGTAAAGTGCTTCAAATGGTGCCATTCCGATGCTCGAATGATAACTGTTATTGTACGTGAATTCCACCAACGGCAAGTGTGAATCCCAAGTCCCTCCAAAGTCTATGACGCACGATCGAAGCATGTCCTCGAGAGTTTGGATCGTCCTCTCACTTTACCCTTCGATTTGAGGATGATACGTCGTACTCAACTTGACCTTCGTGCCCAACTTTCTTTGTAATCCATCCCAAAACTTGGAAGTAAACCGACTATCTCTATCCGAGACTATGGATAGCGGAACACTGTGGCGTGAAACCACTTCGTCGATATAGAGCTTAGCAAGTTTCTCCATCGGTAACGTCTCCCGCATTGCCAAGAAATGCGCACTCTTGGTTAGCCTGTCCACCACCACCCAAATAATGTCATGTCCTCTCAAGGTCTTCGGTAGTTTAGTGACGAAGTCCATCGTGATGTGTTCCCACTTCCACTCCGGAATAGTTAACGGTTGCAATCTCCCGTAGGGTCTTTGATGTTCCGCTTTAACTTGAAGGCAAGTGACGCACCATTCCACATAATTGGCCACATCGAGCTTCATCACCGGACACCAATAATGCAATTTTAAATATCTATACATCTTGGTGCTACCGGGATGTATAGAGTACTTGGACTTGTGCGCCTTCGCTAAAAGGAACTCACGGTTTCCCCCAATCTTCGATACCCAAATCCTTCCTTGGAATAACTTAAGGCCGCGACTATCTTCCGTTAGCGCCTCCCGTTGCTTCACCATGATTTCTTCTTTGAGGTTTTCTTCCCGAAGTGCCTCCGTTTGACTTCTCTTGATGTTCTCCACTAAGTTTGATATTACATCAATCCTAGTTAGAGTCACTTTGGTTTCGCTTCCGTAATTCTTTCGGCTCAAAGCATCTGCCACTACATTGGCTTTACCCGGATGGTATAACAACTCACAGTCGTAATCCTTCAAGAGCTCTAACCATCTTCGTTGCCGCATGTTGAGATCTTTTTGGTCAAAAATGTACTTCAAACTTTTATGGTCGGTGAATAAAGTACACTTTGTCCTGTAAAGGTAATGTCGCCATAACTTCAAGGCAAATACCACCACCGCTAGCTCCAAGTCGTGCGTAGGGTAATTCTTCTCGTGATCCTTGAGTTGTCGTGATGCGTACGCGATCACCTTCCCTCTTTGCATCAAGACGCACCCTAGTCCAAGCTTAGAGGCGTCGCTATAAACCACAAAATCCTCGGACCCCTCGGGTAGGGATAGGACCGGTGTTTCACATAACTTCTTTTGGAGCATCCTGAAAGCTTTCTCTTGCGTGTCAGTCCATGAGAACTTAACGTTCTTCTTTGTTAACGATGTGAGTGGAGAGGCGATCTTCGAAAAATCTTGAATGAACCGCCGGCAGTAACCGGCTCAGCCCAAGAAACTCCTTATCTCCGTTGGGCTTGTCGGTGGTTCCCAATTCATCATTGCCTCGATCTTTTCCGGATCCACCTTTACTCCATCTTTTGACACTACATGGCCCAAAAATTGCACCTCTTGTAACCAGAATTCGCACTTCGAGAATTTTACGAATAACTTTTCCCTTCGTAGGATCTCTAGAACTTCCCGCAAATGTTGTCGATGTTCCTCCTCATCCCGTGAATAGGTCAAGATGTCATCGATAAAGACTATGACCGATTTGTCTAAGAAAGGTCGACATACACGGTTCATCAAGTCCATAAAGACGGTCGGAGCATTAGTCAATCCAAAAGGCATGACTAGGAACTCGTAGTGGCCATATCTCGTGCGGAATGTCGTCTTCGGAATATCACTCGCCTTCACCCGCACTTGGTGGTAAACGAATCACAAATCTATCTTAGAGAAACATCCCGCTCCTTGAAGTTGATCGAAGAGGTCGTCGATCTGAGGAAGTGGATACTTATTCTTCACGGTGACCTTGTTGAGTTCACGGTAGTCTATACACATCCGCATAGAACCGTCCTTCTTCTTCACGACTAACACCGGACCTCCCCAAGGCGACGAGCTCGGTCGTATAAATCCCTTCTCGAGGAGTTCTTGGAGTTGCGTCATCATCTCCTGCATTTCTGTCGGCGCGAGACGATAGGGAGCATGAGCAATTGGAGCGGCTCCCGGGGTGAGGTCGATGTGGAACTCCACTTGTCGTTCCGATGGAAGTCCGGGTAGATCCTCTGGAAAGATATCCGAGTAGTCGCACACCACGTCCACATCTTCCAATTTCTTCTTCTCTAACTTCGTGTCGATCACGTAGGCTAAATACGAAACACATCCTTTAGCTAGACTCTTGTGTGCTTTGAGTGACGATATAATCATGTTGGTCCCCCGGTTCTTCTCTCCGTAGATTATTACCTCCCCACCCTTAGGCAAGGGTACTCGAATCAATTTCTTAGAGCAAAAGATGTCGGCATCGTGCTTAGCTAGCCAATCCATCCCCACAATCACGTCAAACCCTCCGATATTGGCCGATAACAAATCTATACCGAAGGGTTCTCCATCTAATTCTAAGGTACACCCAACATAACATTGCCGAACTACCATATGTTCCCCATTGGCTACCTCTACCACTAGAGCATCATCCAATGAACTAAAAGGAATTGTGAAGTTCTTGCAAAACATAGTAGACACAAACGATCGGTTCGCACTAGAATCGAATAAAACTTGGGTAGGTAGAGAGTTCACTAGAAACATACCCGACACTACGTCCGCCGTCTCTCTCGCTTCATCTGCCGTCATTTTGAAAGCCCGACTTGGCGCCTTCGATTGAACTTATTTCTTTGACATCGCCCCGCTCGAGACCCCTTGATTGCCTTTAGCTAACTTAGGGCAATCCCTCTTGATGTGCCCCGGTTCTCGGCACTCATAACAAACTCCCCGTGAGGGGAAATCCCGACTCATGTGGTCTTTTCGCCCGCACTTAAAACATTCCATCGCTCCAGAAAACGGTTTCGGATTACAAGGCCCGGAGTGTTTACTCTTGCATTTAGGGCACCATCTCGCGTCCCGTCGTGGCTCAATGTTCCTCCTCCCGTTAAAGGGTTTGGAAGGTCGTGCGGGCCCAGTTGGCCCCTCCTATTTTCACTTCTCACCTTGTTGCTTATTCTCCTCCCTCTCTTGTAGTATGTCTTCCTCTACTAGTTGAGCCGCCTTGATCACTTCTTGCAAGGTAGTCTTTTGAGCGTTCCTCACGTCCGTCTTCATCTCCGTCGGTAAACCCTTCATGAAAACCTTTATCTTCGACCCTTCATCAGTTTCCAAGTGCTCGACTAGGCTAAGTTTATCCATGAATTGCTTAGCGTAGTCGGCGACATTCAAATTACCCTTTTCAGGTTTCTGAACTCCTTCTTTATCTTATCAAGCGCCCGCTCATTACAATACTTCTCCATGATTTTCTTCTTGAAGGTTGGCCAAGTGAGCTTGGCCAAAACCTCCGATGTGAGGGTCCTCCTGGTAACGTTCCACCAACTTAGTCGTCCCCTCTAAGCAGTTGGGACGCGAACTTGACTCTTTGGGAGTCTGCGCACTCACTTGACTCAAACGCCATCTCCACATCCTGGATCCACCTCATGCATGCTAGCGGATCGGTCGTTCCGGAGAATTCTGGGGCCCGACTGCATAGGAAGGTCTTGAAGGAGCAACCCTCTTCCTTCTTCTTTTTGGTCCTATCTACATGCTCCTCAGTCCCAATAACAGTAGGTCCCCCACCTGACCCATTCACGGCATTCTCCGTCATTGCCTCGGTTCGTCGGTGACTGGCATCACAGTCCTCTAACAGCTTCAGGAAGAATTCTTGTTCTTGTGCCATGGCTGAATGCATGGCTTGCATCATGTCGTCTCGGATTCTTTTCTCCATGGTCACCTCTTCCACAATCGGCTGACCGGACTCAAGGTTCACTCTTGGCACTTGTTCTGGTCCTCCACCCAAAACATCGATGACGGGTGGCCTCTCGGTAGCTGTTACCAAAGGAGGTTGATCAACGGTCGACTCAACTTCAACGTGACCATCCCGCGGATTTTGGAGCATGTTTCGGGTGTTTACCATTGTGAAATGTCACACATGATAAAGATCATACCGATTAATCGTTTGAAAGATAAACGGTTCAATACGTACTACTACAACGATTAACCATCATAATAACAATTTCAAGTATGCTCACGTAATCATAAATTCATAACAACACTGGCCAAGTGAGATTGTGAACATATTTTACATAAGAATCCTCGTTATCGTCATTATAAGTTTTAATCAATGCAATTCCGTAATCCTAATACTCTCCCTACCTAGGAATGTTCTACCCATGTGGACAGTGATCCTATAAGCACGACCAGTCTAAGTCTAGGTATACTAAAGTCGACACCTAGTTCGTTTAAACTAGAGTTCTGATACCAACTTGTAACACCCCAAAAATGGGAAAAACAAAAAATTTCTGGAAAATGGAAATGTGGTAATCATTTCAATACCAAAACATGAGCTCGCTAAAAAAGGAACAATAAATGCATGTTTAATTACAAATTTGTAATAATAAGCAATGGTAAATGACAACTTTCTAATCTAACATCTAACTAGAAATAAGATTACAGTCAGTTGTCATCTACTTCCGAAATGAGTGTCTTCTATAATGGCATCCCAAAAATGCTCCCCAAGCTCACATCTAGAGGCCGGCTAAGTCTCCTTGGCGCTCGCGCCGCTAGAACCTGGGATACATACCAAAACAATCAAGTGTTAGGCCAAACGGGCCTAGTGAGTTGCACAAGAACATGGTATAACATTTATAAAGCATGGCATGAACATTTATATCATTTTAGTCACTAAAGGTCATAAAGGAATCAATGGGGGAGACCCATCACACCAATGAGTTTTACCTCAAGTCAATGTACCTTGATGTTCACTCGCATGAGCAACATCCCGAAGGCCTGGCACACTTGAAGACTACCTCCCAGGCATTACTCCAAATGGCGGAGGTCTAGGTGCATACCATCATGGTGGCACCTAAGACTACATCCTCCTAGCACTTACTCATGGTTCCTCCTACGTACGTACGATATCCATCTCTATACATAATTTCATATCAACAAGATACATGTATAAGACCTCATATAATCCCAAGCATATTTTAGGTACAAAACTCCAAAATGTGCAAGTCCCAAAATAATGTCCAAGGCTCACCAAAATAACATATAACCAAGCTTAAATACCTTAAATGATAACATCATCAAGATCCATATGAATGGACATAACTAAGTTCCCAACAATCTCAGAAGTAGCAGTTAGGTCAAACTTATCAGGTAATCATATTTCTACATAAATATGAAATGTTAAGCAACTAAACACACAAGATATGTATCTCATTTGAAAATAGTAGTAGAAAACTCACAAAATAGGTTTTATAGAAATCCCTAGAAACTTGAGTGGCTCAAGAAGATGAGAAAGTGAGGAGTTGAGGTAACTAGCACACCAACAAGCTTTTAATAAAGACTTGAATGCTCTTCACAAGATGTACTAACCCCAAGGATGTGGAGTAAATGAGATTAGAGTTTTGAGGGAAAAAAATCGCCTTTGAACTTCTCCAAAATCGGACCAAAATGAGTGAAGTGAGAAAGTGAGGTGAAAATGGTAAAAACCTGATTTTTTAAACTCTCACAGCCCGACGGTGACAGTGCCCGGCGATTGTGCCCATGGCACTGTCGCGGGGCACAATCGCGCCCCCTCAAAGGCTTGCGGTACCAATTCAGCGATTGTGACAGGGCGATTGTGCCCCTGCCACTCTCGCATGACATTCTCTCCGGGGGTGTACCGAGACCACCCCCCCGACCCGCGACATTGCCACGCGACTATGACCATTGTCATAGTCGCGGGTCACTATCGCCCCAACTCCCAAAATTCTGAATTTGGACGTTTTCGATAATTTAAACACATAAGGAATTTTAAGATAACAACACACACGATAACATACCAGTGATCCCTAATTCAAGGCAAGAATCCCTACATTTAAAAGTAACGAGGACACATTAGAATTTGTAAACACTTACCTAAATTTTCCGGGTGTTACATCGTCCACTTAAGATCATAAATGATCAAAACGAAAACACAAATTAGAAGCAACCATGGAAAATCAAAAACACAACCTAAATTTCTATCAAACAAAATTTAATCAAAACCTCTACAGAAAAAAAGGAATAATATTTACGAAGAAAACAAATTGATGATAAATAAAGCTACAAGTGTGTTCTTTATCCTGATAACCCAAACCCTCTTTTTTTCTCTATATGAAAAGATCAAAGAACGAAAAGGGGTTTTTCTTCAGATTTGCGCCATCTATGGAGGTTGTGATTCTATTTCTCTTTATATAGAGTTGGATATAACCCATAAAAAGAGACCCATTTGTAAAAACCTAAATCGGAAGGAAAGAAAATAAGATTTAATTGGTGAATAGAATTATAAAGAAAAAAAAGAGGGTTTTGAGCAATTTGATCACAAGATTGTGGTGTGTTTCTACGAAACACCCACGAAAAATCCAATTTACCAATGAACCTTTATGTCGACCCCCTTCTCTGACACCTCCTTTTACCGATGAACCTTCATCAGAGCTCCCATTCCTCTTTTGAACCTCTACACCAGAACCTACCAGATTTCTCTGATGAGGGAGATCTGAGTAAATAGAAAGAACGATCACGGTCACGGTGGTTTAAGGCGTTGTCAGAAGGACCCGGTAGTGAGCGAAGAAGGATGGTAATGGTGACCCGGTAGTATACGATAAAACACATACCTCCACTTCTTCATTTTCTGAATCAGCTTCAGCATCTGATTCGATTTTGCCCATCAAGCACATATTGACGGCTTCATCCTTTTCTTCATCTTCTTCTTCTTCATCTGAGTGATCCAGCCAGTATTCATCTTCAGCCATCAGTGCCTTGCCTGCCTCCTGTTGCTTTGCAAGAAGCATCTTGTTCTTGTAGTAATCGGAGTTTCTGACTTTTGATCTGCGGCAATCCTTGGCAAAGTGACCTGTTTTGCCACAGTTGTAGCACATCGGTGGTCCTGGCTGACTTGATCCTTCAGCTTTAAATTTCCTCTCTTCAGGATTCCTCTCCACTAACCTTTTTCCTTCAGTCTGATATCTTCTCTCTTCAGGTTTCTTCTCCTCTGTTCTCTTTCCCTCAAATCTCTTCCCTTCATACTTATTTCCTTCATATCTGCTTCCTTCAATTCTTTCCTTGTGAGCATAGTTGTTGGGTCCAGAAGAGTACCTCTGACTATTAGACGTTGGATTCCTGTAGAACTTTTTCTGAAATGCATTTGTCAGAAACTGCATTGCTTGCTGCATTTGTTCATTTTCATCCGAGTCAGAGACAACATCAGCTTCAGCTTCTTCTGATTCATACACAATCGTCTTGTTCTTCTTCTTTTTCACAACAAGAGCGACTGTGTCTTCAACTGTCTTTCCTTTTCTCTTTTCTGCTAGAATTTCATCCACCTCATCTTCATTTTGTCGGAGGGTTTCATACACCTCGTGAAGTGGAATCTCATTCAGGTCTTTTATCTGCCTCATCTGCCTGGCAAAACTTTTCCATTCTGGTTGTAGAATACTCAGGAATTTGATATTCAGCTCGATTTGAGATTTGTTGACCTTATTCTTGCTTAATTCGTTTAGCAAAGTCACAAACCTATCATATGTTCCCTCTAGAGTTTCTCCAGTTCTGCCTTTGAATTCTTCAAAACTGTGCAGGCAGTTAGAGATTTTCAGTTGGTTTCCAATCTTTGAACCCAGCATCATTTTCTCTAGTTGATCCCACATTTGTTTTCCGGAGGCCTTGTAGCTGTCAATCTTTACATAGATTTCATTCGTAATCCCTTGTAGAATGTATGACTTGGCTAACATGTCGCCTTTTGCTCTTAGCTTATCATCACCTGTTAGATCTCCATAAGAAAGTGCATGTCGTACTTCTTGAGTACCTGCTGCTGGTTCCCTATATTTATTTTGTTTCCATTAGGCCTTCTTCTAAGGATTGTTTGATGAAATCACCCAATTCCTGTCTTTCGATGAAGTTCAGGAACCGATCCTTCCACTGTTCGTATTCTCCTCTAAAGAGAACTGGTGGCTTGGTATCAGTTCCGATTGCAAGGGCTTCTCTGGATGTCATTTTGAATAAAATTCGAAGTCCGGAAAAACTTTGCGTTTTGAGAAGGTTTGCGCGAGAGGTTGATTGCGCAAAGTGAGGTTCGACCGATAAGACGTAAGAACCGGTAAAATTTTCGACCGGTAAAATTGATTGAATTCCAATTAAATGCCACGTGAACTTGTTTCTTCTAATGGTGGACACTTATGAATTTCCAACAAACAATGCTTGATTAAGGATTTAAGGGTGATGGATTTCTTTCAAGTGTGGTTTGCATGAGAGTTTTTCTTGTGAAATAAGTGGTGGACACGTGCATGCATGAGAGTTTGCATGAGTTTGCGTGAGTTTGCGTGCATGCATGAGAGTTTTGCATGTGGTGAGATTGCCACTGTGTGAGGAAAAATACCACGTGTGAGGTTAGGAAAATTAGGAGAATTGCCTAGAGTGTGAGTGGACCGAAAGTGATAGGAATTTGTTTACAAAGGACCGGAGAGTGGGGTTAGACCGGGGGGGGGGCGAGAATTTTAAATGGTTTGACCGAAAATGTCTCTAAGACCGGGGAAGTGAGGAAGACCGGAAGTTTGAGATGTTTGACCGATAGAAAGAGAGGTAAAACCGGAAGTGAGGATGTGTGATTCGACCGGATTTGTGAGGGTTTCGACCGGAAGAGATGTTTGACCGGGGAAGTGAGGTGGAAAAGTTTTATTCGACCGGTGAAATGTAGTGGAAAAGTGGGGTTCGACCGGAATTGAGGTTTACTTTGACCGGGGAAGTGAGGAAGACCGGGGCTTAGTTTGTGAGATTCGACCGATAAAAAATGATCTTCGACCGGTATTTGCAAGAGTCCGGTCGAATGCTTAAGACCGATAGAATGTAAAAACTAAGGTTCGACCGGTAAAAAAAAATATTATCGGTCAATTGGCTTAGACCGATATATTACAAAGGACTGGTACGCTTAAGACCGATACGTCGTCTTCTCCGATTAAATCAACCTGTAACTCTAAAATTAACCCAACTAGAGGTCGTTTTACCACACCAACCTTTGACACAACGATCTCCTTATCAATAACAACAATACACAACACTTTGATTTCGAAAATAACCGCAAAATCAAGTTTTGATCTAAAGATCAGTGTTCTTCAAAAATGAAGAACACAGAGAGTTGAAAATTTTTGATTTAATCTGGATCAGCTCTGATACCAATTGTGAGTCCGTGATCGTTACCAGATAATCAAAACAACAAACAATAGATGATAAACCAACCTGATTCGATAACAAACGATGATTACACGGTTGATTTCTTGTGATTGAGTTCTCTGTTTGTTTTTCTCTCTTTACACCTTTGTTGTGTGTGTATTGTGTGTTAATTGTTTTTGTGTTGTACAGAGAGAAAGATAATATCTGTATTAGATATTATCAAAAACTAATAAAAACTAATATTAAACTAAAACATAATATCTAAATAATATCTAGATATTAAAAACAACTTTGACTTTATTACAGAATAGACCCTAGACTATTGTTGAGAGTAACTTTCAGCATTAACTTCAGATTGCGATCTTCGTATTGGATGATCTTGAATCCAATGAGACTGTGTCCTAACAGTGTTCATTGAGGAAGAAGACGTGTCGATTTCTGGATAGTAGAGGGTCACTGCCTGTCGTTATGCAATTAATTTTGCCGGCGATCAAAACCCGGTTTCAAGGCAAATATGTCGTGCAAGATGGAAATGGCAATTGTATAGAACCCACCACTATTGATATTTTCTCTAATATTTAATATATATATATATATATATATTAACTACTATATTAATTACCATGAATTTAGGATGTGATATACATCCCTAAATTATTTAGGAATGAAATACGACGTTTATACCATTTTTTATTAAAATAAATAATTATTAATTTCTTAATTATGATTGGTCCAGAATTGTCCATTTATTCTTTTAAGTTGATGTCATTCTCGTATGATCCTCCCCCCCCCCCCCCCTCTCTCTCTCTCTCTATATATATATATATATATATCAAAATTCAAAATGGCGTGAGGTATGACGTGATGGCGATGTCAAGCCTCAAGCCTTACGAGTTATGCCGAGACCACGGCGTTTTTCATTGCGTGCCCTAATGTGGCATATGTATACATACATATATGTATGTATTCTTGTGTGTGTTAGTGTTTTGAATTATCCCATAGAATAATTTAAATTCATATAAAGTTATAAAATTATAAAAGGGAAAGAAGATTCATTTATATCAAATACAATGATGTATCAAGAGTGCAAAACCGGGATTAAATCTCTTTAGTCTCTATCCACTACTTTCTTCAATCTTTAAATATTTTATGTTCGACTCTCTGTGTATGGATTTACCTATTTAGGGTTTTAGTTTTTATGTTTCCTTTTAACGTGCATTTAAGTTTTAGCTGTCTTACATAATTATCATTTATCCCCCGGGTTATATGTTAAAAAAAAGTAAAAAAGAAAACTCATGTCTTACAAAATAACTTATCGTAACAAACCATAACATGGCATAACGTGTTATAATAGAAGTCAAGCCTTAGAGTGGAACCACGTGGGTTAACGTGGCAGCGAATCCAAGCCTCGGTGCCATAATGATCGAGACCATAACGAGTTATTTAGAACCATCATATATATATATATATATATATATATAGGGTCAGGTTCAGGGAAAAACCTCAAAAAAACGAAAAACTGAGGAACACCTTGGTAGTCCTTCATCTGGACGGTATGCACTTGTGCATATAGGTAATTTGTAACATCCATTTGTGCATATGCACAAGTACATAATGCACTTGTGCATAAAAACCAAAAAACAACATAATTTATCTGTATGCACAAGTGCATACTGTCCAGATGAAGTGCTACCAGAGTGTTCTTCAGTTTTCCATTTTTTTGAGGTTTTCCCTTGAACATCCGTCTATATATATATATATATATATATATATATATATATATATATATATATATATATACATATAATAAATAAGTAACGGAAGTGACACGTGTCATCTTCTGGTGACTGCATTTTTTCATTTTCCCGCCTAAACATGAACCCGGACGCATTTTACACTATAAGTTCAATTAGCAAATCCACATTCATTCCTTATTTAATCTTTCCTTAATTCAACTTTTTTAATTTATATCTTACATTTACTACCCTTATAATTAGATATGTAGTTTACTTTTAATCCCTTACTTTTTTATTTTTCATTTTAGACTCTTATCATATAAACATAAATAATGTATATGAACTAAATTGCATTGATTTTTTTTTTCTACAAATTATATCATTGTAATCGTTTCGTCAATACCTTCGAAATGAGTCCAACATTGGATATTTTTGGATTTAATTATATAATTAAATATCATAAATATATACGAATTAATATGTCGTGATTACTATGGAATTTGTCGAAATTAGTATGAGATAAAAGTTGAAAATGAGATTGTGTAACACCCTCAAATTTGGTAAGAGCAACTAATTTAAATTTTTGATATTACATCAACTAAGAGATAAATCTTCAAAATAAAACTTTCTAATTAACTTCAACAGAAATAAACCCCAGTCTTATACAAGGACTAGACCAAAGTCGGTGTTACTTAATCTCCACTATAAGATGCTCTTCCTGGAACAAGTGCGGAATACTTCACTAGATATCCACCTCTTGAGCACACAACTAGCACTCCTCTATACACAGTGTCACTAGAGTTATTCCCAACCGGAACCTGTTGCACATGCCGACAAATAAAAAGGTTAGGCTAACGCCTAGTGAGTTCAAGAGTTTTCATCATGATTATAAAACCATTAAACGGAAATAATGCAACTTAAATCATGATCCTTTAAAATGACTTGCTTTAAATGTGAGAACGACCCGTTTCCAATATTATGCAATTTATAAATGGATGCCTCAACGCCAAACGTTATTTCATGAAGTAATGCAACCCAACACTTACTCAAAACGTGAATAGAAATCAAACTCTCCGTTTATGAAAATGCGGTTAAAACAATGTATCCCGAAACACCCAAAACACGGGTGGGGCATAATACTCAACCCATAAATCCTGGATAAAAATCCAATATACACAACGCCACCGAAAACTTGGATAATAAAACTCAATACCCAAATACAACACCTTTCGGTGACGGGGGATACCCGAATTCCATCGAATGTGGCGGGCACACAAAGTTAAGCCACGTATCGATGTTCTCGAGCTTCACATAAGACCATGGTTCCCCGTATACGGCTCCTCTGAGCTACCACCGCAAGACACCACTGATCCTAGTGTCTACTCGACCTCTAATGAGTGTCACAACCAAAGCCACAAGTCCCTGTATCCGGCTCACAAGGGGCACCACTGCAAGACTTAGCTCCGTATCCGGCACTGCAGAGCTACCACCGCAAGCTTACATAATCAACATGACTTGGGGACCACTCACTAGAATTCAAACGCGGACACTAAATTCCACGATGAGTAACCGGACTGGATTACAAACGGGCATCGAGTTCAACCACCCACGATATCTACCTCGAGCCCTCAATAAAGGTTACGCGGTCGTCGAGTTCAACCACCCACGATATCTACCTCGAGTCGTCCCGCTGGCCATAACAATATCTAGTCCCAAAACGGGGATAAGGTCCCCACTAACCAACTGACTCATATGCCTATGGATCCAATGCATTACAGTCTAAAATGTTACATGACTCAAAAGAATGAACTAACGCATTCAAAACATGTAACTCTCAAATAAGATGCAACTAAATACACCATACGTCCAAGGCTCCTTAACGAGCTACCAAAACTGAACAAATGCTCCAAAGACTCATTTGAGTGTAAACCAAGCCCCAAAAGGCATAATGAACGTTTGGCTAAAATACGAGAGCCAATATGGTTATATAAACCAAATTAAATCTTTTCCCAAAATCTTTATTTCTCAAATCACCATTGGCCTTCGGCCCAAAACCCAAAAAGGATTATCAACTTCTAACATGTTCTCCAAAGTTGGAAATGACCCAAAACAAAGGACTCACACCTTCGTACTTTTCAAAATATCTCATTTCATGAATGATGCATAAAATCTGGAAAACACTTAAAAGTGCATTTTTGACGAAATACCCATTTATGCAATAAATCACCAAAACATGTTCTTTTGTGACACATTTATCAACATATCCCAAAAATCCCAAATGTGGTGTTTTACAAGATTTAATAAGCCCAATACTTCAAATGACCGAAAGTTACCAAATAACTCAACAGTTGATAATTTCATGTAAAACACATAAATGCTTTAAAATAAACATTTTGGCATGTACAACGTTTTCACAAATCAACTTGAACTCACCTTGCTAGATTTAGGTTAAATCTAGATTTTACCCCACTTAGAGCTTTCCTTGAAGAAACTTGAATCCACAAGCACGATTCTTCCAAAACCTAGATCCACACATTTCCAACCATAAATAATCGTATTCAACCCTTTTAGAAATGTTCCCCAAACATTTACATGAACTTTTCATCTTATACCAAAAACCCTAATTTTCCATACTTGAAGAAGGAGAAGATTACCTCAACCAATAGCTTGAATCACCAACCAAAACACTTGTAGGTCTCCAAAACGAACCATAAGCTTCCAATCTTCAAATGGTTAAAAAACTAGATGAAACCTCCAAGAACTTGGTGAAGGAGATGAAGATGAAGGTGGTTCATGATCCCAACTAGATAGATGATGCAGATTCATGTGGTTTAAGGAGGAAAACCCTCAATATTGGTTAAGGTTCGACTTTGAGGTTTGGGGTTCGGTTTGGGAGAGAAGAGGGGAGAGTGTTAGGGTTTGGTTGAGAGGAAAATGAGGTTTGATAGCTGAAAATCGCGATTTAGACCTGACAGTGAGTGTCGCGGGTTATGCCGCGACCTTAAGTCGCGGCATAAGTCGCCCGTGTCTTATCAAGTCGCGAGATTTGCCCTAAGTCGCGGCACAACTCGCGTAGTCCACTGTTCGTCCGGTTTTCTTCTCGCTCACTGTTTTGGCCGTAACTTCTTCGTTATAGCTCCGTTTTTGCTCCGGAAAGAACCATTGGACTCGTAATTAAATCCCCCATCCATCAAGACTATGAAATCTAGGATTCAAGACCAAACTCTTATATCTTATTTTCCCCTTAAGATTACCGATTTCCGAATTAACCTGAAACGATACATTTCAAAATCGGGGTGTTACAATCCTCCCAACCTTAAAAGAGATTTCGTCCTCGAAATCTAGCACCAACCCATCACCCAACATTGCCCTTGGCGAGATCAATTGATTCCCTATCCAAAAGGAATTTCTTTACGAACCTTACCTCACATACGAACCCGAATACATTCCGGTTAAAGTTGTCGCCGCGTTTCTCATAACAAGCCATCGCAAACTCAACCTCAACATTCGATATAACTAACCCATACCGGGGCGAACGTTGAGTCCTTGCCTAATCGCTTTCTTAGTATTAAATCTTGGTTGCCTCCCAACCTTATGTTGCTCATAATGCCTCAAGAGTAGCTTACGATCTTATTTAGTCATTTCCACCAAGAATACCCCAAGCAAACTATTCCCTTAAATACTTCTGATTACGACGCATCAAGGTCTCCTCAATAATCGATTTGTACTTAAAGTCTACCTCGACATTCTCACCAAATGTCTCCAATAGTCATTACCACCCAAGAGATATCGTCCTTTATCGAAATTTCCAAATGACTAGTTGGTCTGATCCAACACAACCTTAAACCCATTCCTCAAAGCTGGCACATACACGACGTCTGCAAGGGCTCCCAAACTTTCATAGATCCCAGCATTGGCCTGATGCTTCCCCCAGAAACGTACCAATGCCATCTACAGATATTCGCTTATCCCAAACTCCAAGGTTACACAACTTCCGCCATACACTCAAGCATCGATTGCCAAATCAGCGAAAGTCTTGACAATTATCGAAACACGGATGATTGATTCTTAATTAACAATATCTAATTTCCTTAAGGTTACCGCTTGTCCTGCAGACACACCAGATCTAACGGAAGTACACTGAAGCACACCAACAATTATTGTCCTCAAAATAGAGTGTCGACACCTATCCTTGGAATTACTATACTGCTACGTGGGTTTACTACAAAATATTCCATTCCCGATTAGCATTGTCGATTCGAGGTTGACACCTACTCTTGGAAATAAAACCTCAAATCAAACAGCTTCACTAGCCAGCCATAACTTCATCAAGATAGTACACCACCGACACATAGCATACCATCGTACCAATGGCCCACGATTCCAAAACCAACCATACCCAAACAACCGTACACGGTTTTAACCCAAAGGTTTATCGAAGCATAAAGATCATCACTTAATTAACTGGAAGAGAGTATAAATCTAACGCCTCATATACTTCTGCGTGAACTAGTTCATGAGTTGAAGCCCAAAGATTCAAAATTAACCATAAGTCAGGTCATCTGACGCTTCAAACCCCGAGGACTTCTTCAGTCCTTAAGTACAACCTCTAACAAGGGGCTTACATCTATAGCTCTAATGAGTTCAAGGTTTTTAGACTACCATGCCAATTTAACTTTTATAAAACTTCTACATGTAAAAGTTTTACAAATTTTAATCATTCCATAAATATGCTACATTTTACTCGGTAGGTGTACAAAGTGTCCACAACCGCCACACGCGTAAAACCATTTCAGAAAATAATTGATCAATAATCAAGGTGCTACTGACACCAACGAAAGATATTTTAAAAATCTTTTCAAAGGAACCGTTGTGTTCCCAATCATGTATAAAGTTGTGTCACGTATGAAAAGTAGTTTTATGTACTGAGACAGTGTATAACAAAACGCTTGTGCAAAACTGCATACGGAGATATTTACTAAATCAAATCCCAATAATTCACATTTAACCATGCAATGTCATAAAATAAAATTTCCCAAAACTTAGTGAAGACATATGCATGCAATTTGATCAACGTAAGAGTAATCTAGCTTGATTCCAAACTTTAGGCCGTACAAATAAAATGCTTGCAAAACCCAAAACAACATTTCATGATATCAAACTCCCAAAGATTCCGCAACAAAACTTGCATGTGGCAGCTATTCCGCAAAACGAGTAAGGTGACATGTGCATGCACTTTGTTTAAATCATAAAATAATTTATGTCGGTTTCCAGTTCAAAGCCAAATGATAATATGCTCTCCTCGGGCTAAAGTGTTAGCTAAAACACTATGACTGAAATTCCAAATGAACATGTATGTATGCTATATGCAACTCACACAAAGCTTAAGGAAAACGATACCACTTGACGTCGTTAAAGCTATCTCAGTAAATCCACAAAATCGTATGAATTAAAATTCTCAATAAACTTCAAACACCAAAATAATGGGAGATAACTTTCGTCCAAAACCTTAACATACGTGGAGGAAATCCAATGTTAAAGTTGTAAACCGCAATTACTTATCCAAGTCCCCAAACAACAACAAAATATGCATATCGCAAAACCTGAAATAACGTTGGACAACAATATGAATACAGAAAATCTTTCAACAACATTTTGAAACCTCATGTCATAAAACAATTTTGTACATGCACGAAATCATAGTTCAAAACCTTGTGTGTGCTAAAACGTTGTTAAAACATTGCTTCAAGATTGCAATTTAACCCACAAGACGATTTAGAAACATGAGAAATGGTTAGTGTAATTTATTCCAGAAATACATTTTATGCATGAATTCGATCGGCACTCAACACTTTGAAACCACGCTCCTCGATTTCTTAGTTACACTATCGTCATCCAGATGCTCAACATCTTAAAGCGAAGGTCAAAGGTTTCATGGGTTCACCTCATAATTTCTCCTCGAAATATCATTAGTTTCCAAAAGCCTATGGTTCTAATCCAACCAATCAATCAAACTCGGAACTGTCCACTTAATGCAATCACCATGCTTGCAGTTACTCCAAGTAACGAATATTAAAACCATCAGTTCCTTCTAATGGCTACCCATATAGAAATTACTTCACTACCCCAACGGTTGTCATACCAAGGCAGTTCAAGCATACACACGTAACACGTAGGTTCACCATAACACTGGCCAGGTGCTATTATGAACGTACTGTACATGATCATCCTTGCCATTTTCGGCGTGACTCCCGTTCCTAGTGACTCCAACCGCTTCAAATCATCAAATCTTAAAGTGCCTAATTGTGAAATCTCACATTTAATCACTTAAAATTACGCTAGTTTGAGTCTAGGTATCCAAAAATCAACACCTAATTCTCTCAAACTTAAGCTCTGATACCAACTTGTAACACCCTCAAATTTGGTAAGAGCAACTAATTTAAATTTTTGATATTACATCAACTAAGAGATAAATCTTCAAAATAAAACTTTCTAATTAACTTCAACAAAAATAAACCCCAGTCTTATACAAGGACTAGACTAAAGTCGGTGTTACTTAATCTCCACTATAAGCTGCTCTTCCCGAAACAAGTGAGGAATACTTCACTAGATATCCACCTCTTGAGCACACAACTAGCACTCCTCTATACACAGTGTCACTAGAGTTATTCCCAACCGGAACCTGTTGCACATGCCGACAAATAAAAAGGTTAGGCTAACGCCTAGTGAGTTCAAGAGTTTTCATCATGATTATAAAACCATTAAACGGAAATAATGCAACTTAAATCATGATCCTTTAAAATGACTTGCTTTAAATGTGAGAACGACCCGTTTCCAATATTATGCAATTTATAAATGGATGCCTCAACGCCAAACGTTATTTCATGAAGTAATGCAACCCAACACTTACTCAAAACGTGAATAGAAATCAAACTCTCCGTTTATGAAAATGCGGTTAAAACAATGTATCCCGAAACACCCAAAACACGGGTGGGGCATAATACTCAACCCATAAATCCTGGATAAAAATCCAATATACACAACGCCACCGAAAACTTGGATAATAAAACTCAATACCCAAATACAACACCTTTCGGTGACGGGGGATACCCGAATTCCATCGAATGTGGCGGGCACACAAAGTTAAGCCACGTATCAATGTTCTCGAGCTTCACATAAGACCATGGTTCCCCGTATACGACTCCTCTGAGCTACCACCGCAAGACACCACTGATCCTAGTGTCTACTCGACCTCTAATGAGTGTCACAACCAAAGCCACAAGTCCCCGTATCCGGCTCACAAGGGGCACCACTGCAAGACTTAGCTCCGTATCCGGCTCTGCAGAGCTACCACCGCAAGCTTACATAATCAACATGACTTGGGGACCACTCACTAGAATTCAAATGCGGACACTAAATTCCACGATGAGTAACCGGACTGGATTACAAACGGGCATCGAGTTCAACCACCCACGATATCTACCTCGAGCCCTCAATAAAGGTTACGCGGTCGTCGAGTTCAACCACCCACGATATCTACCTCGAGTCCTCCCGCTGGCCATAACAATATCTAGTCCCAAAACGGGGATAAGGTCCCCACTAACCAACTGACTCATATGTCTATGGATCCAATGCATTACAGTCTAAAATGTTACATGACTCAAAAGAATGAACTAACGCATTCAAAACATGTAACTCTCAAATAAGATGCAACTAAATACACCATACGTCCAAGGCTCCTTAACGAGCTACCAAAACTGACCAAATGCTCCAAAGACTCATTTGAGTGTAAACCAAGCCCCAAAAGGCATAATGAACGTTTGGCTAAAATACGAGAGCCAATATGGTTATATAAACCAAATTAAATCTCTTCCCAAAATCTTTATTTCTCAAATCACCATTGGCCTTCGGCCCAAAACCCAAAAAGGATTATCAACTTCTAACATGTTCTCCAAAGTTGGAAACGACCCAAAACAAAGGACTCACACCTTCGTACTTTTCAAAATATCTCATTTCATGAATGATGCATAAAATCCGGAAAACACTTAAAAGTGCATTTTTGACGAAATACCCATTTATGCAATAAATCACCAAAACATGTTCTTTTGTGACACATTTATCAACATATCCCAAAAATCCCAAATGTGGTGTTTTACAAGATTTAATAAGCCCAATACTTCAAATGACCGAAAGTTACCAAATAACTCAACAGTTGATAATTTCATGTAAAACACATAAATGCTTTAAAATAAAATTTTGGCATGTACAACGTTTTCACAAATCAACTTGAACTCACCTTGCTAGATTTAGGTTAAATCTAGATTTTACCCCACTTAGAGCTTTCCTTGAAGAAACTTGAATCCACAAGCACGATTCTTCCAAAACCTAGATCCACACATTTACAACCATAAATAATCGTATTCAACCCTTTTAGAAATGTTCCCTAAACATTTACATGAACTTTTCATCTTATACCAAAAACCCTAATTTTCCATACTTGAAGAAGGAGAAGATTACCTCAACCAATAGCTTGAATCACCACACTTGTAGGTCTCCAAAACTAACCATAAGCTTCCAATCTTCAAATGGTTAAAGATCTAGATGAAACCCCCAAGAACTTGGTGAAGGAGATGAAGATGAAGGTGGTTCATGATCCCAACTAGATAGATGATGCAGATTCGTGTGGTTTAAGGAGGAAAACCCTCAATATTGGTTAAGGTTCGACTTTGGGGTTTGGGGTTCGGTTTGGGAGAGAAGAGGGGAGAGTGTTAGGGTTTGGTTGAGAGGAAAATGAGGTTTGATAGCTGAAAATCGCGATTTAGACCTGACAGTGAGTGTCACGGGTTATGCCGCGACCTTAAGTCGCGGCATAAGTCGCCCGTGTCTTATCAAGTCGCGAGATTTTCCCTAAGTCGTGGCACAACTCGCGTAGTCCACTGTTCGTCCGGTTTTCTTCTCGCTCACTATTTTGGCCGTAACTTCTTCGTTATAGCTCCGTTTTTGCTCCGGAAAGAACCATTGGACTCGTAATTGAATCCCCCATCCATCAAGACTATGAAATCTAGGATTCAAGCCCAAACTCTTATATCTTATTTTCCCCTTAAGATTACCGATTTCCGAATTAACCTGAAACGATACATTTCAAAATCGGGGTGTTACAGATTGCATATGTTCGGAAATCCAATTTAGAAATCAAAATTGTAATATGAATATCTTTTATTGAATTAAAATATATTATATTTTCTAAAAATAAAATAGAATATATTTTATTCTAATACAAATTGAAAATCAAATATTATTTCGTATTATTATTTTTGTAATACAAATTGAAAATCAAGTATTATCGAACATATGCAAATCCTTTTACAAAATTCATTTCAACTTTTATCTCACAAATTTTAATAATTGATTTTCAAAATCAAATATTAATACAAAAAAAAGTTTTTTGGCATGATTTAACCGGCTGCAAAAAAACAACTTTGAATGGAAAAAAGTTTGAAAAAATAACATCGTACTTTCGATGACCATTTGGCATGATTTAATTTTTTTAAATTACCCCGTGTAATACACGGGGGCGAATCTAGTATATATATATATATATATATATAGAGAGAGAGAGAGAGAGGGGTGGTTTCAATTGGAAACCTACATTAGATTGGAAACTTTGGAAACCATCTAGATACTATTGATATTAATAATCAATGGTCAAGATTCATTTGATTTAAATATGGTAATAAATGAATTAATTTATTAATGAAAATTAATAATAATAGGCTAAAAGGGCAAAAGTGTCTTTTGCTTTTTTTTTCTTCCAATTTTGGTAACAAGATGAAATCCGTTCAATAAGGAAACTTTTTAAACTTGTTATTTCTTTATATAATTCTCTTGCACCTTTAAACATAATGATCAATAGACATAATTTAGGGTTCTTTTTATATATCTATGCTTAATTAATTAAGAGGATTATTAGAAAGTTGGTGAAGGGACGGAGTGATGAAAAGGTATACACACACATTATTGATGAAACCATTTTTGTTGATGAAATTGATTTTTGATGAAACATTTGTGTGCATTGTTTAAAATCTAATGAAAGCCATGAAACAAATTGGTTCATGAGTTTCAACATTGTTTCATCAAACACGTATTTGATGAAACACGTTTCAACATTGTTTCATCTATAACAAATTCATCATGTGTAAACGTGTTTCATCTATTGGTTCATGAGTTTCAACATTGTTTCATCAAACATGTATTTAATGAAACACGTGTTTGATGAAACACGTATTGGTTCATGAGTTTCAACATTGTTTCATCAAACACGTGTTTCATCTATCAGGAATCTTATCAGAATCATTACTAGGAATTTCATCAATCAGACGAATAAAATACGATAAAAACGTTTCATTGTTGTCGAGTAGATCTCGAACATGAATTTCGTTAGCCGAAACACCATCAAACATGTTACCCTTCATTGCTTCGTATGGTTAATTTTTTACACTCCAATTAAAAAACCATACAAATATATAACAAAGAATGAAAATAATATATTTTAAAAATATTTCAATTCAATGAAAACAAATATTAATTTTAAATATAATTAAATATTTGAATTTTCTATAAAAATAACTCTTTCCCAAAATTTGATGAAACGGAAATAAAAAAAAATAGTTTACCTTAACTATTCCAATTAATATGAAACCAAAATCGGAATGAAGGAAAATAGTTTAAATTAATAGGAATTAAAAAATGAATATTTTAAATTTAAAAGAAATTAAAATCGGAATCAAAAAGTGCATACTTTAAATTAATATAACATCAATTATTACCATATATAAAATGCATTCAAATTAAATATTTAATATTATAATAATAATAATAATTACCATATATATTGCGAAATTAGGTAAAATACTAAAATATTCTTATCAATTAAAAAAAAGTAAAAAAAGAAAATTCATTGATTTCCAAAGTTTCCAGTCTAATGTTGGTTTTCAATTGATCTATTTCTCTCTCTCTCTCTCTCTCTCTCTCTCTCTCTCTCTCTCTCTCTCTCTCTCTCTCTCTCTCTATATATATATATATATATATATATATATAGTGAAAGGATATTTTGCAACCCTTGCAACCCACATCTTAACCGTCGGATATATATATATATAGGGGTTGTTTTATTTGCAACCCTTAAAAAGGTTGCAAACCTTGCAACCCACATCTTAACCGTCAGATTCATGATCGGCGGTTACAATAAATATGGGGCCCAATATTTTTAATTAAAAAACAGAAAAATAATAATAAAATAACCGTCGATCATGAATCCAACGGTTAAGATGTGAGTTGCAATCTTTTTCAGGGTTGCAAAATATCCTTCCACTATATATATATATATATATCAACTTAAACTTATTTTATACTTTTGTGTAACCATAATTATCTTGATCAACACCATTCATCTCAATCTTCATTTTATAAATGGTAAGTTAAATGTCAGTATTAATAAAATTTGTACAAATTTCTAGTAAGATCGTTGTCAAAATACTGAAAAAATCATATGTGTATTTCATTAAACTATGTATATACGAGTTGTTCTAATAAATTCAGTAAATTATTTTCAAAATATGAGATCTCATAAGAACTAATGTTGAATGGTATGTTTTTATTTTTAATAACATTGTACTTTTTTATGTTAATTAAATTAGCTTCTGAATGGCTACCCATTTGTTACTTATTTAGGACTGTCCATTTGTTAATTATATAACTGATTCGATTATAGGACTAGCTGTTCATTTGTTAAGTGTTGATTTTGTACATTAAGCACCATGGATAAGTATTGATTTGTACGTTAAACACCATGGATAAGTATTTAATGAAAAGACAAACAACCGACGATTTTTCATCTATTTTATTCATTTATGACTGACGCTCTCCCTTGAGCCAAATCCGCCCGTACACCTGATGTAGAGATAATTGTTCGACATTCTTGCTTAACTGCTTTCTTTCATATTTTCATGTGATTGTCATTTGTCAAGATATGCGGTTTCTACTTTAAGAGAATTTATTTGTGGTAGGAAGTTAATTAACATAATATGTTTTTACTTTATTCTTTCTATTCAAAATTACATGTTTACAATATTGGTACATAAATCAATATCAACATGTATCGATCAGAAAATATTGTACCAAGTAAAATAGGTTGATACATAATATAAAATTTTCTTTATCAATTATAGTTAGTTGATATACACTATAATAGAAAGAAAAAAAATAGTATCGTACCGTGTTAATAAGTGGTCCTAAGCGATGGTTAAATGATCTTTCTATAGTGCAGAAGCCAACATCACCCACAACATTAGATATATGGAGTGAACGTTATTGACCTCAAGGGTAGTATTTTAGAGGAAAAGACTCGATTGGAGTTGTGTTCAATAAACATCCCAAGTACAAAGCATTCGTTTATCTATACTATATAATGAAAAAATTAAAACCGTTATTGTATAAACTTTTGTACAATTACATTTACCACCCTTACAATGTTACATTTATCACCCTTACAATTACTTATTTAATTTACTTTATATCCCTTACTTTTTCATTTTTTATTTTACACCATTATCATATTAACACAAATAATCATATTAACAAAAATGCAATGAAAAAATACGTTCATTTTTCTACAAATTATACCATTATAATCGTGTCGTCAATACCTTCAAAACGAGTCCAATATTGAATATTTTTTAATTTAACCATACTATTAAATATCATGAATATCTACGAAATAATTTGTTTTCTATCCATACGTTTTATTTTTTTTTCCCACCGTTAGCACATTAAAAATACATAATCGTAAAATACGTTTATTCTTATTATAAATTATATCATTATAATTTTTTTTCGTCAATAATTGTAATATAAACTAATTATTAAATATCTTTATGGGTTTAAGTTTCATAAGTTGTGATTCTTAGATAATGGTTAATTGTTGATGACATGTATATAAATAAATAACATTAATTGTTCGTTCTTTATTTACATTCCGCTGCATCGCACGGGTATATGCCTAATAATATATGAAAGTTGGCAAACCCACATTGTACAACCCGACATTTACCCCACATTTAATGTTACTTTGGGGTGTTTTACGTACTTCTACCTTTAAAAAAAAACTATTCATGCATATTCTCAACGAGTCAACGTAAGTTCATGATTGAACACATACGTTCAATTATGCAAATATATGCATTTTAGTTTTGGAAAAGGTAAAATGAACTCACTTACATTTCTTCTCATGCTTAGTTAATCATATCACTCCTTGTTACAGGGACGGATCTAGCCTTGTGGCAACGGTGGTACGTGCCACCGTATCATTTCTCAGACGAAGGGTAAAAAAATTTAGGTTCGTGAAAGGTGCAACCGTATCGTTTTGGAAGGTGCTACCGTATTATTTCGGAAACTTCAAGAAAGTGCAACCATACCTCGTAATCAACCAAAAAACAAAAAAAAAACTTTCTAAATCAACCAAAAAACCGAAAAAAAAAACTCTTGAAATCAACCAAAAAATTCGAAAAAATCCCTCGGAATCGATAAAAAAAAACCTAAAAATCCCTCGAAATCAAGCAAAAAGCTTTAAGAAATCCCTCGAAATGGTGGAATGAGGATAAAAACACATCAAGAAATATTGAACGTTAAAAAGATGAAGACATGTCGATAAAAAACGTATTTTTTGTAATTATTTTTTGTTTATATTTTATAGTGACACCGTATGAAAAAATTTATAGATCCGTCCCTGCCTTGTTAATCTATATAATATTTATACGTTATTAGACTTAGGATTTGTTCGATTCGTTTTCCGTTAACCATTGTATGGATAAAGTTGTCTTTATGATATTAAATAAATTACTTTTTGTTTGTTTTGCGGAATAAACGGTCTAAATTAATGACTTTGAATGATAAAAAAAATCAATTTAAACGCTTTTCTAAATAAAAACAAGTTGAATGGATGACCTCAAAAATACAAGTTTCGGAAAAAGATTTTCACACGTGTGTTTGTCCAACTTGTTCTAGTTCTTTTTGTGATTGTGAATTGGTCATTTATTTCATACCTAATGAGATAAATACATGATAAGAAGTAAACTACCAAGACTAAACTATTGATAACAAGTTAGTAAACTACAAGTAATTTTAGCATGACAAAATAAAATAAATGACTTTTATGAATCAAGTAGGGAAATTTATGTTGGTAATTACTGATAGATCACCCACCAAACACTAACGATTCCAACAATATCCGAAAAAAATAACTGTTAAAAGTTATGTGATTAATCCTTTGATAGATACCAGGGATTACCAAGAATGTTTAAAAATCATTTGAAAAACAGAAGAAAACTTAGGTGGCGTTTGGTTCGCAGATTCTAATGGAATTGGAATGTTGAATTCCATTGACCAAATTCCATTCATTTGTTTGGTTAATTCTTTTTCATGGAAGGAATCTCTAAATTCCATCAAATTCCACTAATGAGGGAATTTAACATTCCTTAACAACCACAAGGTATTTTGATGGAATGGAATCTTTTTCTTTTTCGTAATACCACATATGCCCTCAATCCAATATAACCTAATCATATATCTAATTAAACCATGCCTCCATCGGTTCCTTCTCTGAACCACTGCCAGCCACCAACCATCGCCGTTCTAAACAATCTCTGATCTGAACCACTTTCGACCACTGTCGATCTGAACTATCACCGATCTAAGCCACCGCCGACCACCGCCGTTCTTAACCATCTCCGATCTGAAGCACCGCCGACCACTGTCGATCTGAACTACCGTCGACCACCACTAACCACCTTCGACCACCGAATACCGTCGTTCTGAACCATCGCCGATCTGAACCACCGTCGACCACCGCTGATCTGAACCATCGCCGATTTGAACCACCGCTGACCACCGACTACCGCCATTCTAAACCATCGTCGATTTGAACCGCGCCGACCACCGATAACCGCCAATCTGAACCACCAGCGACCACCGCCGATCTGAACCACCACCGATCATCGTCGACCACCACCGTTCTGAACCACCGCCGATCTGAACCACCACCGATCATCGTCGACCACCACCGTTCTGAACCGCCGCCGATCTGAACCATCGTCGATCAACGCCGACCACCGCCATTCTCAACCACCACCGACCACCGCCAATCTGAACCGCCGTTGATCTGAACCATCGCCGACCACCGACCACCGCCGATCTGCACCACTACCAGCCACTGCCGTTCTGAACCACAGCCGACCACCACCGATCTGAACCACCTCCGACCATATCCGATCTGAACCACGACTGACCACCACCAATCTGAACCAACGTTACAAATAAAGTATTTTTAATGACTATTTTATTAAAGCATGTTTTGTTTAAAAAAATTAAAATAATGAAAAAGGGTATTTTGGTCATTTATCAACATTTCATTCAAATTCCAAAGCTATATTCTGTGAACCAAACAAAGAGATTCTAATTCCTTTAACATATTCCATTCTAATTATGTCAACCAAACAGGTGGTCAAACCTGACAACATTCCATTCCAATTCCTTCAAAGTCAAATTCCTTTGACAGATTCTATTCCGTCCAAAAACATTATGCAAACCAAACGCCACCGACAACCAATTTGTGCTACCTCTGATTTGTGCTACGCCTCGCACAATCACTGGCGACTAACCTCCATCTCCGCGTCTTGAACAACCACCGCCTTTCACTGCTCCATTCATGCACTTAGTTCCCTTTTCCCCCTAACTTAGGTACACACTTAGGTTCTCGATTTTACTTCTCTGAAAATGTAATTGTTTGAGAATATGTAGAAATGATAATAAAGTTTTGATGGCTACTCTTCTTTACTTCATTGCTCCTGATGAACCAGCACCATCAGAGTCCACCACTACCAACATCTAAGTATGTAAATTAGGTTTTGAATAATCAACTTCTTAACTAGATTTTAATTTGATTTCATAGTTTGAAGCTTTTGGCCGCCTTTTCTGTCAATCAGCTTATCAGCACTACGATTGTCACTACTTAGTGCTTAATGCTAATAGTTTTCAATGAAGATGTAGTTAGCTAGTTGCTGCTTCAATAGCTATTTTTTGTTTATTTTTGAATTTGGTTACGTTTTATTCCAACTTGCCATCGTTAACTACGTTTTAAACGTGTATAGAGTGACTTCATAGTTAGAATCTCACCACCGGATGGAACAAAGAGGGATATCAAGATTTCCCCCCTCATGAGAAGTTCTTCATGTAAGCAAAATACAGAAGCACTAGATAATGGTGTCATTTTGTGTCTAATATTCAACTGGACAAATAAGGGAGCATAATAAGTTTGATGAGTTTGTCAATACAATTGTCAAATAATTTGTCACCAAGAATAATACATAGTAACATTGTTGTCCCTCATGGAAATTGCTTCATGTAAGCAAAATGCATAAACACTAGACAATGGTGTCATTTTGTTTCTAATATTCAACTACTACATGGTAAGTTTCAAATTCAACCGTTTGTGGTTTTTCCGTAGTTCTCAAATCTTTTATTGTTTGCATATACACAAAATCTATTTACTAAAAAGCATGTAATATGCTTATCTGTGCATGGTGCCCTTGTAATGCATGTAGCAAATATTGAAGGAATGATGCTCTAGGCATTTAGGGCACGTTTGGTTTGCGGGAATGGATTGGATTTTAAGTATGGATTTGGAGGGATTTGGGGGGATTTGAAATCCCGACCCATTGCAAAGGATTTTCAAATCCATCAGGTTAAGGATTTTAAAGAGGTCAAAGGATTTCAAATCCGATCAACAAATTTCATTCCTGCAAACCAAACACAAGATTGGAATGGATTTGAAATCCAAATCCCTCCAAATCCATTCCAATCCCACAAACCAAACGGACCCTTAGTGTTACCAGTAAAGCTTTTGATTCTACATTGACAAATTGTTTTTAGCATGATGGCAGACTTGTGCTCCCATATATTTAGATCCAAATGGGTATACCCTATAACATCTTTTGGACACATACATATAATAAGTATACCCCACCTATAAACATGTATTTTATCCTTTATAATCAAGAATACATCAGTGGCTCCTGTATAATCTGCCTTCAATCTGAATCCTTCTTATACTCATTACCTATTTCCAACTGTTACCAATAAAACATCAAATTTACAGATTCATACTTGATTGTCATATGAGTTTATTGTACTTGCTACAACAATGCAATCCTTATCATGACGATGATTCTTTAATTATTAAGCATGCATTATTTTTGTTAACTTCGACAAGTTCTGCTAAATGCAATATGGGTTGCATTGTCTGCAATCATCTTCTTGAAATTTTAGGCTGAGGTGCACTACAATTCAATTTATTCCGAAGGAGGTGATTTTTACATGATCTATGTTCTCATTTTATTTAGAACATCCTTTGTGTTTCCATTTCTTGTTTATCTAAAAATAACTACTAATGTAGTAGCAAATGTAAGAACTAATAACCGATTAAAACTTGGGTTTAAATTCTGTAAGTTTCGTCTTTTTGTTGTTAAAATAGTTGGTTTTCATTTTAATTTGATTATGTGATGTTTTTGTTGGCTTAATTTTACCGGGACTTACACCAGAACTTTATTTCTAATGTCAATACAGTTTATTTTCCTTTTCACAATCTAATTATTGATTAAAGTCTAAACTAAAGATGAAAAAAGTAAATAATGTACACATAATTAACAAAATTAGATTATGCAAAGTTGAATGGAAGCATAATATGAAAATAAAGTAGTATTACAATTAAGGTTAATAGTTTAATTATTACACAACTAAGAATTAGCCTAACAGTTAAAATATATTGAATTAAGTAACACAGAAAGGAATTAAACGAATTTCATTATTTTCTCACCACCAACATAGACATCACCACTTGGAGACCATTCCTTTTCATTGTAGATAGGACTGTGAAATAATGTGATAAATGTTGGATCGAAATAGAAATAACAAAAAAAATTCAACCAAAGTTCTAATTTATATAACTGAGAAATTTTCTACACACTTTGTTTGTACAATTGATTACATATTTATACATAACTAAGAGGTGCCAACGAACCATTGTGACTATTCGAATGGTGGCGATTGAACCATTGTGATGGTTGGCGGTGGCGGTTAGTGGCGATTCCACAGCATCCCCCAAACGACACATGCTTTCAATTTTCTACTAATTACAATCTGATCCCTAATCTATTATAATTTACATATTTAATACTTTAAACTAAGTTTAGTTTAAATATCCAATACTCCCCCTTAAACTAAACATAGTTTAAGTGAGGTCTTCCATTCTTCAAAGCTCGTCTATAGTAGTGTTGGACCAATTGTTGGTTCGTCGTCTTTGTATTGAGCCAAGTTAACTTCCTCCTCCTTTTTTGTGCATTAATATTTGAAGTGTCCAAATCCGTTGCACTTGAAGCATTTTATCTTACTCTTGTCTTGTTGGTGTTGGTTACCATCTTTATTCCTCCACGATTTCCAATTTCTACCACGGCCTCTTCGTTTGATATCTTGATTTGACTTTCTATAACCGCAACGTTCACAGCTATGCTCTTTGTCTTCTTCTTTTCTGTCTGTTTTGGCGTATAGAAGTCCATCATGTGTATCTTATTCCTTGTTTGGCTTCTTAATGCGTTCTTCATAGGCTTTTATTCTTCCGATAGTTTCTTGAAATGACATGGTATTAAGATCGGCAAATTGTTCAATTGCAGCAACAATTTGAATGAATTTTGTTGACGCAGACCCTAGAAGTTTTCGAACCAATCTTTTGTTCTCTATTGTAGATCCAAGATTGTTTGCTTGTGACACAAGTTGACTAATTTTTCCGGTAAATTCATCGAGTGATTATGAGTCCTTCACTTTCAAGGATTCAAATTCTGATTCTAATGTTTGTAGTCTAGCCTCCTTGACTCTGTCAGCACCAACGAATCGAGCTTTCAAGTCTTCCCATATTTCTGAGGCATTCGTATGATGAGCAACTTGTAGAACGAGTTGTTCGGGCAAAGCTTGAAAAAGATAAGCAATAGCCATTGTGTTTTTCTTTATATCCACATCTCCTTTTGGTTCGAGTGCTTCCCATATTCCATAGACATTAAACAGTGCTTTAATCTTCACGGCCCAAATAGTATAATTCGTGGAATTTAGAATTGGGCATTGGAAGGTCATTGACATCCCTCCTTCAATTTTCTTTGATGTTCCGGAATCCATCCCTCCTTTATTTTCTTTAGGTGATTCGGGCATTAGCCGTTTCTTCTTTCTTCCAATTTTCGGCTTCTTAAAAAACTTTTTCTTCTGCGAAAAAAAAACTCTTTCTTTCTTGTTTGCAGGGCGAATCAAACCAACTGCCTCTAACAGTCCACTGGTTCTTTTTTCACCAGACAAAACTACTGTCTTCTCCTGTTTTGCGGGGCAAATCAAACCAACTGCCTCTAACAGTCCCCTGGTTCTTTTTTCACCGGACAAAACTACTGTCTTCTCCTGTTTTGCGAGGCAAATCAAACCAACTGCCTCTAACAGTCCCCTGGTTCCTTTTTCACCGGACAAAACTACTGTCTTCCCCTTCGATTCCAATCGAACCCTTTCTGTGGTGATCTTCTTTTGAATCTCCGGCGCCGATTTTGGTGGGTTTCTCGGTTTCTTGATGAATGGTAGTTGTTGAGAACCTTGGTTGATAAACCAAACGCTCTGATACCAATTGTTGGATCGAAATAGAAATAACAAAGAAAAATCAACCAAAGTTCTAATTTATATAACTGAGAAATTTTCTACACACTTTGTTTGTACAATTGATTACATATTTATACATAACTAAGAGGTGCCAACGAACCATTGCGACTGTTCGAATGGTGGCAATTGAGCCATTGTGATGGTTGGCGGTGACGGTTCCACAGCAGCCCCCAAACGACACATCCTTTCAATTTTCTACTAATTACAATCTGATCCCTAATCTATTATAATTTACATATTTAATACTTTAAACTAAGTTTAGTTTAAATATCCAATAATAAATCCATTAACACTTGTAGAAATGCTTCCAGAACATCTCTATCTTGATTACACACTACTTTTCTTCAAAGATAGCAAAAAAAGAAAAAGAAGAAACAAGATTACATAAGTAGGTTTGGAGTTATGATTTAAAGTCATAAAACATATCTACCTTGATTTATCGACTAAATACTGCTTTCTTGGGTGTAGTTATTGATTAAGTCGACTCCTACAGACAGAGAAGGGATGTACAAAAAGAATGATATGATGGTTTTCTTAGTAGAGATTATTGCATGACACTCGACAGTTTTCTAGATTTTTCTTTGAACATATCTTTTTCATTGGAAAAGGAAAAGTCTAGAAAATTGTCGAGATTATTGTATGTCATTTTTTTGCTCTTTTAAAAGAAAAGTAGTGTATAATCAAGATAGAGAGATGTTCTTGAAGCATTTCTATTTGTGTTACTGGATTAACCACGTCATTTCAAAGTCCTATCTACAATGAAGAGGAATGGTCTCCAAGTGTTGATGTATATGTTGGTGGCGAGAAATGAAATTCTTTTAACTTCTTTCTGTGTTGCTTCATTCAATATATTCTAACTGTTAGTTTGTATGATGTACCTTGTGATCATAGGCTAATTCTTAGCTTTGTTATAATTAAACTATCAACCTTAATTGTACCACTACTTTATTTTCATATTATGCTTCCATTCAACTACATAATCTACTTTTCTTAATTATATCAACATTCCTTTAATTCTTCCACCTTTCTGTTTAGTTTAGACTTTAATAAATTAGAGCGTGAAAAAGAAAAGCAACTATGTTGACATTAGAAATAAAGTTTTGGTGTAAATCCCTATAGAATTAAGCCAACAAAAATGTCATATAATCAAATTAAGATGAAAACCAACTCTTTTATAAACAAAAAGACGAAATTTACAGAATTTAAACCTAAATTTTCATCCGTTATTAGTTCTTACATTTGTTAATAGTTAGTAGCTAGTTACTTTTAGATAAATAAGAAATGGGAACACAAAGGATGTTCTAAATAAAATGAGAACATAGATCATGTAAAAATAACCTCCTTCAAGATAAATTGAATTGTAGTGCACCTCAGCCCAAAAACTCAAGAAGATGATTGCAGAAAATTCAGTCCATATTGCATTTAGCAAAACTTGTCGAAGTTAACAAAAATAATGCATGATTAATAATTAAAGAACCATCATCATGATAAGGATTACATTGTTGTAGCAAGTTTAATAAACTCACAAGACAATCAAGTATGAATCTGCAAACACCAATGGTTTATTGGTAACATTTGGAACTAGGTAATGAGTATAAGAAGGATTCAGATTCAAGGCAGATTATACAGGAGCTCACTGGTATATTCTTGATTATAAGGATAAAATACATAGGTGGAGTATACTTAATATATATGTATGTGTATACCCATTTGGATCTAAATATATGGGAGCACAAGTATACCATTATGCTAAAAACAAATTGTCATTGTTTAATCAAAAGCTTTACCAGGAACACTAAATGCCTAGAGCATCGTTCCTGCAGTAGTTGCTACGTATATAACAAAGGCACCATGCACAAATAAGCATGCTTACATGTTTTTTACTAAATAGATTTTGTGTGACTAGTCGTGTAAGCAACCAATATAAGGAAAACCCATAAATCGCTAAATTTGAAACTTACTATGCAGTAGTTGAATATTAGAAACAAAATGACACCACTGTGTACTGCTTCTGCATTTTACTTACAAGAAGCACTTCCCTTGGTTTAAAGAATGTTACTATGTATTATTCTTGGTGACAAATTATTTGACCAGTGTATTGACAAACCCATCGAACTTAATATGCTCCCTTATTTATCTAGTTGAATATTAGAAACAAAATGACACCACTATCTAGTGCTTTTGCATTTTGCTTACATGAAGAACTTCTCATGAGGAAAGAAAATTAATCTTGATATCCCTCCTTGTTCCATCCAGGGGTGAGAGTTTAACTATGCAGTCATTCTGTGCACGTTCAAAACGTATTTAACAATGGAAAATTGGAACAAAATGTAACCAAATTCAAAAATAAACAAAAACATCAGTTATTGAAGCAACAACTAGCTAACTACATCTTCATTGCAAGCCATTAGCATCAACCACTAAGTAGTGACAACATTATGGCAGTGCTGATGAGTTGATCAACAGAAAAGGCGGGTCAAAGCATCAAACTATCAAATCAAAATTTAAATCTAATTAAGAAACTAATTATTTAAAACCTAATTTACATACTTAGATGTTGGTAGTGGTGGACTTTGATGGTGCTAGTTCGTCAGGAGAACAAAACTGGAGAAGAGGAGCCATAAAAACTTAGATATCATTTCTACATATTCTCAAACAATTACATTTTCAGAGAAGTAAAATCGAAAACCTAAGTGCGTACCTGAGTTGGGGGAAAAAGGGAACTAAGTGCGTGAATGAAGCAGTGAAGGGCGGTGGTTGTCAGGTTGTGCGAGATGCGGAGACGGTGGTTAGTCGTCGGTGATTGTGAGAGGCGTAGCACAAATCAGAGGTAGCACAAATTGGTTGCCGGTGGAATGAATCATCTTGTAGAAGTTGGGACCTCAAATCGTGAAGGAGGCTTAGTTGTGAGCATGAGAGAGGGATTACCGACCAACCTTAAGCGGCGTTTGGTTAGCAGAATGATTTCTGAAGAAATGGAATATGTCTAAGGAATTGGAAACCGGAAGGAATTGGAATGAAATGTTATCCGGTTTGACCAAGTGTTTGGTTGGCAGAAATGGAATATAATTAATCAAATGAATTGAAATCTGTCTGTCTGGTTTGCAAAGGAATTGGAATGGAATTCTGAAAAATGACAAAAATACCCTTTCTTTTATTTTTATTTTTTTATTTATATTTTTTTAAATGCTTAGAGAGAGAGAGAGGAGAGAGAGATTGTGAGAGAGGGAGGGAGAGGGAGCGGGTAGAGAGAGAGAGGGGAGAGAGATAGAGAGAGGAGAGAGATAGAGAGAGGGAGAGGAGAGAGAGGAGAGAGAAAGGAGACCAAATCCACATCTGATGAGTTTTAATTTTGTTAAGAGGGTATTTTTGTCATTTTCAAAATATTGGATGAAATTTAATTCAATTCCATTACTTTTGTGAAGGAATGACCAAATCCATATTTAAAGGAATTCATGGAATTCAATTCCATTCCATGAATAACCAAACATTATTATGGAATTTGGTCAATAGAATTGACTATTTGAATTCCATTAGATTCCGACGGAATCCAGTGAACCAAACGCCCCCTAAGTTTTTTCTGTATAATGGCTTTGAAAGTTTAAGTATATTTTTTTCTGTTTTTAATAAATAAATAAAATGATTTTTAAAAGCTACTCGGTGATCCCTAGGTAATTACCAAGGGATTACCGACCAACCAGAGTTTTGTTCTGTTTTTTAAATGATTTTTAAACATTCTTGTTATTTATCAAAATTTTGAACTTTCATTTTTCTTTTCCTGTTTTCAGTGAAAAGAAAATTATTTAAACATTCTTGGTAATCCCTGCTATATATCAGGGGATTAATAACGGAACTTTTAACATTTTTTTTCTCGAATTTTATCAAAATTGTTGGTATTTTATGGTTGATCCGTCAGTAATTAAATATCGACAGAAAATTTCTTAGATGATTCATCCCGTGTATAAATAATTTATTTTGCAGTGACATTGATTTTCTTTTCTTCTAATTTTTGTGAGTAGCCATTCAATTTCAATAAATGTACATCAACTATGAACTACAAAGAAAATACTTTCTTGAAAAAAATAAATATTGCAAATTGTTATAGGATAATTGTGTCATCGTCTAAATGATATGACGATACAGATAGAGATAGTGATAGAGATAGAAATAAAATATATCATAGTTAGATTAGAACTAGAATATCTAGTTATCTACCTGTAATCCATCCTTGTATAAAGGGTTTATGATTAATGAGATTTTACAGCTTTTCTATTATCTCTATATTTATTGTTCTACAACACGTTATCAGCACATGCGCTCAATCAAACAGTTCAACGATCAATTTTCGAGCTTTCAACATCATCAATCAATTTCTCCATCGCTACTATAATCCAAGTAAATATTCCTTCTCAGTTGATTTTTTTACTACTATTTTATCAAAACTGAAAATCTTACGACATGCTGATTAAAATCCAACATGATAATTATACCTATGTCGTAATTTCAAAACATGCATATGAAATCAAAGTATTATATTAAAGATGTTGTTCCAACTTTAAAAAAAAAAAAAAATCACGTCCCAAATTTACTGGGTTTTTTTTTCCTTTTTGGCGTAACATTTTTTTTCTCATAATTGACTTTATTATGCCAAACTCACAGCATGATCATTGATGCCAAACTCCTAATTCTTGATTATTGTGCCCTTAAAATCCTATGATCGACACACACACACACATTCTTTCTGCATGGGAAAATTTTTTTATTGTTTCTGTGTGTGCTTTTCTACCTTTTAGGGTTCTTTAAGTAATATTTAGAAAAAAAAATGTATCTCTTCAACCCTCTGCTTTGGTTCCTTCTCATTCTTGATGAGAGTTTTTTTTCTTCCTAACATAATCCATCTAATCTAGGATGATGCCCTAATTTGACCAACCTTGAGCCTTAGGGGCTGTTTACTGACCCTCTAGATAGCAAAAAAAGGTCCCGAAATGACAGCTAGACAACCACTAAGAGTTGCTACTCGATGGACAACACTAACAAGAAAGATCTTTTCCCGTGCAATGCATCGGGTGGACAAGGTGTGAAATTTTTATCGAGATGAAGTCGTAACGGGTATTTTAAAAGCCAATCCACTACACTGCAACCCACCAATAGACTTTCTGAATGCCTTGCTTAAAATTCTAGGGATGGGGTTATGAAGGATCGACAATTATGAAATTCTAGTGTAAAAACCCACCAAGAGATAACAAAAAATAGAAATTTAGCAAGCATAAAAGATAAAGAATAAAGACAGAATCAATTGCATTACCAATTGGGTTGGGCCGGGTCCAGTCCATTTGGGTTGGGTCGGGTCGGGTCCCCGCGGATTAGTCGGTGCTGCCCAATTGGATGTCCGGATACCGCGGGTGCATGTGTGTGTGGGCGTAGCCCAAGTTGCCGTACAAAAAAAAAGAATCAATTGCATTACTAATATTTAGGTGCCTTTTGTTTTTTAAGAGGTCTAAAGTCTGAAGTCTTATTTTAGTTATGAATAATAAGAGATGGTGTGTAAAAAGGTCTGAACGATTCAGACTTAAGAGCCATTAAAATGTTTTTTTTTAAACAAAAAAAAACCCTTAATGAATTATCGAGTTAGTATTTATGTGGAAAAGATTACAACTTTAATCCAAGTTAGATCACCAAATAAAGCTTTAAAGATACTATTTACCTTATTGATTGACCATGATAATAATAGAGAAACTTACCTGGTGAGAGGCAAGGCAAGAATCGATAGTCTTATCCGATAAGTGTGGAAAACGAATCTTACAGGTAAGCCTTACCAGGTTTAAGATGCTTACCAACAATCCATTTTCATGGCTGAAAATGTTACACGATCAGGCAAATGAAGGTAATATCTCTTACGGTAAGCGCTTACCCTGTAAGAATTTGGTAAAAGGCCCTTTAGCCTGTTAAGCTTATTAAGTCAAAACTAAAATAGTAATCAAATGAATGAGTTACAAAGGTAAAGTCAAAATCAAACACGATGTGGATAATGGTTAAAAATAAAACTAAAATGGTTGAACACCCATGATCCAAGAAGATTAGAGCCTCCATAGAGCACATTTTGCAAGCTGTTTGACGCCAATGCATATGACACATGATGAGAACCAACCAAAAAGAATGAACCGTAAGCTTTACCACACGAGTTTTTAACAAAATTAGAAAACCAATAATGTAAGTGATGCCCATCTGCTGAAAGGGTAGATCAAAAGCCAAACCTCAGTAATATAAATCCCACTTAGAATGCACACAAATAACCAGCAACTAACAAACAATATCAAGATGGACAATCTGGTGCAACAAAATTTGAGTCAAATCATCAAATCCCAGAAATGAACTAACAATGTATTTGGACTAAACAATAAATATCTTGGAAAAGGGGCTATATATATATATATATATATGCATACATTACAAAACTTGAATGATCAAACATACGAACACTTCAAAATTACTCCATTTGTATTTTCTAACAAACATACAAAACACTTTGGGATGATTATTCTATCAAGTACTGAGATTTTGATAGGTTTTTCCTTCACTCTCTTGCCCAACAATCATCTATGTATTGTACATTTGCAAACTTTGTGAGATGTAGATATGACAAATCTTGATCTGGGAGCCGAATATCATTTTCATGGTCTACAGAGAGTATGTTCATTTGCTGTAAGTATACCTGTAATAACATTAACATATAATGGATGACAGCTATTGTTTATGCGGCCTAACATGGACTTCAATATATTCTCCTACCGATTTACTTTGTATCAGTAATCACTTATCAACTACTTTTCAGCTACCATTCAGATTCTGTCCCAAGTAGTAGGTTGAGAACTTTAAAAGAGACTTGCTACAACTGCATGGAAGAGAGTTATATCTACAAATGTAACTTATCTTAGCTTTTAAATTGGTGATTAGAAGCTATAGTCCATCTGTTATGCTTCTTCCATATATAAAGAAGACCAGAAGGGAAAAGAAATAGGAAAGAATACGACAAGATCATCTTCAGTCCCAACGGCCAAAACAGTGACTTCAACAAACTTAACCCAACACCAATTTCCAAACATCGACAATTTGGAGTATATTTTTCTAGGCTTGAACATCTAATAACCAAAGTATGAGCATCTGATGCACCACATACCACATACCAGCATCCAACAGATCATAAGCAACATTACCATTAAACCATTAAACCATAACTAATCAGATTTAACTAAAAAGTACTCCTCACTATCCCAACTTCCAGCACCTGAGTAATCTAGGACTCATATCAACAAACACAATTTCAGATAACCTTATTAATATTGGATTAATCACATGAAATAAATACAGAAAAACGGATGAAGTGATCACATGGACACAATCCTTTAGTTCTACAATATGTTTCTTAAATATTTAGATAAGTATAGATATACCAAGTATATCCAAAATGATAATCAAGTAGAAAAACCTCTCTCTCAAAAGACAATTGGTATAGAACTTTGAAGTGTTTTTGGAACTTGAATAATAGTTTACCTACATGGAACTTTGCATTCATTCCTTCACGAGCCTTCTCGGCTATGTCATGTATGAAATATTAGAGCACTTTTATTGAAGCAAATTGCCATCAAATAGAAAATGTAGGAATAAATTGGGTTCATGTGGGTCCACCTGAAAGAACACACCGGTAGAGAATCGAAGAGACTTAGCAGTCATATATGCCAATTTTTCCAAGAACAGTGTCGAAGTACAATCTTTTGCAGATCAATGGACAGATCTGCTTGGTATATGCCTCAAATGGCTGCCAAAAATTGATAAATCAAAAATCCCAAAAAAATAACAACAGAAAATATCTTATATCACCTATCGGTTTCTCAACAATGTATAGACTCAAAAGTTGAAATGAGTATATACCAATTTAACGAACTGCTACGGTGCTACACATCTCCAAGTCTAGAATAATGTAAAACAAGAAAACATGAATGAACCACAAATTGTTACAGAAATTAGAACAAACAGTGCATGCAAATTACAGAAGGCATAGAAGAAGAAGAAATTTATACATCTCCCATTCGTAGATTTGGTACCAGCCTTTCTAATTATAACCAACAAAATTGAAGTTTCACCCATAATACATCAAATATATGGATAGCAAATACACACATAACGCATCCAGAGAAGATCAATGTCATTTTCGAACTGACCACTCGAATCCAAGCATTACAATTAAACATAATAGCAACTATGTTATCATTGTCTATAATGAGATGCCTCTACAAGTAGATCAGGCACCAGGATTCAGGGATAGCTCATTGGTTATATTGGAATGAGCTTATTCTTTGCAAGTGGTTGAGGCCTCTGTTACTGTAATTTATGTACAACTATAACATTATTAATATAAATGGTGCTAGTCGAATTCCAATATAAGAAAAAGTGAAAAACATGGTTAAAGCGATAATCAAGAGTTTAAAGGGCCGTTTATCAAACACTTACCAAGCGTCAAATACCTCTGCCCAACATAGTTACTGAACAGGTTCTCCAGCCCTACTAAGAAATCTGAGGAAACCATACAAAGAAATTTGAGAGGAATCAAAAAGTAAAAACATGAACCAAGTATAAGAAAGATCCAAAAAAGGATTAAACTAAACAACTTATCGTCCTTTTAACAGAACAATGAAAAGTTTTGATCAAAACTCGTTTCAAAATCAAAATAAAAGAATCCAGAGCAATCAGTACAAGATTGATTTCTTTATGCAACTTCAAAATGAAAGAATTCTTACTTCAGACTTGCAGTAGACTTAATTCTTACTTGATAAAGTTAACCTGCATCTGTATGGATTCCAAGTTAATACAAATAGTGGATTTTATATCTAGAGCATACAATTAGATTAGAAAAAAACTCAGTCTTAATGGGTACAACTACAGAATAAGGGGTGATAACAGACCACAAGTCGTGAATCCCTGCCAAAAAAAAAGTATCATGATTTCATTTTAAACCCCAAAATTCAAAATAGCAACCACACTCCCCAATAAGAATAAAAACATATCTCACCTTGATAGACTCACGATGAATGATTGAAGATAGTACCAGCACCATAATCAAGAGATGTTGATGAAGAAAGAAGAGCAGAAACCCAATCGATTAGGTTGAACGCGATAGTGGAGAGAGATGTGAAGGAAGTCATCGTCTCATCCTAGAAAACTGAACAGTGCCTGTTTGAATTTGAATATTTAAAAAGTGTTTTTTGGGGAGGAGGGCGAGCGGGAGTGTGGTCTCGGGAAGAAGAAGCAAAAGTTGAATTTTGAATTTTGAATCATACATGAACAAGGAGAACTCTACTGCAGAAAGGAGAAAGAAAACTCTTTACCTACCAAATTTGGTGTACCTTTCTGTTTCTGATTCAGGCATAGATCTGAGTCCTGACACGTAAACTGACATGTAGAGGATATTTGGTAGAAGAAAGCGTGTGAAGAAAGCCGAATAGGTATGGGCCGGAGAAGGGAGGGAGACTTGAGTTCAGAAAGCATGGGTTGGACACTGGAGGGTGTACTACTCTCTTGATTGGCCTGGTTTTTAAATTCTTGTATTGGAAGTTTTATGCATAAAATGATGGTAACTTGTGCTTTAGTGATTGTCTTTAATACATTTGGCTTAAATGCATATTAAGGTAGTATATATATATATATATATATATATATATATATATATATATATATATATATATATATATATATATATATATATATATATATATATATATATATATATAGGGGTTGTTTAATTTGCAACCCTTAAAAAAGGTTGCAACCCTTGCAACCCACATCTTAAGCGTCGGATTCATGATCGGCGGTTACAAAAGATATGGGGTTCAATATTTTTAATTAAAAAAACAGAAAAATAAAAATAAAATAACCGTCGATCATGAATCCGACGGTTAAGATGTGGGTTGCAAGGGTTGCAACCTTTTTCAGGGTTGCAACCCACATCTTAACCGTTGGATTCATGATCGACGGTTATTTTATTTTTATTTTTCTATTTTTTTTAATTAAAAATATTGGGCCCCATATCTATTGTAACCGCCGATCATGAATTCGACGGTTAAGATGTGGGTTGCAAGGTTTGCAACCTTTTTAAGGGTTGCAAATTAAACAAACCCTATATATATATATCGAACTCCATGCTTTAGAAATTAGCAGTTAGGTTTGTTTATATTAATTAACCCTTTTGATGAATTATTAGTTTTTGATTTTGGTTATTTTGGTTCAAATTTCTGCAAAAATGGGAAATTTGGTGTTTTTTGTTTCTTGGATTTTTAAGAAATGCTAAGAACGTTATGAAGATTAGTTCTGTAAATAAAGATTATGCATATAAATGACTATTATAAAAAAAAGGTTAAAATTGTCATTTTATTGTTGGTAAGCGCTTACCACAAAACACTTGGTAAACGCACTTACCCGGACAGCACTTATCAACCCCTTAGAGCATCTTCAACAGCATTTCTAAATTTTTTCTAAAATAGAGAATGGAAAGTCAAAATCTCTAAAAACATTTTTTTCTAACTCTAACAGCTTTTCTATTTTAGAGAATCAATCATTATTTATATTATTATAATATTCCATAATTTATCATCCCAATACATTTTTTTAAAAAAACTTAAAATAAAATGTTAAAAATTGAATTTTATTGGTTGGATTGATTAAAATAATAGTTTTTCTCTCTACTTTAGGGATTATAGAGAATTCTCTATATTTAGAGATTTTTTGCCCTTTCTCTATTTTAGTAAACCTTTTAGCAAAGCTGTTGGAGAGAAATAGCAAAGAAAAAGTCATTTTTTTCTATTATAGCAATGATGTTGGAGATGCTCTTACCCCAGACAACACTTACCCGGGTCAGCACTCTTATCCGGACAGCACTTACCCAGTAAGAGTTAGTAAACAACCCTTTAGTTTAAAGAAACCCGATAAAAGAAAAAGACAAATGTTTTTGGGCCTTGAATTTTTATATAATTATCGATTAACTTTTTTTTTCTTTTGACCATATATTAATTTATTCCATTTATTTGATCTTGGATTTTGATTGCTAAAATTATGTTTCGTGAATATCTGTTTCGTGAATATTTGTTTCGTGAATATCTTATTACTAACATGGATATTATGTTATATATAATTTTGCTATAAATCAAATATTAAATATGAGAATAATATATGGTTTGCCCCAAAAGACTTGTGGTTTGTTTGGTTGATTTTATATATTTTTTTTTTAGAAAATTAAAATGTATTGATTGCAAAGGGTTGTAATTTTAATTTTTTTTAGATAGGGACAATTGTAAATAGATTAGATATTGTTAATTTGATATTTAAAAATGTAACCATCTGAAGACGGAGTTCCAATAAATCAAGACGAAGTCATTGGACTTCACCAAAATGGCGAGATCGGTTGAAGCTTCAAGATGTCCTTAGACTGACCGTGGTGGTTGTCTCACAACACCACTTTTAGGAGGGGGGGGGGGGGGGGGGAACCATATATTATCAATTGTTGTGTTTGTTTATCTTGTGCTTGTTTTTTTATTGCTTTTATTATGTTATGATAAATGCAAACGATTTTAAAATAAAAGCAAACGAAAAAAAGGGTTTTTTTTTCGATAACTAATGATATTTTAAAATTTTGATATGCTTATCAAAATCTAACCGTTTTTTGAACAAAACTTTTAAAACAAGTTTTTTTTCCAAACGTTTTTAAAAGAAAATTAATGCTTTCTAAAACTTCAAACATTTCACAAAAGTTATTCATGTATTTCATAAACGAAAGTAATTGCATTGCATTGAAAGCTTTTGTCAAAACGGGTGTAAATAGCCCTAAAGGTTTGCAGGGATTTAAGTAATCCACGTGATTCCCCTCCTTACCTGGAAATCCAAAAGTGTTTTTGCGGTCTATTTTTGAATATTGAGATACTAAGATAACATTTTCAGCAAAAGAAATGTTTGAAATACAATCTTATATTGCCATGATAATGAAATTTCATGTGCATCCTTTTTTCCCCTCATAAAATAAGAATACATTATCTCTTGTTTATGTAGATGGCTGAACCAACTCACCCCGAATTTGATATCCTAGATTCAAAAGGACTTGAATACCACAGATGGGTATCTGATGTAGAAACCACCTTCATTGGCAAGGACTATAGCTACACAATCAACCCCCCTACTGACCCTAAAAACAAACCGTCAGAAAATGTACAAGCAAATACCTTAATGTTCTTGAGACGACATATCGATCCCAGTCTTCGATGGAGTACCTTCAACTGAAAACCCCCAAAGAACTGTGGGATGCACTGAAAGGAAGATTCAGGAATATTCATGACTCTTTACTTCCTGAACTAAACGTACAGTGGAATGAAATCCGTCTACTCGATTACAAAAAGGTAAATGATTTCAACAAAGAAATGTTGCGTCTCAAAGCACATTTAAACTTTTGTGGAAAAGTGCTCACAGAAGACGACATGATTCAGAAAACACTTTCCACTTTCCCTACATCAGCAATCATACTAATGAATCAGTATCGATTGGAGTATGATAGTAAAAGAATCACAACTTTTAACAAACTTATCAACATACTGCAAGTGGCTGAAAGACACAATGAGGTTCTTTTGAATAACAACGCTAGACCAGTCGGGACAAAGAAAATTCCTGAATCCAATCATGCAAGCGTTAGAGGTGGAAAGAACTCCAAAGGACGGGGAGTTAAACATACTGAATCATACACACGTGGAAACTATTCATCACGTGGACGTGGTCGTGGACAGGGTCATATGCAGGGCCATGGCCGTGGCCGTGGACAGGGGCGCGACAATAGTCATGGTGGATTTTCCAATTCATGGCACAGAGATGCAATTGCTGGACCAAGTAATCAAGGTCACTCTAAAGAAAAAGCACCAATGGTCGATTCTGCCAAAAGAGCAAGAGAAGGAAATGAACCTTGTTATAGATGTGGCATCATTGGGCACTGGTATAAGAATTGTCGAGCAAGCGACAACATAGCCGCCACCTACAAGAGATATAGGGAATCCAAAGAAAAGGAATCTCACTACCTTGAAGAAACAAGTGATCTCCCAGAAGTCAACTTAACAGCTGCAGATTTCACCAATAACAAAAGCAATAATTCATCGCTAAAGCTCCCAGATTTTGACTAATTTTCCCACCTTTTTCATTCATAGTTATTGAGACACTATTTGTTGTTGTTATTATTATTATTATTATTATTATTATTTAGCGAACTTAATTTATTGTTTGAATTGATGATTAAATAAATTTTATTGTGTGTCTATCTAAACCATTGATGTAAAGGAATACATCAAAGCAATTAAATATTCTCCGTACCTTGTAGGAATGTATCGAGGAGAATTGGAGTGCTTAGTTGACTGTGGGACTACCCACACAATACTAAGAAACATATTACTATTCACTGAAATAAGTGATTATAAATCCTCAATGACCACAATGATTGGATCATCCAACTTAATACTTGGTCGAGGAACTGCCATTTTCTTGTTGCCTAATGGCACTAAAATGACAATCACAGAAGCACTCTATGCCCCTAAAGCTAAACGAACCTTGTTAAGTTTCAAAGATATACGCTCCAACGGCTATCATATTGAAACACACAGTGAGAATGGAAATGAATATATGTACATCACCTCTAACGAATACGGAAGGAAACGTATATTAAAGAAATTAATATGTCAAAATAGTGGGTTATATCTTACCACAATTCAGGTTATTAAATCATATTATGTCATCAATAATGGAATTTGGAATAGTGACATATACAAGCTTTGGCATGACCGCCTGGGGCACCCTGACCGTGATATGATGATATGTGTGTTGAAAAACACACATGGACACCCTTTCTTTTGAATGAAAGGCAAGATGAAGCAATTATCTGAATCGACGAAATTGCAATCATTGACTTCTGAAGCACAAGAAGCAACAACATCATCACAATATGCCTCCTTGAATAACCCTAGCTTTTGAAAAGCATGTTCCTTAGCTAAAACAGGATCGAGACCATCCTATGATAAAGACACAAAGCAAAACATTCCATTCTTACAACGTATACAAGGTGATATTTGTGGACCTATACATCCAGAGTGCGGGCCATTCAAGTATTTTATGGTTCTGGTTGATGCTTCGACACGATGGACGCATGTCGCACTATTGTCCACACGAAACGCTGCATTTGCAAAACTCCTAGCATAAATTATACGTCTGAGGGCTCACCACCCTGATTATCCTATCAAGTCTATACGACTTGATAATGCTGGAGAATTTACATCACAAGCATTTGATGATTATTGCATGTCTATTGGGATCGATGTAGAGCATCATGTACCCCATGTGCATACACAAAATGGTCTCGTAGAAGCTACCATCAAAAGGTTACAGATGATAGCCAGGGCATTGGTTATGCACACCAATTTACCCACTTCTGCATGGGGTTATGCAATATTACATTCAACTTTACTTATTCGCTTTAGACCCACTACTAGCCAACCATTTTATGCGTACCAGTTGGTAACTGGATATGAGCCTGATATTTCACATTTACGCATATTTGGTTATGCAATATATGTGCCAATTGCGCCCCCACAGCGCACCAAAATGGGTCCTCAAAGACGATTAAGTATATATGTTGGATATGAATCTCCAACAATTATCCGCTATTTAGAACCCTTCACAGGTGATTTATTTACCGCAAGATTTGCGGATTGTCACTTTGATGAGACAGTCTTCCCGTCGTTAGGGGGAGATAGGAAAAAGAATTTTCCAAGGGAACGACAGGAATTGTCATGGAATGTTCTCACCCAGTCTCATTTTGATCCCCGCACTTCACAATGTGAAAGTGAAGTCAAACGAATACTAGATCTTCAAAACGTAGCAGACTCGATACCTGATGCGTTCACTGATATTGCAAAAGTGACAAGATCACACATACCGGCTGCAAATGTACCCGCAAGGTTATAAGTCCCCAAACAGGGGCACAACACCATCGGAAAGAGTGTTGCAACCACATACTGTGGAAGTGTGGTTGAGGTCGTGGCTCCCAAAAGGAAAAGGGGGAGGCCACTTGGTTCGATAGATACTCATCCAAGAAAGAAAAGGGAGAGTAAGGCACAATCTGACCCACTTATCATCAATACTGAAAACCCTTCTCATGAGATTGTCTCTGATTACAGTTATGTCCATGAATCATTACTAGAGGACGCTCCGAAGTCAATATTGATTCCAGAGAACAAAGAAAGCTCAATGAATTATGAGAATGCACACGAGTTGATAGAAAGATCATCCATACTCATTGATGATATATTTGCATATATTGTTGCTCATGAGATCATAGAGCACGATGACATCGAACCACGCTCAGTTGAAGAATGTCAACAAAGAGCAGACTGACCTAAATGGAAAGAAGCAATCCGGGCAGAACTAGATTATTTGGCAAAGAGATAGGTATTTGGTCCGGTAGTGCTAACCCCACCAAGTGTAAAGCCTGTAGGATATAAATGGGTCTTTGTCAGAAAGCGTAATGAGAAAAATGAAGTCATAAGATATAAGGCTCGCCTTGTGGCTCAAGGTTTCTCACAACGCCCTGGGATTGACTATGAGGAGACATACTCCCCTGTAATGGACGTAATAACGTTCCGCTATCTAATTAGCCTAGTAGTTTCCGAAGGACCGGAAATGCAGCGTATGGATGTGGTTACTGCATATCTCTATGGGGATCTGGATTCAAATATATACATGAAAGTGCTAAATGATCTTCCACTACCCGATTCGAGTAAACCACGAAGTGCGTTTGCAATTAAACTAAGGCGTTCACTCTATGGGTTAAAACAATCCGGATGGATGTGGTATAACCGTCTGAGTGAATACTTGATTGGAAAGGGATATAAGAATGATGAACTGTGCCCTTGCGTTTTTATAAAGAAGACAAGTTCTGGATTTTCAATCATAGCTGTCTATGTTGATGATATGAACATAATAGGTACTCTTGATGAAATAAGAGATACTGCAAGCTATTTGAAATCTGAATTTGAGATGAAAGATCTTGGGAAAACTCGGTTTTGTCTAGGTATAGAACTAGAACACCGAGCTTGTGGAATTCTAATCCACCAATCCGCTTATATCCAGAAAATGCTCAGGCGATTTAATATGGATAAAGCGCATTCGGCTAGCACTCCCATGATAGGTCGAAGTTTGGATATAATGAAAGATCCATTTCGTCCAAAGGATGATGATGAAGAAGTGTTGGGAGCTGAAATTCCCTATCTAAGTGCAATAGGCGCATTATTGTACTTAGCACAATGTACTCGACCTGATATTGCATTCTCAGTGAACTTGTTAGCTAGATTTAGCTCGGAGCCAACGCAACGTCATTGGAATGGTATCAAAAATATCTTTTGATACCTAAAAGGAACCATCGACATGGGCTTATTCTTTCCCTACAAAGAGAAAAATGGGGTTACAATACTTGTTAAAGATATTAGCAAAGAAAGTGATATCCCCTACAGTGAAACCCCAAATGATATATTAGTAGGCTTTGTTGATGCTGGGTACCTCTCTGACCCACACAAAGGTCGTTCCCAAACAGGATATGTTTTTACAATTGGGAACACAGCGATTTCTTGGAAATCTACCAAGCAAACCCTTGTAGCTACCTCGTCGAACCATTCAGAAATTATTGCTTTACATGAGGCGGTTCGAGAGTGTATATGGCTAAGATCTGTCATTACATATATTAGAGGAACAAGTGGTTTAAGTTCAACCACTAAAAATCCTACATGCATATATGAAGATAATACAGCTTGTATTGAACAAATGAAAGTAGGATATATCAAGGGTGATAATACAAAACATATTTCGCCAAAAATTTTCTATAATCAGCAACAACAAACTCTCCTTAAGATTCAAGTGAATCAAGTAAGATCAGAGGAGAATGTGGCTGATTTATTTACCAAATCGTTGCCTAAGGCTACATTTGAAAAACATGTGGAAAACATTGGAATGCAGAGACTTTCCAAACTCCCTTGATTAACGTACGCATCAGGGGGAGTAGTAGACAAAAGGGGGAGTCTACTATACATGTGATATTAGTATGTTGTGCTCTTTCCTTCACCCAAGTTTTATTTTTCCCAATGGATTTTGTTTCTTGGTGTAAGGTTTTAGTGAGACAACAGTTTATATAACTTCCATGATTGATGTACAAATATGATGGAATAATAGACTAAAGGAATAGTCTATACACAAGGTGCGTTGTACTCTTTCCTTCATTTTTTTCCCATTGTGTTTTTATTTTGACGCAAGGTTTTAAAGAGGCAACGATATTGCACCATCACTCATTTGACTCGGCACAAGGGGGAATGTTATAGGATAATTCTGCCATCATCTAAAGGATATGACGATAGATATAGAGATAGTGATAGAGATAGAAATAAAATATATCAGAATTAGAATAGAACTAGAATATCTAGTTATCTACCTGTAATTCATCCATATATAAAAGATTTATGATTAATGAGAATTTACAGCTTTCCTATTCTCTCTATATTTATTGTTCTACAACACAAATAACGTTTCCTACTTTTTCTTATAGTCTACATTAGAGAAAAAGTTTACAAATTCCAATTAAATTTAAATTTATGAATATATATATATATATAGAGGGGTTGTTTCATTTGCAACCCACATCTTAACCGTCGGATTCATGATCGGCGGTTACAATAGATATGAGGCCCAATATTTTTAATTAAAAAAAACAGAAAAATAAAAATAAAATAACCGTCGATCATGAATCCAACGGTTAAGATGTGGGTTGTAAGGGTTGCAACTTTTTTCAGGGTTGCAAAATATCCTTCCACTATATATATATATATATAGGGAGAGGTTCATTTGAGAAATGGTAAATATATGAGAAATAGAGAAGTAATCTTAGTCATTCATCTGGTCAACATTTGCGGCTTTGACCGCGAAGCACCGGATAATTCCTTGTATGGTCTATAGAAGGTAGAGGGGTAATTTCGTAAAATACACGGGATGAGTTCATATATGAATATGTATGAATCACAAAGATTCATATATGAATCTGTTAGTTAGTTCAACTGATTCATATATGAATCACAAAGGTTCATATATGAATCAGTTAAAAGAGTTCAGTTGTGAATTGCATTGGTTCATATATGAATATATAGTTCATATGTGAATTATACATGTTCATATATGAACACAACCCGTGTGTTTTGTAAAATTTACGAAATTGTTCTTATATTTTTGGGATAGCCGCAACTTTTGACCGGTCAAAGCCGCAATATTTGACTTGTCAAATCTGATCTTGACCATATAAATGGCTATGATTACTTCTCTATTTCTCATATATTTACCATTTCTCAAATGAACCAAACACTATATATATATATATATATATATATATATATATATATATATTTAGCTTCCTTTAAAAATATCAATGAACATCTTATTGCAATTGTTTCTTCTTCCAGTTATTTGAATTTGGCAACTTGCAAGCACCGTAGTTCATACAACTTTTTGTGGGGTAACGTAACTTAACACTCCAATAAGATGACCTAAATGTAATACAAGTCAAAGAGAGGGGTTTATTATGCCAATTTATGAAAGTAGAAATTGCATGAGCTCATCAGCCATTTAATGGAAGTTTTGGACTAGCTTGATATATAAGAATACGATGTGAAACCATTTTAATATTCATGACCACAGACCACAGTTATTAAGGTTGGGATTACGTTTTACTAACAAATTAGGTGTCATTTGTTTTTTAAGAGATCTAAAGTCTGAAGTCTGAAGTCTTATTTTAGTTATGATTAATAAGAGGTGGTGTGTAAAAAGGTCTGAACGATTCAGACTAAAGAGCCATTAAGAGGTTTTTTCAAAAAAACAAACAACCCCTTAATAACTCTGACCACATTCATTAAGGTTTGGATTGTGATTGCTTAACAAATAAATAATTGTGACCCTATTTTGGTTAATTTTATGAGTGAGATATCAGATATAGTACGACAGCGTGGTCAACCCTCAAGTCTCAGAAAAGCCACAACAAGACACCGGCATTTTTTAAGGTGTGCATTTTGACAGCAAATTTGTATATTACATATATAATTATATACATGGACGTATTTTGCTTCAAAGTAATGTCACTTGTCAATAACATGAGTTTTTATTTAATAGAATACTTTTTTAACGGTTTAAATTTGTTTTTACGTTCTAAATTTTCATCATCATCAAAATTAGAGTGAATTACACTCTTGGTCCCTCGTGAATACCTGTTTTTTGGTTTTCGTCCCTCAAAAGGTAAAAGTACACTGGTAGTACAAAAATCGTGTTTCAGAGTCCAAATTGGTCTCTCTCACCATTAGATGGCGCTCCGTTAAGTCTATCATGTGCCCCTCACGTGAGGGGCAATTTTGTCCTTTCACCCATCTTCATCCTCATCTTCAAGAACATTCATCTTCACCACCATCACCGACCACCGTCATCCATGGTCGTCACAAACCGTCACTGCATCATCCACCCTCCACCACCACTGCCACCCAAAACAAAACTCGTATGAACCTTCAAAACTCAAAACCACATCTTGATAGAAATCAAGAACACATTCATACAAATCAAATGAATTCAGATTTACACACAAAAACAGAACATTCATAAGAAAACAAAATATTCAAATAATAAGAAGAACATTCATAATCACTTGGGTTGTGGCGCACTGGTAAAGCCTTTGGGGATGTAGTGGACGATCTCATCTACCCAGAGTTCAAATCCAGGCGCTGCCAAAGCTCTTGTGGCCATGGAGGTTCACCTGCGATGACTTCAGGCCATTCGTGGTCGCTCGGGGATTAGTCGGTGCGCGTAAGCTGGCCCGGAAACCTACAGTTACTGTTTATGCCAAAAATCTCCCAAGGAAAATTTAAGGTGAACGTGAAGCTAGATCCAACTAAAGAAAGTAACTTCAATAATCGTACGACAATAATAAAAATGAAATAAATGAGACGAGAGAATTGGTGATGCGGAAAACCCCTAAAATGGGTAAAAACCGCGGACGAGTGTGAGTCGTCGTGCACTATGGACGTCAATCAGGGACGTCGTCCTTTGTAACAGGTCTTACAAGTGTAATACAGTGTGAAACAATATAATAAAGTAAAGTCGGTCGCACGTCGTGAGTAATTAAACTTCGATCGTGCGTCACACGAAAAACGACAGTGGATTTTATGAACTTCGAGAGAAACTGAGTGAACTGGAGAGAGTAACTTGTGAGATTGTAAGGTCTGAGAATCAGATGTCCGAATGTGAGATTCCATCTTCGTATTTATACTCTATTTTTCCGTTAAGACGTATTGAATGCGTATCTTGCTTATTAATAAAATGACCGTTTGTCATTGATGATAGCGTCCGTTATGTCCGTCGTTATTGATGGGGGCTTCCGTTATAATCTCTGATCATAAATGTCTTTGAACCCTGCATTAAACGTAATACAACCTGTATCGTAGGTTAGTAACTGAAATCAGGTCGACCAAAGGAAGGGCGTCGATTATCTCTCTGGTCGTACGACGATGGGGTGTTGGAATTTCTACCCAAACAGTTACCAAAAAAAAAGAAAAAGAAGAAGAACATTCATACCAAAAACAATTCAAAAACAAAAAAGAATCAGTTTTATACACAAAAAAATTGTTGGCTTTCATATTCATATTCAAGAACATTCTTAGATCAAAACCTAAATCTAAATAATAATAAAAAAACAAAAAAACCTAATTCATACTCAAGTATAGAGTTGTAGAAGAAACCATACTCGTGGATTTGAATCTGGATCTACAACCGAAGAGGGATGAAGCGATGGTCGATTTGCAGAAGAAATGAGGTGATGCAGAAGAAGATGTGAGAGCGTGGCTTCGTTGGAGAAACAAAAAGGTTGTGGGTTCGCTAGAGAAAGGAAGCATGGTTGTTTGGGGGAGCATTTGAAGGACCAATCTTTGCAGGTTCTTAGGTAGATGGAGAGATTCTCGAGACCAGGGGGTTTGATATTTTGATTGAAGGTATTGATTTTTCTTTGATTTTTTAATTTCTCTTATAATAAAAATATTAATATCGAATTTATTTTTTCAAAAATAAATTAAAATTAACTTAAAAGACAAAAATGCCCCTCACGTGAAAGGGACATGATAAACTTAACGGAGCCCCATCTAACGATGTTAGTGGGAGGGACCAGCTTGGGTTCTGAAACACGATTTTTGGACCACCAGTGTAATTTTATCTTTCGAGGGACGAAAACCAAAAAACAGGTATTTACGAGGTACCAAAAATATAATTCACTCTCAAAATTATTTGTAGAAAAGTACAATTCAAACACATCCAAAACACAAACCTACATCTGTTTCATCATTTGACCAAACACATCAAGACCTTATTTACAATTAATACACATAGCAAAATAAACCAAGGCCCTAACCGAAATCGAAACAAAATGTGTTTTTAGTTTGGATTGTTTTAAATGGCACCTGAGGCGGAACGCCTTGAGCGCAGTGGGGGTCTCATCTCCTTGGTTATAAAGTTATTATAAGATCTAATGATATATATATATAGGGGCAGGTTCAAACGAGAAGCTAAACATTTTGCGAGAAGGCGAGAAGTGTTTAATCATATATGATACACAAGCTTAATCATATATGATTAAACACATGTTATATTGACAATACATAGACGTTTAATCATACATGATTAAACACACTTACAAGTCGTGTAATCATATATGATTAAACACTTCTCGCCTTCTCGCAAAATGTTTAACTTCTCGCATGATCCTCTCTTTCTCTCTCTCTCTATATATATATATATGACGTGTTTGGCCATTCTCCTGCAACAATTCATTTTTTTTTATTTTGATTTCCCAAAATACATATTAATAACCCAAGATTGTGTAACTTCATACTTATAAATTAATACAATAATATAGTGAAATAGTTTAATAAAACAATAAAATAAATTTATTTAGCTAAATAAAGTAACAAAACAATTTAGTAAGTTAGAGTTGTGTTCCGATAACAATGAAAGTTATGAGGATATGGGTAAAAAGGGATGTGTACCTTTGGATCAATCATAATTGAAAATCAACACTAATGAGATGCACCATATTCAAATCAATTCCTTTTTAAAGCACAATTAAGAGGTTGTTTTGAGATTAAAAGTGATCAAGCGTCCAAATCACTTATTACACTTCTTATCTAATTCTTTTTCTCACACGCTCATTTGCCTAGTAATATGATAAATAAATATACAAAATATTGTTTTTTTCTTATTTAACGTAATTTTGTTTTATCGGTCTCTTGATTAGTATATTGTCATACTTATACTTTTCGGTTATGAGTTCCAAGGTTTTATAATGTTTTAATATAAAAAAGAAAATTAAAGTATTTGATTAAACTAATTTTCTGTTATTTGAGTGCTAATGTATATATAACACTTTATTATTCAAAGTAAATACTCAAATATACTATTCATGGTTCTTTTTAGAGAAAAAAAACATGCAAATTATTCTCATGATCCTAAAGAGACAACCGAGATGAGAGTATGTTATATATAATATTAAGATATTTAAGAATTCCTGTAAAAAAGTTCAAAAGGAAAGCAATGCGCTTGTTCGGCCGCCTGGGTTTTGATGCCCGTGTTCCGCTCCTGAATGGCACTAGCCCGACCACATTGATATTATAATTACAAGTTGACTAATCACCGAGTAAATTACTTCCCAAAAACAGATTTAAAATAGACATTTGAGTTATTTTAAAGTTAATTATTTAAAATAATAAAAATCCAACAAAAGTTCGTTGTCATTCTTATTTGTAATTTACCCCAAATACTAATTATGTTTTCAAAAGAGTATTAGAGCATCTCCAACAGTTATGCTATAATTTTTTTTAAAATAAAGTATAAAAAGTTAAAATCTCTAAAAAAAAAAAAATCCAACTTCAACAGGTACTCTATTTTAGCAATTTTATCATCAATTGTATTAATAAAATATTATTTCTCTATCATAAACACACAACTTCAATTTTTTCTATTGATGAAAAAGAATTAAATATTATTTATCTCTCTTCAATATTGAGTTTTAGAGATTTCTCCAAATTTGAAGATTTTTACCTTCTCTATCTTCTTTTCTCTATTTTAGCATATGATATTGCATAACTGTTGAAGAAAAAAAATTGTTAAAATCTCACTATTTTCTATTTTAGCATAGCTGTTGAAGATGCTCTTAGTGTAGAAAAAAGTTCATAGTCACTCTTCAATGTGGTTTAAAAATTCATCATACCTTTCATTATAATTACATATCTTTGTGAATTCATTACATTAGAGTCTAAATTACATGACTCTTATTGATGATCAACACACTTAAAACATGTCATTCACAAATAAATATGCAATAAATGCAAATCAAAGACCAACATTGAGTAATTTAAACTAGACAAAGTCCCCAAAACTCATTTGAGCCAATACCAAATCAATAAACTCCGCAACACACTCAAAACATGTAATTCACAAATGAATATGCAATACATGCAAATCAAAGACCAACATTGAGTAATTTAAACTAGACAAAGTCCCCATAACTCATTTGAGCCAATATCAAATCATTAAACTCTACTCAATAAAAGTCAACATAAAACAACAAAATGCAATTACCCAATATTTATTAAATCAATGCACTAAAATGTTCAAATACCACCATCAATAACTGATAAGTTGTTCAAAATTCTAAAACTGACAGTTGCCTTGAATTCAATTCAAAGACTCTTCCACTTGTTTGACAAATAAGATCTGAACCTCGTGAAGGTCAATGGTTCAAACCTTACTAAAAAGTGAGAAATGTATGAGTATTTAGGGTATATTCATATATTTAAAACAAAAAAGAAGGTTATAACGTTTTAACCACATACTTATTTTACAAATCAATTTATTTTATAAATTTAATCATCACAACTTAAAGTTATTTAGGGGCAACTAATGTGCATTAAATTCTATTAATGAGCCCTATAAATTGAAATATAATTAAATTAGGCTGGATTCAAAACCGTTGCACATGGCTCTTATTTATGAATAATCAAATTGCTCGTAAATTTTGTAATAAATTTGTAATTGATGATAATTTTCGTAGTATACTTGTAACAATTTATTTGTAAATTTATGCATATTCTTTGTTAATTATATTTAGGGGCTATTTGTTTATCTCTTAATGGTTTCATTAAGAGGCAACATCTGAATTGCTAATATGTAACTCCTGTTTGGCCAAAAAAAAGTTATCTCTTAATGGTTCCAAAACTCTCTGAATGATTTTGTATCCTGACTTTCCTTTAACCATTCAGAACCCTAATTTCATTCTGAACTATTAAAAAGCAATCGTATTTCATTTTACACTATATCATAAGAGTTTCTTAATCATTCTGACCACTTAATCATTCTTCACAAAAACATTCAACAACTGTCATACAACCCCTTATACTTGTGTTTTGGGGAGAAAGATAAGCTTAAGGGTAGGGGTCTATATGGCAAGAAAGTGGTAGATTTTAATGTGAAATTTACATGGCGACCTTTTATAATTCCACTACTGACTTATGTGTTTCGGGTTTGTGATACTGTAAGATACTCATGCGTTGGTGAAAAACATAAACTCAAGGGTAGGGGTCTGAATTACAAGAAAGTGATGGAGAAGAATCAAATGTAGAAACTAGCAAACCCACATTGTATAATCTGACCATGGATCTATTTGTTTCGGCTTTCGGGTGCTACCTATACAGTAACGGTATTTAATAAACATAAAAGGCAGGGGTCTGAGTCGAAATTACAAGAAAGTGATGGAGAAAATTAAATGTGGAAGTTGGCAATGTCACATTCTATAATCCCGACATGGACGTACATTTGCATGCTAACATCGTTAAGGATGGTACGTAATACACATGTGTGCTCGTGATAAGATAAATGCAAGGGTAGGGGTGCAAATGTTGCACGAAGCTTAAAAATTCTTTTGCAGATTTTTTTAACTAAGCGTCATTGACTCTGACAGTGGTAAAACAAAACGAATTATAGTGCACGTTAACATCGTTAAGGATGGTATGTAAATTTTTTTACACTACGGCTAACAATGTCACTGGGGACACACGAGACTCTTGTGGCCCCTTAGTAAACTTGCACTTGCATGCGTTCTTTATTTAAATTTCGTGATACTCACTAGGCATGCTTTATGCAACTTCCAAGCAAAACGAGGGATGTCTTGCACCTTACGTATTTGTAGTTGATGTCCATTATTTCAGGGATCAAATTAGCATTTTTTTCGTTTTAATTGAGATTCAAAATTTTTGGCAAGTTTGGGATTTCTTTTTCTATTTTCATGTCCTTGATTTTCTTGTATTTATTTAAAATAGTATTACAACTTGAATTAGGCTATTGACTTTGATTAATAAAATTTGATTTTTCTTAAATTTTTAATTCTATCTTTTGGTATTCTAAACGAAACGTTATATAGTGACATACTGCATCACGAGCTCTTTCGTTTTTTGACGACGATGCCCAACTGTAGCATAAAACGAATCACAATAGTAGCACCAACAAATGTTGTAACTTTTTTTATACAACAATGAACATATCACAGGTGTCACAGGATCCTAGTGGACTCAAGGTAAATCGGCCCCTATATGCATAAGTAATTTTCCAGAGTCTCGAGAAGTCCCATAACATATTAGATTTTGACACACATGGCGAGCTTTAGCTGTTGAGCAGTAGAAACTTTAGTTGTCAGATGTGTTTGTTTACTGATGTTCGTGGGAATTTGAGCAACGCCTCGATTGGTCCCAAATAACAAATTTTCAACCCATTCTCTAAATATATACATCTAAATGTTGTAAAACATTAAAATAAGATTTATAAGACAGACTTATTAGTTGCAATTGTATATGTTTGATCAAATTTTTATCAAACCATGTAAATATATGTTTGATTTTGATATATTTTATAATTGATTGTGTGACCATCATATATTCCGTTGCTATCAGATCCACAGGGTCGAGTCTTCGGCAACTATGGGAAAGAAAAAAACACTCCGAAAAATATTTGTACAAATAAATATAAAAATAAAAAAAATTATTTCAAACAATAGTACAAAACAATAGTAATATTTTAATAAAATAAAGGTATTGTTTATTTTTATTTTTTGAAAAGTCAAGTCACGTAATGATTAAACAATTTGCACATGATGTTGAACTGAAACTTTAACATTGATTGGAGCCCATGAAAATTGACTACATATGTGTCGAAAATGAAAGTTTTCAAAGCATTGGGGGTTCAAATGAACAAAATTCATAAATAAAAGGGCCTTTCCGAAATATTCTCGAAAGGGATCATAATAAATACTCGCCGGAACCAAAACTTTCTCCCACAATCATCGGAAAAAATGTCATCGGTTTTTGGGTGGGGAAAGATCATAACCTCCGATGAATATCTCCTCCAAATCAATGGCTTCCTACGAGTTCACAAAGATGGCCGATGTGAAAGATTCGTCGGCAATAAAACCGTCCCCACCGGAATCGATCTTTCAACCGGAGTTCAATCAAAAGACGTCGTCATCTCGCCGGAAAACAACCTCTCAGTCAGGCTTTACTTCCCCAAAACCACCTCCCAAAATAAAAAACTTCCGGTTCTGATTTACTATCACGGCGGTGGTTTCGTGGTGGAATCCGCCAAATCTCCTTCTTATCACCCAACACTCAATCTTCTCGCGGCGAATTCCGGCGTAATCGTCGTCTCCGTCGACTACCGCTTGGCGCCGGAGTATCTTCTCCCAATTGCATACAACGATTCATGGGAAGCGATCAAGTGGGTCTCCGCCCATGGTAGAGAAGGTGGTCCGGAGCCATGGTTAAACGACGTCGCGGATTTTGAAAAGGTGTTTCTCGCCGGAGATAGTGCCGGGGCGAATATCGCCCACAACATGGCAATCCGGTTCGGGTCATACCCGACAGACGGAATAAATCTGGAGGGTGTTATTCTTCTCCACCCGTTTTTTGGAGGAGAAGACCCGATTGGATCCGAATGTGGGAAACACCAGCAGTTGAAAGCTTTCACGGATCAGTTTTGGAAGTTGGCGAATCCTTCAGGTAGTGGGTTGGATGACCCGTTGTTTAACCCGGAAAAGGACCCGAATCTTGGGGGATTTGGGTGCTCCAAGATTCTTGTATGTGTTGCAGAGAAGGATTCTTTGAGGGATAGGGGGGTAAATTACAGAGAGTTAATGGAGAAAAGTGGATGGATTGGAGAATTGGAAATGATGGAGACGAAAGGAGAAGATCATGTGTTTTTTCTGTTTAATCCTTCATGTGAGAATGCTTGTAGTTTGCATAACAGAGTGTGTACCTTCATCAATCAGACTCGTTATCAGTCCCGATGTTGAATACTTTTATTCGATCTATTTCTTTCTATTTAGAGTTAATAAACTTTTGCATTTTGTTTTGGATCTCGGATCTTTTATTATAGACAATTAGGGTCCGTTTACTTAGGGGTCGTTTACCCAAACGCTTACCCGGTAAGCGCTTACCGGTGAGAATCTACACTATTATTTAACTTATCGAGTAAAATTCTAGTCAATCAGAACAAAATCATGTGCAATAATTAATCCGGTAAGTGCTAACTGGGTAAGAGTTGTCACCCTCACTTACCGAGTAAGACTCTCGGTCTTTGTCACGGCTCTTACTTGGTAAGATTCTACGTCCTTGCCATGTACGTTCGGTATGGTAATTGACCCGGTAAGTACTTACCGGGTAAGCGCTTAGTAAACAACCCCTTAATATTTACCCGGTAAGTGCTTATCGGTAAAATTCAACAATATTACTTACTCACCGAGTAAGATTTTAGTCTATCAAAATGACATCGTATGCAACAATTTACCCGGAAACCGTTAACCGTGGTAAGAGTCGTTGCACTCACTTGTCGGGTAAGACTCTGAGTCCTTGACTTTGTTTTTAACGGTAAAATTCTTGGTCCTTGTCATATTTATCCGATAAGATAATGTGAGTTGGTAAGCATTTAACTGAGTATGCATTTGGTAAACGGCCTCCTAATGTTGAAACCGCGTCTTGCACGATAGTATGAGTAATTTAGGTAGTAATATATAGATTGTTCGTATAAAAAACGTTATTTGGTAAAATATAATTGTAAACAAATCGATAGTTATCATTTGTAAAAATTAGTATAATTTAAATAAAATGAGTAACATTAACGATGGGTCTATGGATAATTATTCATTGTTTGTATAATTTATGACCTTGCACAAAGTTTTTTCTTTTTGGGAAGAGAGCGGTATCTTTGACAATTTTGTTAAGAAATAAACAAATGTACACCTAGATGGTACGATAACTACCGGCAAAACGTATGTGCGCTCTCCAAATGGGAGAGACCCCGAAGGATGAAATGGATTGCACTAATCCAAACAACTAAACATAAGTGATTTAAACAACGAAGGGTCCAAAATTCTCGATAACCTTGAAATTTTGCAAAACATATACATTTCCTTCTTGTAACAAACGATTAAAATTACTGACTGTTGGATCAGTAATTGTATTCAAGATTAAAGTTCAGGGTTCAAATTGTAATAAGTTGATAGTTATTTGTTATTGGGCCTCAAGCCCATTAGGCTTATACGACCTAAGTATTTATAGGTTTTAATTAATTAGGTTTTGGATGAATCCTCATTATTATCATAATCATAATTATAGAGAGGAGGTAGCCGTATTGTAATCGTATACATCAAGGTACCAAGAACACACACATGTTTTCATTGATTAATCAAGATCGTGGTATGTTATTCTGATCTGTTTATCTCTTGATCTTTATTGTGTTGTGTGATTGTTTATCAACTAGTTATCTGGGTTTAACAAGTGGTATCAGAGCCTAAAGAATCAAGCTTTTTGGATTAAATCTGTGTTCATCGATAACTCACTGTGTGAATAATTGATTTCATGAATTAATGAGTTTTTATGCATAAAGTTGATTTGATTAGATGTGTTTTATGCTTTAGAACATTATCTGATAGTTTAATTGCACTCTAAATCATCAATTGGTTGGCTTTTTGATAATTCTTGGATCTGGATTCTTATATCTATCGACCTTTGTCCCATTCAAATTGAAGCATTAAAAGTTGTTTTTAATCATTGATTTTGATTGTGATTTGATCGATATGTGTTTGTGGTTACAAAAGTCTGCCTTTTGCATTGAATTTGAGTTTTTGTGTGGATTTCTGGACTGAAAATCGTGTTCTGGGTCGAAACCTTCAAGAACACCAGTCGTTATTCAACCAGTCAGAACACCGGTCGACCAAGTTTGCGCCATACCCTATTCGCACAAAACAAAACACACTTCACCGGTCTACACATTGGTCCGGTCGACCCCGGTCACAACACTCGGGCGACCCCGGTCGCACCATACCGGTCGGTCTCCTTACAACAATCCCGATCATAGGGCACAGGTCGACACATCGGTTGAGATACCGGTCAGACAATACTGGTCACCCCATACCGGTTCACACCGGTTACCCCATACCGGTTCACACCGGTCACCCCATACCGGTCGCACCCTATCGGTCACATTAAACCGGTCGTAAGACCTATCCGGTCGTGCAACATACCGGTCGACACAGGTCCGGTCGGACAGAACTCCGGTCAAGCAAGACCCCGGTCGCTCTGTTTGCGCCATGGTATTCGCGCAATCCTCAGGTTTGCGCCACCCGTTCATCGCGCAAACATCCTTTTGTGCCACTGCTTACTCGCGCAACTCTCACCTTCGATCCACCCATTACTCACGCAAATCTCACTTTTGCGCTACCCATTACTCGCGCAAATCCCACTTTTGCGCTACCTATTGCTCGCGCAAAACTCCAGATCTTTTGCGCCCGATTTTCTGTGTTTAATTTATTTGAGTTTTATACTGTTTGTGATATCTGCATTTGATTATTTTTGAAAATTTATTTTTTCTGAAAATTTTTGAGTGTAGTTTTTATCTAATTCTTGATTCTAAAGATCTCATCTAGTTGATTTAAGTGGTACAAATATTATCATGCCTTACACAGACGAGAAGGGAATTACGGTGCTAACCAAGAGAGATTGTGCTTAAGCATATATGCTAGAGATTCCAGCATTAGAAGCTGAGAATAAAGATCTGAAAATTCAGAACTCGTCTCTTCTAGAACATATTGGCATATTGAAAAGTGATAATGATTTAAAGAAAGATTTTGTTTGCTCAGAATGTATCTCTAACTCAAAGATTAATTTTGCAGGAATAATTGAGTCTAAAGAAAAAGAGATCTTAAATTTTCAAGTAAAGCTGAAGAAGTCTGAAAGTCTTAATTCTAGCTCAAGCTGGTCAAAGAAGGAGTTAATGCAAAAAGAGTTTGATGAGCTTAGAAGAAGAGCAAACATTGCTACTGAGACATCTGAAGGGCTTAAAAAGACAAACACTCGAATTTTTGCTGAAAGGGATTCTTTGAAAGATAAAGTTTTCAGTCTTGAGGTTGAGATTAATATGCTGAAAGAAAAGGCAACCCAAGACAAAGACAATACAAAAGTCCAAGATGAGATGTTGAAGATTGAGAAAGAAAGGAAAGAATTTGCTAAGAAATTCTCTGATTTCTCAAGAAAAGATTTTGAAGAGAATAAATCTTTAGAGCTTAAATGTGTTAAGCTTTCTCAACAAGTTTCAGACTTTGAGAAAGTTATCATTCTAGAGAGAGAAAAGACTGAGAAAGAGAAGAAGACAACTGATCAGAAGAATGTAAATAAAGACTTTTCTGAAGAAAAGAAAGTTCTATAGACTGAGATAGCTAAGCTGACAGGAAAGTTATCTGAGTTGTCAACAAACATTCTGGAGGAAAAGAAGACGAAATCTGAATTGCAAAAGAAGTTTGATCTGATTGCAAAGGAAAGAAACAGTTTGTCGTCAAAGATAAAGGAACTTGAAGAGATCGTATTCAAAGTGAAGCTGACTGAGCACAAGACGCCAGACTCAATAGCTCAATCACCGAGAGATGATCTAACTGCATTCGAATGCTCATTCAATTCAGCATCAAGTTCAATTTTTAATGTTTCTAATAATCCCTTGTTTGATGTAATTGATGATCATACTTCTGAACATAAAGATCAGATTCGCCCTTCTAACCTTTTCTATGACAAAAATGTTGATAGTTCAGGTAACTTCAAGAAGAACAAGTCTCGGAAGAAAATGTTCTGGAAAAAGGATGATGAAGAAAAAGATAGAGAAAATTGGATCTGGAAAGTTAAAGGATCTTTAGAGGAAAAGAAGAAAGAAAAATCATTTGTGTATACATCAAATGCTAAATGGAACTATGCCTCAAAAGGTAAAACTTTTGGCAAACCTGATCTGGTTCACACAATCAATCAATTGATCAGGTTAGCACAAAAGAAAATTAGTTGTTCCTACTGTGGCTCAAATGATTTTGTAAGAAAAGATTATGTGAATAACTGGTATGGTTCTTACTTTATATCTCCCACTAGAACTGCAACTAACCCATTAGGACCCAACTACCAGTGGGTACCAAAAGCTAAATCTGTGTTGCAGGAACCCAAGGTTTAAGGGGGAGAAAGAACAATGACTTCTGATTACTACAGATCAAAACTCTTGCCTCATTGCCAAAAAGATGACTTCTGATTACTACAGATCAGAACTCTTGCCTCATTGCCAAAAAGATGACTTCTGATTACTACAGATCAGAACTCTTGCCTCATTGCCAAAAAGATGACTTCTGGTTACTACAGATCAGGACTCTTGCCTCATTGCCAAAAAGATGACTTCTGATTACTACAGATCAGAACTCTTGCCTCATTTCCAAAAAGATGACTTCTGGTTACTACAGATCAGGACTCTTGCCTCATTGCCAAAAAGATGACTTCTAAGTACAACAACTTAGGACTCGAACTTCAATGTCAAAGAGTTTGACTTCTGAATTTACTTTAATCCTAGTAATTCAGAACTCGGTTTCATGATTATGGATTATGCACATATTCAGGGGGAGCTTATATGCTTTATACTTTTACTGATGTATTTTCTGATTTTTCAGGAAAAGATTAAATACTATTCTCACTGGAGAATAAGTAATCATGGCTTTTGAATACTTCAGTTCAAAACCCGTACTCAAATGTTTTCTTCTGATAGGATGCTTAAATGATATAATCTTTTATAGAAGTTTTTGATTTGAGGGGGAGTTAACTGTTATATCTTTTAGGAGGAGATAAATATGATTTTTACTATCATTGTCATATTTTTTATTGATTAAATTGACTTTTTACAGGTATCAAGGGGGAGGATATCTGAGTTTTTGTTAAAGATACTTAAATGAAAATATTCATTCCAGGGGGAGTTAAGGATTCTGACTTACAGGTATATCCTTCTAATCCTTACACTCTATCACTTGTTGAAAGATGAACAACTTTCACTTGTGGAAAATGGTTTCTTAAATGTTCAAACCACTTCCTATTCTTTAAAGATTTTCATGAATTGTGAAGTGTGCTTTTAAATGATTTTTGGATACTTAATTGTCAAAGAGCTTAATTGCCAACCACATTTAGTTTGAGGGGGAGAATTGTATTGTCAAAACATCTTATGTTTTTGATTTCTCCAACATTTTATTCTTCATGTTTGTATTCCTTTGTGCCTACATGTACAAAAGGTTGTTGAACAACACGTTCTTTTAGGAAAATACAAGGGATTCAGTGTGTGAGCTTAACAGAACTTCCATGGATTCACGATAACCAGTGTTTCCTACCCAGGAAGTATTCCCTGAGTGATTGAAGGGAGAGGGGTCAAAAGATTTGAGTGTTGGTGTGTGAAGAGGTAAAATGGAAAAGAGAGATTGGTTAGAAGTGAGATTTAAACGATTAAAAGAAAGAGGGTGAGAGAACAGAGTAAAAGAATATCAGACTCTGCACCAAACTTCTTTCTGAGCCGGGCAGCCACAAAATCTGATTGGTTCACATTCTTTGGTGACCATCATTGAAAAAGGCACCTAGCCCATGCCATCTCTTGCATACAACCCCACCAGCTACTCATCCTTTTCTCAAAAAGAGAATGTTTCACATTTTCTGGGGAAGCAACACATACGCTATTGGTTCTTCATTTGGAAGATACTAATATTGAAAAAGAAGGAAAGTTGCCCCACCTTCGAACCCTTTCTCATGCACATTGAGTCTTTATATAATTTGTTGCTGTCTCAACAAGTTTACATACTTTGAGCCTATGTTGAAAAACAATCATCTTTGCTTAATTCTTTCATACACATGCACAAGTACACAGAAATTTGTTTTCTATCAGAACGTTCATAGATAACCATGTGTTATTCGATGATTGAATGGAAGTCCTGGGGAGTCAACATCAAAACCAACTCCTTATATAGTAACTTTGTGTTACTCAGTGACTTTGTGTCACTGACAGGCATTCCAAACCGAGTCATTTGTTGATTCAGGGTTATCACATTTATTTTATTTGAATCTGAAAAGATTGAAATAATCACTCTTTCCATTTGGAGAGACTACTCTTATTTTCACACAGGGATCTATACATGAAGACAACGCTTAATTGATGACTATACAACAAGGAGAAAATTGTTTTTGCTATGTTTTGATGATGATGATTCTCACCACTTATCAAAAAGGGGGAGAATATACAAAGGGGGAGAATATAAAGAGACAGAAGATACAAGAATTTTTTATCTAAAGACTGCTGAAGATTTCAAATAATTCAAAGTGTCTGAGCTTATTTGATCTATCAAAAGTTTTATTGAAGATAATTGTCAGAAGGACACTTACATTCAAAAGAGGAATTTGAAGACTGTGTAAAGCTACAAGATCTGAAGCTGTTAACAAGTTTTCAAGAGAAGTGAAGACCCGAAGCAAATTGCCAATTTTTTTTAATCTTGAATCCAAAAGGGGAGATTGTTGGATCAGTAATTGTATTCAAGATTAAAGTTCAGGGTTCAAATTGTAATAAGTTGATAGTTATTTGTTATTGGGCCTCAAGCCCATTAGGCTTATACGACCTAAGTATTTATAGGTTTTAATTAATTAGGTTTTGGGTGAATCCTCATTATTATCATAATCATAATTATAGAGAGGGGGTAGCCGTATTGTAATCGTATACATCAAGGTACCAAGAACACACACCTGTTTTCATTGATTAATCAAGATCGTGGTATGTTATTCTGATTTGTTTATCTCTTGATCTTTATTGTGTTGTGTGATTGTTTATCAACTAGTTATCTGGGTTTGACACTGACCATGCTTTTCTGAATCATAGTTATCATCAGAGACACCTATACAACAACAAAAAACAATTAACCAAATGATAAGCACAACACAATCAAATAAAATACGATGAAATCAAATAAAATATGAAATTGAAATTGATGGATTTAAATACTATTCACAAATGACTATTTAAAGATGTAAGGGATGAAAGAATACCTCTCATTTTTGCGAAGCTTTATAATGATATCACCAAGGAGACGTGAAATAGAAAACATACTTTTAGTAACAAAACATAAATTTGTGCAAATATCGATGTTGAAACAAAAGATAAATTATAAATCAAGAGTTCCATGATCATAAGAATCAACATATTTAAGGTAGCAATTTGTTAAATGAATTTTCACAAAAAATGTATAAGCATCAATATTTATTTTAACACGTTGTAGGGTACATAATTAGTGCATACCATCTACACATAACATACATCCGTTGAGAAGGAAACGTTGTAGAAACTACATATTAGTCATATCAAGGTCAAACGGAATTTGTAGGTCATAAGAGGCTTGTACTAACAATATACTTAGCAGCTTAATGAGCTTAATGGACTCACAACTTATTCGGTCAACTATATATGATTGTTTGGTAGTGGCTTATTCAGTAAGCTTCTTGAGGAGCTTTATGCATAAAGACAATTTTTTTTCCAAACCTGTCAACCCCAATTAAAAAACACGTTCCCTTCATCTATGAAAAACCCTACCAAACAAAAATCTTGTCAATCTATATAGACCGATTAATCCATATAGACATCTTTATTCATATATGAATTAATGGAAAACCAACCAAACAACCCCTTACTTGAGATTGCTCTAAATCCAATTAAATTGTGTTTTTTTTCTTGAGCATAAAACTTCAAGAGAAGACACAATCAAATAAAATACGAAACTTGAATCAATAGATTAATTTGAGAGAACCAGAAGACGTTGAGTATCCGATCGATATGAGTTGTCAGGAGATGGTAATGGTAAAGCGAAGTCTTGAACTTAAAACATAATTAGATAAAGTAAAATATGAAAATTAAATTGATAGATTGATTACTTGATGGATCGATTTGATAGATGGAGAACCATAAGCTTGGGAAAATGAAACGTTGGGAGATACTCAACATCTTTGAGGACATTATAGAGTTATGGGACATTATAGAGTATAGTACTTTGAGGTTGACCAAGGTTGACCGTAGGTTGACATTTAGTTGACTTTTGGGTGGTTAAACCATTACTCAAAACTCAAATATTATGGTATGAAATTGTAGGTTATATGTTAGGTGTTGACGTTAATCGACCAACACACACAGGTGAGTCTTCGTGAGATTTAAAACTAGGATGTATGCTTATGTAAAAATGTATTTGAGTATTATGTTATTTTTATATACATGTTATGGGTTGATACATGTATGTGAATTATTACGGGTCGCATGCTATTAGTTTACGTGTTCTTTTTAAACATTTATTAGCATGTCATAAATGGATTATGATTTTTAGCCGGGTATGAGAATGGGTTGATGTGTCATAAGGTGTAACACCCGTAATTTTCGGTAAGTGAAAGTCAATCCGTACGCTGTTACAACTTATAAATGATGAGATTTATGTTAAGAAATCAATACTTTGAGTCCCTAGGAGTTTCAGGAGTGTTGGCATACAAAAAGTCGAGTTTCAGGGCTTGGTATGGGTCTAGCTACAATGGCCGGTCATAGTCGCACTGACAAAGTAGCAGCCAAGGGACAATATGCTAGACATCTTCTGCGACTATACCATGCGACAATGCCATGGCAAAGTTGCATGGCGATGTCGCTAAGATGTACCAGACAACAATAAATTCGGGATTTCAGCCTTTGCCTCATTTCTCACTTCTCATATCCCACCCTTTCTCTCCCAAACCGATTCCCATCTTATTAGTTCGAACCATAGCCATTTCTATGGTCATTTACTTTGATTTTGAAACATTCCATCATCATCAAGCAAGGAATGAAGGCGAAGACTAAGAGTTCTCCATCTCACTCCCATCTTCAAGAGATTTAGAGTTTCCTAGTTTCTAAACTTTCATATGAGTTATAAATGCTCCATTGATGACTTCCATAGCGTCTATGTTTCTCAAATTTCAATTTGGATGATTTTGGGGAAGTTAGGTCAAAATTAGGGTTTTTATCAAAATGAAGATTTTGATATAAGATGTTTGGGGAATGATTCTAAGTACTTGAATATGTATATTTATGTTTGGAAACTTGTGGATCTAGGTTTTTTGGAAGAATTTCTTGTGGATTCAAGTTTCTTCAAGAAAGCTCATATTAGAGTAAAATATATATTTAGCCTAAATCTAGCAATGTGAGTTCAAGTTGATTTGTGAAAACGTTGTACATGCCAAAAATGCCCATTTTAAAGTGTTTATGTGTTTTATATGAAATTATCAACTGTTGAGCTATTTGGTAGGTTTTGATTATTTGAAGTGTTTAACTTTATAAACCTTGTAAAACACTCACACTCGGGATTTTTGGGCGATTTGATAAATAAATCATAAATGAAAGTGTTTTGATGATTTATTGTATAAATGAAGGTTATTTGGTCAAAATGCACTTTTAGTGTTTGTTGGAAATATACATAATTTATGTGATGGGACGTTTTGAAAATACGAACATGTTAGTCATTTGATTTTGGTCATTCCCAATCTTGTGAACATTTTAGAAATTGTAAACTTTTTTGGTTTTGGGCCGAAGGCCAATTTGTGATTTGAGAGACAAAGATTTTGGGAAAAGATGTAATTTGATTTATGTAACCATATTGGCTTATGTATATTTGCCAAACGTTTATTATGCCTTTTGGGCTTGATTTATACTCAGATGAGTCTTTGGGGTATTTGTTCAGTTTTAGTATCTCGATAAGGAGCCTTGGACGTATGGTGTACTTAGTTGCATCTTATTTGAGAGTTACATGTTTTGAATGTGTTAGTTCATTAGTTTGAGTCATATAACATTTTAGACTGTAATGCATTGGATCCATAGGCATAAGAGTCAGTCAGTTGGTCTAATTGGGAACTTTATCCCATTTTTGGAACTAGATATATTTATGGTTAATGGGGACTTGAGATATAGATCGTGGGTGTTTGAACTTGATGACCTTGTAACCTTTAGCGAAGTTTTGCTTGGTCTTCACTGGAAACTTGAGTAAGGAGTAGATCTTTTTGAAGTTTTCTAGAATTTGAAAGCGATAACTCCTTTCTTTTTCTTTATTTGGTGTACCTACTTGAGCCGAATGAAAGGAAACTTTCACGTCCGATTTTGAGGGGGGGGGGAAGATCCTATCCCAATTTTTATTTTGCTAGGCCCATAGATAAAAACCCCACTTTTTTACGATTACGAGGTTTATTGGGATATGAAATCCAACCCTGGATCTAGGTATAGATCGTGGATGGTTGAACTCGATGTCCATGTAATCCAGTCTGTTTATTCAACATGCAAATTTGATTTCCACGTTTGAGTCTAGTGAGTGGTCCCCAAGTCATGTTTGTATGTAAACTTTCCGTGTTGCTCGACGGAGCCGTATACGGAGCTAAGTCTTGCGGTGGTGCCCATGGTGATGCCAGATACGGAGACTTATGACTTTTGTGGTTAGACTCATCTAAAGGTCGAGTAGAAACTAGGGCCATTTGTATATCTTGCGGTGGTTTCTCAATGGATCCGTATACGGGGATCCATGGCCCTGTGTGAATTTCGAGAACATTGATAAGTGGCTTAACTTTATCTGCCCGCCACATTCGACGGGATCGGGTCTCCCCCGTCACCGAAAGGTGTCGTTTTAGGTATTGAGTTTTAGTATCCATGTTTTCGGGGACGTTATATATATATATGGATTATTATCATGATTTATGGGTTGAGTATTATTCCCCACCTGTGTTTTGGGATATAAAGTTTTATCCGTGTTTTCATAAGTTGGGAGTTCAATTTATATTCACGTTTTGAGTGAGTTTTGGGTTACATCACTTCATGAAGGAATGTTTTGCATTGGGGCGTCCATCTTTAAAAATGTGTGTCATCGGAAAATGGGTCGTTTTCATATTTAAAGTAAATCATTTTGGAAGATTATGATTTAAGTTGCATTCTTTCCTTTTAACGATATATTTATTCATGTTGAAAACTCTTGAACTCACTAGGCATTAGACTAACATTTTTATTTGTCGGCATGTGCATCAGGTTCCGGTTGGGGAATGATATTAGCGACACTGTGAAAAGAAGTGTGCTAGTTACATGTACAAGAGATAATAGCTTGAGTGAAGTCTTCCGCACTTGGGCAATAACAACTTGGATTGGGTTTAGTAACACCCGACTTTATTTAGTCTTGGTATAAGCCTCGAGTCAATGATTGTTGGGGTTAAATGTATGATTAAATTTGAGGTATTTCCAAGTATGGATTTGTAGAAAGAGATTTTTACCCTTTACTTGATTTAATATCGAAAATTTTAATTAGTTGTTCTTTCCAAATTCGAGGGTGTTACATAAGGGATGACATTTCCTAGGGATGGGTTATCGGGCAAGGGAGAGTTGTATAACCCGGTAAAACGCCGAAGACGGTAAGACCTTAACCCGATGGTTCAATTTAAGAGATTTCATAATTGTTTAAAGGGGTTTTGAAACATATGTGCATACTGTTTTTATTTGGGGTATTTGTTTGTTTTATGCATGATAGGACATGTATGATTTGTGCACGAAACTATGAACTCACTGAGCTTTGTAAAGCTGACTATTAATGTGCATCTCAGGAGTAAGAGATTCAAGGGTGGACAAGGGCAAGATTCTCGCTTGGTGGTTGCATTTATGTTGCTGAGTTTTGATTTATTGGGATTCTTCGACTTTGTATTTGAATATATATGTAGTGTAACACTACATGGGACGGGTTAGCGTTGAGATATTAATACGATTAAATATTTGTAAGACTTCTGCTGTAAATAGGCTTTATTAGCCATTATATTTGGATTATTAATGTTATTTAATGAGAATGATGTAGCACCACTCATGGTAAAAATGAGGGTGTTACAAGTTGGTATCAAAGCTTTACTTTAAGAGAATTAGGTAATGATGATAGCCTAAGCTTAAATTGGGGAAAGTATTAAGGGATGCAAATCGGGTGAGCTAGGTTACTATAGCCTAAAATTAAACGCAATGAATGGGTCAAAGGGTATTGAAGATTGGTTCTTCATGAAGAGTAGGAAAGTGGTTTAAGCAAATTTGAATTTATGACAACCTAAGCTTAAATCACGTGATTAAGAATATAAGATTCTAGTGGGAGATATCTCTATTATATTATTAAAATTCTATTATTGTTTATCAGTTTCTTGGAAAGCCAATTTTTACGCAGCACGTCGTCTCCTTACCCACTCCCCTGAATCTCTCATTAACCCCCTCCCCCTCCCCCTCCCCCTTCCCTTGGATATTGCCAAAGTTCCATTTTCAAACCAAAGTAACGCATGACATGTGGCAAACTTACAAGCTTACAAACTCACAAACTTACAAGATTTTTATGTTGTGGGTTTTAAACCCAGGTCACCAAGCATGTCTCATAGCATATATAGTTTAGACGTGCTTTCTTCCCTCTCAGTCCTCTTATTCCTTATTTCACGTCTCACTGCTGCGCTAAAACCAGTTTAGGTACATTCAGACTTTGCTTTCTTCCTTAGCTCACAGTCTTCATCCTCTCAAACAATTGTACCACGTGATTTGATGTATCACGACGTCATTGATACATATAACTCCACTCCTCCTGAGGTTTTGATTTCACAAGTTTTTCAAAACCCTAGATATTCCTCCAAGGTATGCTATCGATTGTGATTTCCATTTCCATTTAGATTTTAATTTCTCCGAGGTTTTGATGTATCACACCCAACCTCATCGATTGATTTTGATTTCTCCATTGATTTCAGACGTGATTTTTATTTATCCATTCACCACCATCGCTTCTCCTTCTATTTATGCATCTTCGTCAACCACTATTGGCAACAGGTAAACTTGTTTGTTTTTTTTCAGGTTGAAATATATTTTCATAATCGTGTTTGTGCTTTTCAAATCGAATGGTTTGTGCTAAATAAAGATTATAAATGATGTTTTAATCTCTTTTCAATGTTTTGTAGAAACAACTACACAAAATAATTTTTGGAGTCTCAATTAAACTTGAACATTGATTTGATAGATCCACTGATATCCAGAAAATTTAACAGCCTAAACCTGTTAAGAGGGTAGACTGGATGAGTGTTTGTTGTATTAATCTGGTGAGGAAAAGAAAAGGAAGCCAACATGTTCTTTGCTCCTGTCATTTGATACTTAATTTCAATATAATCACCTTCAATTACTTGACTTATGTGATTTTGTTAAACAGGTTAGGCATGTTTGAGTATCTTTTTTGTTTTTTCTCATATTTTGAAATATCAAAATGGGACCCTGCTCATTGAATATCAAGATAGTTGTTTTAAGCTCAAATGTTACTTTTAGGTAATCCATGATCATACTTGTGATATGTTAATACTCGTGATATGAGGTTCAATAAGCAGTCCTATATTCATCAACCTGCAAGCCCATTAAGTTTTTCCATCAACATTGCCCTGAACATATTATTTGATGCATAAATCTACTTGAGACATGTTGAGTATCCTCATGATCAAGCTGCTTAGATATTTACAACAACAGGATCAACATTAGAAGTTGGCTGCAGTAAACAAACTTTCTACTAATCTATGACACTTACTGTTATTTAAGGATCTGATTCGTCGTATTTTTAGATGTTGAAATAGGAGTTTGATTTGGTACACTTAACTCATTATCTCCCTCATCCTAGCCATGTATTCATCGATGTACTCTCCATTTGAGTGGTCCTCCTCACTGTCTAAGTTGTCCACATTATATAATATTTTGCTTGATATTTTGTATTAGCAGTATGTGCCACCAATTGTAGCTAGTACACAGAGGTACATATAGAGGTCGAGAAAATAGAATTCGAGCTAATGTAGCTTGTTGGTTTGATTTGATCTTTAGGGATTCTTTTCTTTCATAGATTCATATGATTTACAAGTTCCAGGTGATTTTGTTCCTTCCAAAAAAATCAGTCATAAAGACCATATTTTAAGTGAATCATTGCAATTTAAGATATGTTCTCACCTTCCTCCACTGTCTTATAATAACATCCTTCTGATCCTTCTAGCATGTTTAATACAACAATGTAATAGGCTACAGTTGTTTCTTGATGACATTTAAGGGGCCGTTTACCCAAATGCTTACTCAGTAGGCGCTTACCGATAAAACTCGACACACTAACTTACTTTACCGAGTAAGATTGTAATCATAATGGTATCGTATACAACAATTTACCCGGTAAGCTCTTACCCGGGTAAGAGTTGTCACTCTCACTTACCGGGTAAGACTCTTCATCCTTATCTTCACTCTTACCGGGTAAGGTTCTCTGCTCTCTAGCCATGTTCATCCGATAAGATAATTGCTCCAGTAAGCGCTTACCGGGTAAGTGTTTAATAAACGACCCTTAGCGTCACAATAGGTTCAAGTAGCTCTCTGATGATCTAAAAGCCAGAACAGAAGAAATGAACCATAGTGAACACGTGTATAACTATTGTATAGATAGGACCCCATAACATTGTCTATTAGCCTTTTTTTGATGCAGTCAGTTTCTGTTAATTTATATCTTGAGGACTATGATCTTTTCATCATTTTGGACCAAATGTGTAAATATTATATTCAACTATTCAATCTATAATTTCTTATACATGATTCGTTGCGATTCAATATAAAGAAATTGTAACACCCCGATTTCTAAAAGTATCGTTTGAAGTTAATACAGAAATCGGTAATTTTAGAGGAAAAATAAGATATAGGATTTTGTACTTGAATCCTATATTTTATAGTCTTGGTGGATGAATGATTCAATTACGAGTCCAACGGTTCTTTCCGGAGCAAAATCGGAGCTATAATGAAGAAGTTACGGCCAAAACAGTGAACGAGAAGAAAACCGGACAGACAGTGCACTACGCGACTTGTGCCACGACTTAGAGCCACCCGCGCGACTTAGGGGGAAATAGGCGACTTATGCCGCGACTTATGGCCACGTGGTAAGTCGCGAAACGCCCTGTTCGAGCATAAAACCCGATTTTCAGCCCTAAAACTTCATTTCTTCATAACTTTTGCATCTCACCTCCCTTTTTGGTGATTCAAGTTGCCATGGTTTTGTTTTTGAGAGATCTTCAAGGATATATCAAGAGATTTGAAGTCTATTGGAATATCCAAGAGTATTTTGTGGTGGTAAGTTCCTTATCTCTCTCAATGTTGAGCTAGGGTTTGATGGTATCATCCTTTTCCATTTCATCCTTCAACTTGAGTGTAATTTTGATGACTTGTGTGGTGAAGGTGACCTTTTTGATGTGTTGGATCTAAGATCTAGGGATATTTCTTGGAGATTCAAGCCTTCATCAATGGAGATTCAAGTTTTGGGGGTAAAACCTAGATTTAGCTTTAATCTAGCAAGGTGAGTTCAAGTTGATTTGTGAAAACGTTGTTCATGCCAAAATGTCCATTTTAAGTTGTTTATGTGTTTTACATGAAATTATCAATTGTTGAGTTATTTGGTAGTCTTTGACTATTTAAAGTATTTAACTTTATAAACTTTGTAAAACACCCACATTTGGGATTTTTGGGCATTTTGATAAATGTGTCATAAATGAATGTGTTTTGATGATTTATTGCATAAATAGATTTTTGGTCAAAAATGTACTTTTAGTGTTTGTTGGGTTTTATGCATCATTCATGGAATGGGATGTTTTGAAAAGTACAAATGTGTGAGCCCTTCGGTTTTGGGTCATTCTCGACTTTGGGAACAATTTTAGAAATGGTAAACCTTTTAGTTTTGGGCCGAAGGCCAATTGTGATTTGAGGGACAAAGATTTGTGAGAAAGGATGTATTTGGTTTTGTAACCCTATTGGCTCACGTATTCTTTAGCCAATCGTTCATTATGCCTTTTGGGGCTTGGTTTACACTCAGATGAGTCTTTGGAACATTTGTTCAGTTTGATAGCTCACTACAGAGCTTTGGTTACGATTTGTATCATTGCATCTTACTTTAGAATTACATGTTTTAGATGGACTAGTTTATTCATTTGAAGTCATGTAATGTTTTAGACTGTAATGCTTTGGATCCATAGGCATAAGAGTCAGTTTGAGTAGGATAAGTATCCCTGTATTGTAACTTGAAATAGGCATGGCGTCTTCTGACCAATAATTGCAATTTTCTTGTGAACGAGCTTAACTGGGATGTTTGAGAATTCCAAGGTATAAACCTAGATGGGTTGAACTTGATGAGTGCACGAAAATTCCATGGTACAGACCTAGAGGGGTTGAACTTGATGATTATCCAAGCAATAGACATAGAGGTGTTGAGCTTGTTGGTTTGTTAGCTATAGACCTAGAAAAGTTGATGTTAACGAGTATTTTATCCCTAAGTGACAATCATAAAACATTGATAAGTAGCCTAACTTTGTGTGCCCGCCACATTCGATGGAATTCGGGTCTCCCCCGTCACCGAAAGGTGTTGTTTTGGGTATTGAATTTTATTATCCAAGTTTTCGGTGACGTTTTGTATATATGGATCTTATCCATGATTTCTGGGTTGAGTATTATGCCCCACCCATGTTTTTGGGTGTTTCGGGATATAAAGTTTTATCCACATTTCATAAATTTGGAGTTCAATTTCTATTCACGTTTTGATTGAGTTTGGGTTAAACTTAATTTACGAATGAAGGTTTTATATTGGGATCTTCGTCCTTGAAGTAGTTTGGATTGGAAAACATATATATGCGTGTTTTTTTTGCCTAAAATGCATATTATTGGAAAATGAGTCGTTTTCATATTTATGACATATCAAATTGAAAGATTATGATTTAAATTGCATCAATCATTTTTAACGATATCTTTATCCATGTTGAAAACTCTCGAACTCACTAGGCGTTAGCCTAACCTTTTTTTATTTATCGGCATGTGCAACAGTTCCGGTTGGGAATAACTCTAGTGACACTGTGTAGATAGGAGTGCTAGTTGTGTGCTCAAGAGGTGGATATCTTAGTGAAGTTTTCCGCACTTGCTTCGGGAAGAGCAACTTATAGTTGGGATTAAGTAACACCGACTTTGGTCTAGTCCTTGTATAAGACTGGAGTTTATATTTGTTGAGGTTAATTAGAAAGTTTTATTTTGGAGAGTTATCTTTTACTTGATGTAATATCGAAATTTTTAATTAGTTACTCTTACCAAATTTGAGGGTGTTACAAGTTGGTATCAGAGCTTAAGTTTGAGAGAATTAGGTATTGATTTTGGATGCCTAGACTCAAACTAGCGTTAATTTAAGTGATTGAAAGTGAAGTTGCACCGATAGGCACATTAAGATTGGATGTTTTGAGGTTGATGAGGTCTCTAGGAACGGGAAGCACACCCAGAGTAGCAAGGATGATCATATACAGTACGTTCATAATTACACTTGACCAATGTTATGGTGAACCTACGAGTTATTGTGTATGCTTGGACTACCTTGATGTGACGACCGTTGGGGTAGTAAAGAAGTTTCTAGGTGAATATCCGTTAGGAGAGATTTATTATTTTAGCATTCGTCACTTGGAGTGACAATAAGCATGGTGATTGCATTAAGTGGACCGTTTCGGGTCGTAATTGATGGTCGTGGTAGAACCTTAGCCTTATGGAATTGACTTTATTTGAGGAGAAATGATAAGGTGAACCGATGAAATATTCGATTATTTCTTTGAGATGTTTAAGCATCTAGATGACGATAGTGTGACTTAAGGAGCGTTGTCTCGAGATGTTGAGTGCCGATCAACTGCACGCACATAACCTATTTCTAAAGTAAATTGCATCAATTATGTCTCATGTTTCCAAATCGCCATGTGGATTAAATTGCAAATCTTGGAGCGATGTTTTAGCACACACAAGGTTTTGAACCATGATTTCGAGCATGCACAAAATTGTTTTATGGCATGAGGTTGCAAACTTTGTTGAATACTTTCTTTATTCACATTGTTGTCCAACGTTATTTTGGATTTTGCGATGTGCGTATTTTGATGTTGTTTAGGGTCTTGGATAAGTAACTGCGGTTTATGACTTTAACATTGGATCTCCTCCACATATGTTAAGGTTTTGGACGAAAAGTTATCTCCCATTATCTTGGTGTTTGAGTTTTATTGAGGGTTTTAATTCATGCGGTTTTGTGGATTTAATGGGGTGACTTTAATGGCGTCAAGTGGTATTGTTTTTCTTGAGCTTTGCGTGAGTTGTTTGGTTGCACATAGTATGCATGCATGTCTATTTGGAACTTCCGTTATAGTGTTTTAACTAACATTTTAGAACGAGGAGAGCATATTATTATTTGGCTTTGAACTTGAAACCGACATAGATTATTTTATGTTTTAACCAAAGTGCATGCACATATCACCTTACTAGTTTTGTGAAATAAACTGTTTCATGCAAGTTTTGTTGTGTGATCTTATTCCGTGCCTTGTTGCGGCTAAAAGAGAGAAAACTTTGAGAGTTTGATATCATGGAAAATTCTGTTTTGGGTTTTACAAGCATTTTATCGGTACAACCTAAAGTTTGGAATCAAACTAAATTATTCTTACGTTTGATCAAATCGCATGCATCTGTCTTTGCTAAGTTTTGGGGAATAAACTGATGTATGTGAGTCACGTTAGGAAATTTTATTACATGGCATTATATGGTTAATGCAAACATTTCTGCAATTTTGATTTCATGAATTCCCCTTTTGTAGTTTTGTACAAACACCTTGTTATACACTGTCTTAGTACGTAAAATTATTTCTCATTCATGGCATAAAATTTATGCATGTTAGGACCATAGTGGTCCATTCGAAAAACTTGTTGTATATCCTTGTTCATCGTCATTATCAGCTTGAATAATAATCAGATAGTTTTCTGAATGATTTTATACGTGTGTCAGTGGTGACCACTTTGTACACCTACCGAGTAAAAGGTAGTAGATTTTATTCGTATGACTAATCGTTATAAAGCTTTTACATTTAGAGGTTTTATTAAAGTTCAAATTGGCATAGTAGTTTGAAAAACCTTGAACTCAATAGAGCTGTAGATGTAAGCCCTCTTGTAATAGAGATCGAGATTAAGGACTAAAGGATTCGTCGGTGTTTGAAGCGTCAGAGAACCTGACTTATGGTTAGTTTTGAATCTTTGGACTTCAGTTCATGAACTAGTTCACGAAGAAGTATTTGAGGTGTTAGACTTATACTCTCTCCCAGTTAATTAAGTGATGATCTTTATGCTTCGATAAACCTTCGGGTTAAAACAATGTACGGTTGTTTGGGTATAGTTGGTTTTGAATTTGTGGGCCATTGGTACGATGACATACTATGTGTCGGTGGTGTACTATCTTGATGGGTATTCGTGAATAATTATGAGGTTAGGGTTATCTAGTGAAGCTGATTGATTTGGGGTATTATTTCCTTGAGTAGGCATCAACTTTTTTCGACATAGTAACCCTGGAACGAAATATTTGGTAGTATACCCACATTTGCAGAATGACCATTTCGAGGTTAGGTGTCGACGCTCGGTTTTGAGGACAATGTCTGTTGGTGTGTTTCAGTGCACTTTCGTTGGACCTGGTGTGTCTGCAGGTCAAGTGGTAACCTTGAAGATATTATATGTTGATAATTAAGAATCAATCATTGGTGTTTCGGTAATCGTCAAGGCTTTCGTTGATTCGTCGATCAATGATTGAAATCATTATGGGAGTTGTGTAACCATGGGGTTTGGGATAATCGACTATTTGTAGAATGTGATGGTATGTTTCCGGGTGAAACGTCAGACTGATGCTTTGATTTGGGGAAGTTTGAGAACCCTTACAGATGTTGCGCTTTGGGAAAACAAATTTATCTTTGTGTCGGATCAGACCAAACTAGTGTTAAGAATTTCGTCAAGGAAGGGACGATGAATCTTTTATGGTATTGTTTATTGGAGAGATTTAGTAGGGATATCAAGGTAGACCTTAAGTGCAACTCGAGTATTTAGGAGGCCTTGATTTGTCAAAAGTATATACATCGTTTTTGTAACACCAACGAGTGATCCACTCAGCAATTTTATACGGATTCCTTACTGCTTGGGTTAAGCCAAGATGGTTGCATGTACTTGGAATCTAAAGGAGTATAGTCAGTGGTGGTCAGATCGTTTTTACAAAGGTTGTCATAGTCTTGAAGGCAAGAAAAGGGTGTAGCGTGGTTCGATGAAGGACAATTATAAGTCTTTAAGAGTGGGGTTCGCTTTGGGTACCCTTGGTATAAGTGATTAGTTAAGGTCGTAAGTTACTCTTGAGGTCATATGAACCACATAAGGTTGGGAGGCAACCGATATTTAATGTTAAGAAAGTTATTGAGTAAGGACTTTATGTTCATCCCGTCATCGGTGATATATGTCGAACCTTGGGATTGAGTTGTGATGACTCGTTATGGGAAGTTCAGTAACAGCCTTAACCAGAATTTAATCGGTTTCATATGTGAGGCAAGACACTGTGGAGGTACCCCCCCTTAAGAAAGAGAACCGATTGATCTCGCTAAAGGCGACGTTGGGTGTTTGATGGGTGCCAGATTTCGAGGACGAAATCTCTTTAAGGTTGGGAGGATTGTAACACCTCGATTTCGAAAAATATCGTTTCAAGTTAATACAGAAATCGGTAATTTTAAGGGAAAAATAATATATAGGATTTTTTACTTTAATCCTATATTTTATAGTATTGGTGGATAAAGGATTCAATTACGAGTCCAACGGTTCTTTCCGGAGTAAAATCGGAGCTATAACGAATAAGTTACGGCCAAAACAGTGAACGGGAAGAAAACCGGGCAGACAGTGCACTACGCGACTTGTGTCGCGACTTAGAGCCAACCACGTATCTTAGGGGGAAGAGGGAGACTTATTCCGCGACTTATGACCACGTGGTAAGTCGCGAAACGCCCTGTTCGAGCATAAAACTCGATTTTCAGCCCTAGAACTTCATTTCTTCATAACTTTTGCATCTCACCTCCGTTTTTGGTGATTCAAGTTGCCATGGTTTCGTTTTTGAGAGCTCTTCAAGGATATATAAAGAGATTTGAAGTCTATTGGAATATCTAAGAGTATTTTGTGGTGCTAAGTTCTTTATCTCTCTCAATGTTGAGCTAGGATTTGATGGTATCATCCTTTTCCCTTTCATCCTTCAACTTGAGTGTAATTTTGATGACTTGTGTGGTGAAGGTGACCTTGTAGATGTGGTGGATCTAAGATCTAGGGATATTTCTTGGAGATTCAAGCCTTCTGTAACACACTAAAAATGGTGATAACAAAAACTTTCCCAAATGGAAGAAGTGGTATATAAATTGCCTTAGCAAGAGCCTCCCAAAAATGGGGAAAAATATATAAAACTGTTTAATCACAGTTGTAATTGAACGGACAATAAATAACAACCAACTAATCTAATTTCTATAATTAGAAAATAGATTACAAAAAGGGCGTCATCTATAAACCCAAGTATCTTCTCCAAAGTATGTCCAAGTGCATTTTCCCCAAGCTCTCACTCAAGCAACTACGCCTGCTTAGAAACGGCGCCACTAAAACCTGAGATACACATCGACACCAAACAAGTGTTAGGCCAAAAAGCCTAGTGAGTTGAATAATAAATAACATATAATAGCAGTTACAATTCTTATCAGCAGTTAACCAAGTTTCATCAAATGTGGAGTCAACGGGTGATACCCATAGCACCAATCAAGTTCTACCCAAAGAGCCGATATACCTTGATGCTAACTACTACGAGTGATATCCGAAAGGCCCGACACATCCGAGAACTACTACCATGGCATTACCCCAAATGGCGGAGGTCTAGGCACATACCCACACGGTGGCGCCCAAGACTACATCCTCCTACTGTCTACTGACTTGGTTCGTCCAACATAATTTATTAGTAGGCCTCAAGGCATGATATGACCAAGAATATTTTCCATACCAACCATGGGTACAATAATACAAGCCATTTAGTGTGAAGTCCATAACAATATCGATATGACCACAATTTAATCATGTAGTCTTGACCCATCAAATGAAGTCCCAAATAAGATATCATCTCCATAACAAGATACACGTATACATATCCCAATAATTCGAAGCATGATACAAATAAACATGGTTTCGTAAATAAAACCCCAAATACTTGAGCATATAATATGAATGTTTCAAGTGGGATGCAAGATGATAGCAAGTAGTAGATTATGATGTGTATCTAGTTTTTTACAAAGGATTAGTAATTCACAATCCAGGTTTTCGATTAAAACCTAGAAAAGATGAAAACCCTAGAAGTTGGATGGAAGTGATAGAACTTGAATCTCGTGAATCTACTCCATCAAATGCTCTCCAAGGTAGGTTGAAGCTCAATAAATGAAGTGTAACCACCCAAACACTTTGAAATCAATGCTCTAAGGTAGCAAGAGGAAGACAGTAGCTTAAAACCCTAAAAATCGCCTTCCAAAATGTTTGTGTGTGTTTTTATGATTTGAAACCGAGAGAAAAAGGGGTTTTGGGGACCTGCAGGTCGCCCCGCGACTTGTGCCGCTACTTGCAACCCGCGGCGTAAGTCGCCCGCTTCCACTGAGAGATGCACTCTAGTGGGTTACGCGGCATGTGCCGCGACTTACACCCGCGGCGTAAGTCGCGTAACTCACTGTTTTCCCAAGGCTACTCAAAAACTTCCAAACAAAACCAAAAATAACATTTACGCACAAATAACAATTAAGCATATAAGTTCTACTTCGTTAAACACAAAATCATAAGATTAACAAAGCTTTATACTTACCTGAAATTCCGGATGTTACAATCCTCCACACCTAATTAGGATTTCGTCCCCGAAATCACATTTATACGAACAAATGAGGATAACGCTTCTTCAAGTCCTGTTCGGACTCCCAAGTGACATTAGCACCACGATGGTGCTTCCATTGGACTTTGACCATGACCACGTCCTTATGCCGCAATTTCTTCACTTTTGTTTCCAAAATTGCTTTCTGTTCTTCCACACAACGGTTTCCATTATCTATTCGGATTTCTGTTACGGGTATCACACTTTCCTTCTCGGCTAAGCATTTTCGAAGGTAACACATGTGAAATGTAGGATGTATTCCATCCATCTCCGGTGGCAAATCCAACCGGTACGCTTGAAGTCCAATCTTTTCTAAGATAGCAAAGGGTCCAAGGAAACGGGGACTAAGCTTCCCGCGCTTCCCGAACCGGATAATCCCCTTCCAAGGAGATAACATGACATGATCGCCCACTTGGAATTCAACCGGTCTTCTCTTCTTATCCGCATAACTTTTCTGTCGGTCTTGAGTCGCCTTCAATCATTCTCGGATTTCTTTCACCTTGTCTGCCGTCTCTTGAACGATTTCTGGTCCGGCAAATTGCTTCTCGCCCGCTTCAAGCCAACAAACTGGGGTTCGACACTTCCGTCCATATAAATCCTCGAACGGTGCCATTACAATACTAGAATGGAAACTGTTATTATAAGCAAACTCCACCAGAGGTAGGTGCGAGTCCCAACTTCCACCGAAATCTATGACACACGACCTTAACATGTCCTCGAGTGTCTGAATTGTTCTCTCGCTTTGACCATCCGTTTGAGGATGGTATGCCGTGCTCAGATTCAATCAAGTGCCCAATTCTTTCTGCAAGCTAGCCTAAAAATTTGAGGTAAACCGACTGTCCCGATCCGACACGATAGATTGCAGAACTACGTGCCTTGACACCACCTCATTGATATAGAGCTTCGCCAATTTCTCCATTGGCAAGGTCTCTCGCATAGCATGGAAATGCGCACTCTTGGTCAAACGATCCACGACCACCCATATAGTATCATGACCTCGCAAGGTCTTCGGTAGCTTTGTCACAAAATCCATGGTGATGTTGTCCCACTTTCACTTGGGAATGGACAACGGTTGTAAGCTCCCATACGGTCTTTGGTGTTCCACCTTTACTTGCAGAAAAGTGACACACCTCTCCACATAATTCACCACGTCCAGCTTCATCACCGGCCACCAATAGTTCAACTTTAAAATCCCTATACATCTTGGTGCTACCGGGATGTATAGAATATTTCGACTTATGTGCTTCTTCAAGAAGTAACTCTCGATTTCGACCAAACTTAGGCACCCAAATTCGCCCTTGGAAGAGTTGAAGTCCTCGAACATCTTCCGACAAAAGTCCACCTTGCTTCGTCATGACTTTGGATTTGAGATTTTCTTCCTTGAGCGCTTCCATCTGACTTGACTTGATGTTTTCCAAGAGACTCGATACTACATCGATTCTCGTGAGGGATAACTTAACACCGCCTTCATGACTCCTTCGACTCAGCGCATCCACCACCACGTTGGCTTTACCGGGATGATAGAGCGAATCACAATCATAATCCTTTAGCAACTCAAGCCACCTCCTTTGTCACATATTAAGTTCCTTTTGATCGAAGATGTACTTGAGACTCTTGTGATCGGTAAAAAGAGTACATTTTGTTCCATATAAATTGTGCCGCCATAATTTCAATGGAAAGACCACTGCCGCCAATTCCAAGTCATGAGTCGGGTAGTTCTTCTCGTGGTCCTTTAGTTGCCGCGACGCATAAGCTATCTCCTTTCTCCGTTGCATTATCACACACCCGAGGCCCATCTTGGAAGCATCACTATATACTACGAAGTCATCCGATCCCTCAGGCAATGATAGAATAGGAGATTCACATAATCTTTTCTTAAGCATTTGAAAGGCTTGCTCCAGCACGTCAGTCCAAAAAAATTGACATTATTTCTTGTGAGAGAGGTGAGTGGTGAAGCTATCTTATAGAAGTCTAGGATGAAACGTCTGTAGTAACCTGCCAATCCCAAGAAACTTCGGAATTTCGTCGGACTCGTTGGTGGTTCCCAACTCATCATTGCCTCTATCTTCGTCGGGTCCACCTTTACCCCGTCTTCAGACACCACGTGACCCAAGAATTGCACTTCTTTGAGCCAAAACTCGCACTTTGAGAACTTCGCATACAACTTCTCTCTTCGGAGGACCTCTAGCACTTCACGCAAGTGTTCCTCATGATCAACCTCATCCCTTGAGTAGATTAGGATGTCGTCGATAAAGACTATCACGGACTTGTCCAAGAATGGGCGACACACGCGGTTCATTAAATCCATGAATATGGCCGGAGCATTGGTCAAGCCAAAGGGCATCACCAAAAACTCGTAATGGCCGTATCTCGTCCGAAAAGTCGTCTTCGGAATGTCTTCCTTCTTCACTCTCACTTGATGATATCCGGACCGAAGGTCAATCTTTGAGAAGCATCCTGCGCCTTGAAGTTGATCAAAAATATCGTCGATACGAGGTAGAGGGTACTTGTTCTTTACCATGACCTTATTGAGCTCTCGATAGTCGATGCACATCCGCATGGACCCATCCTTCTTCTTTACAAACAAAACTGGTGCTCCCCACGGCGATGAACTCGGTCGAATGAATCCCTTCTCTAGGAGTTCTTGGAGTTGCGCCATTATCTCTTGCATCTCGGTAGGAGCCAAACGGTAGGGTGCACGAGCTATCGGAGCCGCTCCCGGAGTGAGGTCAATTTGGAACTCCACTTGACGTTCCGGTGGTATCCCGGGCAAATCTTCTAGAAATACGTCCGGGTAGTCTCGCACGATCTTCACGTCCTCTACTGACTTCTTCTCTTTCTTTGCGTCCACCACGTAAGCCAGGTACGAAGGGTAACCTTTCGCTAGAAATTTACGAGCTTTAAGGGAGGAGATAATAGGGTTACTTCTCTTCCCTTTCTCCCCGTAGATGGTGACTACACCGCTTCCCGACAAAGGCACTTGGATCATATTTTTGGAGCAAAAGATGTCAGCCTTATGCCTCGTCAACCAATCCATGCCTATGACTATGTCGAACCCACCTATTGCCATAGGTAGTAAGTCTACTTCAAAAGGGTTCCCATCAATCTCTAGAGTGCAGTCACAATAACAATCTCGGATGATCACTTGGTCTCCATTAGCTACTTCAACTACTGGTGCATCGGGAAAGGACACTAACAGGGATGACAAAATGCTTACAAAATATATCCGATACAAAAGAACACGTAGCACCCGAATCAAATAATACACGAGCGGGCAAGGAGTTTACTAGGAACGTACCAGAAACTACATCGGCCGTCTCCTTTGCCTCTTAGGTAGTCATTCGAAAGGAGTGTCTTGGTGCCCTCGACGGTTGCTCGACCCTTACCGTCGACCCCAAAGAACCTCCACGGTGACCACCCACAAGCTTCGGACAATCCTTCTTTATGTGACCCGGTTCCCGACACTCAAAACATACCGGCCCTCGGATAGGGCAATCCCGAATCGCATGGCCCTTCTTGCCACACTTGGCACACTCGACAAGACCCGAGTGAGGTTTTAAGTCGCATGGGCCAGAGTGCTTGACTTTGCATTTGTGGCACCATCATGACTCACGACGATTATCGCCAGCTTTTCCACCCACATATGGCTTAGATTGACAAATGGGCCCAGATGGCCCTTCCCACCTTCTCTTTTCTCACACTGCAACTCTCTCATCTTTATCTGCCTCCAAATCGTCTTCTATCAGTAAAGACTCCTCGATCACATCCTGAAGGGTCAATCCTCTAGCATTTCTCACTACCGTCCTCATCCTGGCCGGCAACCCATGCTGATAAGCTTTGATCTTAGATCTCTCACCAGGAATGAGATATCCCACCAAGTTCAACTTCTCCAAAAAAAGCTTGGAGTAGTCGGTAATGGACAGAGCCCCTTTCTTCAGATTCTTGAACTCTTCTTCCAGCTTGTCCAACGGCCGCTCACTGCAGTACTTGTCCATGATCTTTTGTTTGAAAACCGTGTGAGATTCCACCAGATCAAGGCCTCACCCCTCAGTAGTTGAGAAGCGAACTTCACCCGATGCGAGACATCGCATTCACTAGATTCGAAAGCCATCTCGACTTCCTTCAGCTAATACATACAAACGACTGGATTTGCTGAACCCGAGAACTCCTTAGGGTTTCACCCCAGAAAAGCTTTGTAAGTGCAACCTTTGACCTTTCCTTTGCTTCCATTCTCTGTTTGATCTTTAGTCACCACAACGGCTGGTCCACCACCCAACCCCATTACGACATTCTCTGCCATTGTCTCAGGTTGTCGGTGACTGACATCTCGATCTTCCAGAAGCTTCATAAAGAACTCTTGATGTTGAGCCATGGCCGAGTTCATGGCCAACATCATGCTATCTCTGATTCTGGTCTCCATAATCACCTCCTTCATGATAGCATTGCTAACCGCAATGTTCGTGCGTGGGATCTGTTCGGGTCCTCCTCCCAAGATATTGGGTATGGGAGGTACCAAGGAGGTATCGACCACATGAGGTTGGTCAGCAGTAGATTCTACCTCCACGCGCCTCTCTGGCGTGCTAGGTAATCTGCTCTGAGTGTTTACCATAGATATTTGCCACACACATACGAGAAAGAGATTGAGAAAAGACTAAGTGAGTTGAACTCGTTGTACGTACTAATACCTTCATCAATTATCATAATAATAGAAAATCAAGTACACTTACGTAAAAACACATTCATAATAGCAATAGCTAAGTGAAATTATGAACGAATCATACACAAGAATTATTTCCACCATCATTACAACTCTCAATTAGTGTAATTCCGTAAATCCTAACGCTCTCCCCACCTAGGATTTCTACCCCAAGTGGACAGTGAAGCAATAAAGTCTAAAGCTTAAATCTAGATACGCTAAAACAATACCTAGTTCACTTAAACTAAAGCTCTGATACCAAATTGTAACACCCTAAAAACGGTGATAACAAAAACTTTCCCAAATGGGAGAAGTGGTATATAAATTGCCTTAGCAAGAGCCTCCCAAAAATGGGGAAAAATATATAAACCTGTTTAATCAAAGTTGTAATTGAACGAACAATAAATAACAACCAACTAATCTAATTTCTATAACCAGAAAAGATATTACAAAAAGGGTGTCATCTATAAACCCAAGTATCTTCTCCAAAATATGTCCAAGTGCATTTTCCCCAAGCTCTCACTCAAGCAACTACGCCTGCTTAGAAACGGCGCCACTAGAACCTGAGATACACATCGACACCAAACAAGTGTTAGGCCAAAAAGCCTAGTGAGTTGAACAAGAAATAGCATATAATAGCAATTACAATTCTTATCTTCAGTTAACCAAGTTTCATCAAATGTGGAGTCAACGGGGGATACCCATAGCACCAATCAAGTTCCACCCAAGAAGCCGATATACCTTGATGCTAACTACTACGAGTGACATCCGAAAGGCCCGACACATCTGAGGACTACTACCATGGCATTACCCCGAATGGCGGAGGTCTAGGCACATACCCACACGGTGGCGCCCAAGACTACATCCTCCTAGTGTCTACTGACTTGGTTCATCCAACATAACTTATTAGTAGGCCTCAAGGCACGATATGACCAAGAATATTTTCCATACCAACCATGGGTACAATAATACAAGCCATTTAGTGTGAAGTCCATAACAATATCAATATGACCACAATTTAATCATGTAGTCTTGACCCATGAAATGAAGTCCCAAATAAGATATCATCTCCATAACAAGATACACGTATACATATCCCAATAACTCGAAGCATGATACAAATAAACATGGTTTCGTAAATAAAACCCCAAATACTTGAGCATATAATATGAATGTTTCAAGTGGGATGCAAGATGATAACAAGTAGTAGATTATGATGTGTATCTAGTTTTTTACAAAGGATTAGTAATTCACAATCTAGGTTTTCGATTAAAACCTAGAAAAGATGAAAACCCTAGAAGTTGGATAGAAGTGATAGAACTTGAATCTCGTGAATCTACTCCATCAAATGCTCTCCAAGGTAGGTTGAAGCTCAATAAATGAAGTGTAACCACCCAAACACTTTGAAATCAATGCTCTAAGGCAACAAGAGGAAGAAAGTAGCTTAAAACCCTAAAAATCGCCTTCCAAAACGTTTGTGTGTGTTTTTGTGATTTGAAACCGAGAGAAAGGGGGGGGGGTTTAGGGGACCTGCAGGTCGCCCCACGACTTGTGCCGCTGCTTGCAACCCGCGGCGTAAGTCGCCCGCTTCCACTGAGAGATGCACTCCAGTGGGTTACGCGGCTTGTGCCGCGGCTTGCACCCGAGGCGTAAGTTGCGTAACTCACCGTTTTCCCAAGGTTGCTCAAAAACTTCCAAACAAAACCAAAAACAACATTTACGCACAAATATCAATTAAGCATATAAGTTCTACTTCGTTAAACACAAAATCATAAGATTAACAAAGCCTTATACTTACCTGAAATTCCGGATGTTACACCTTCATCAATGGAGATTCAAGTTTTGGGGGTAAAACCTAGATTTAGCTTAAATCTAGCAAGGTGAGTTCACGTTGATTGGTGAAAACGTTGTACATGCCAAAATGTCTATTTTAAAGTGTTTATGTGTTTTACATAAAATTATCAATTGTTGAGTTATTTGGTAGTCTTTGACTATTTAAAGTATATTTAACTTTATAAACTTTGTAAAACACCCACATTTGAGATTTTTGGGCATTTCGATAAATGCGTTTTGATGATTTATTGCATAAATAGATATTTGGTCAAAAATGCACTTTTAGTGTTTGTCGGGTTTTATGAATCATTCATGAAATGGGATGTTTTGAAAAGTACGAATGTGTGAGCCCTTCGGTTTTGGGTCATTCTCGACTTTGGGAACAATTTTAGAAATGGTAAACCTTTTAGTTTTGGGCCGAAGGCCAATTGTGATTTGAGGGATAAAGATTTGTGGGAAAGGCCGTATTTGGTTTTGTAACCCTATTGGCTCATGTATTCTTTAGCCAATCGTTCATTATGCCTTTTGGGGTTTGGTTTACACTCAGATGAGTCTTTGGAACATTTGTTCAGTTTGATAGCTCACTACAGAGCTTTGGTTACGATTTGTATCATTGCATCTTATTTGAGAATTACATGTTTTGGATGCGCTAGTTCATTCATTTGGAGTCATGTAATGTTTTAGACTGTAATGCATTGGATCCATAAGCATAAGAGTCAGTTTGAGTGGGATAAATATCCCCGTATTGTAACTTGAAATAGGCATGGGGACTTCTGACCAATAATTGCAATTTTCTTGTAAACGAGCTTATATGGATGTTTAGGAATTCCAAGGTGTAGACCTAGATGGGTTGAACTTGATGAGTGCACGAAAATTCCACGGTACAGATCTAGAGGGGTTGAACTTGATGATTATCCAAGCAATATACATAGAGGTGTTGAGCTTGTTGGTTTGTTAGCTATAGACCCGGAAAGGTTGATGTTAACGAGTATTGTGAGTCCGTGATCGTTACCAGATAAATCAAATAACAAACATATAACGATTACCAACCTGTTTAGATTATAAACGCGGATTACAAAGGGTTGATAATGGTTTACAGTGTTGAGCTCTCTCTGATGTTCTACACCTTGAATATGTGTTTGTGTGTGTTCTTGTTGAACTGATATGATGTTCTAAGAGAGAGAGAGATATATAACTAAACTAATATTAAACATAATATCTAGATATCTATAATATCTAGATATTATAATTAAACTAATATAATAACAAATAATATCTAAAACATAATATCTAAATAATAAAACAACTTTGACTTTATTACAGAATAGACCCTAGACTTTGGTTGAGAGTAACTTTCAGCTTTAACTTCAGATTGCGATATTCGTATTTGGATGATCTTGAATCCAATGAGACTGTGTCTTAACAATCTCCCCCTTTGGATCAAGATCATTACGAAAATGATTTGGCAATACGATCTTCTCTTTCAGCACAGAAGAAGATGCAATCTCTCTCTTAGTCTTCAAGATTTAGTAAACTCCCCAAAAGATGTAGATTATCTTTCTTGGATGTTGGGAAGAAATTATCTTCAGTTTCAGCTCGAAATTCTTCAGCAAAGTATCTTCAAAAGAAAATTTCTCTCGAATCAGCATATCTTCAGAATACTTACTCTTTGAAGAATTCAATCATGGACGTGATTCTTGAAACATGTGATTTCTTGGTTAGCTCTTCTCCATTTCTTGGGTAGATCTTCTCCCCCTTTTTGATGAGAAGTGTAACGATTTCATCAAAAATTGATGACAAGAAATGTTGTTCATAAGGAGCCTCTGATTCGTCAATGCAATAGATATTTATCCAGATCTTTGCAAATCTAGACAAAATAGTCATGTAACACCTGTAGAAATAAACAAATCAGTTAGAAACGCCTGTCAGTAACACTAAGTCACTGTGTGTAACGAATACACAATGGAAAGGAGCTGTTTGATGTTGACTCCCCCAGGGCTTCCATTTAATCATCGAAACACCACAAAGGTTATTTCTATAAACGTTATGACAAAGAAACAAATTCCTTGTGTGTTCGTGCTTGTGTTAAAAGAATTAAGCACTTGATGATTGCTTATTGGCTCGAAATTGTGTAAACCACTGAGACAACAGTAAGTTAAACACAGACTCAATGTGCATGATTGAAGTGCGAAGGTGGGGCAGACTTTCTTCTTTTCAATATCTAGATTTTCCAAATGAAAATCAGATAGCAAATGTGTTGCATCCCCTTAGAAAATGTGAAACACTTTCTTGTTGAGAAGAAAATGAGTAGCTGGTGGGGTAATTTCAAGAGTTGGCATGGGCTAGTTGCCTGTTTCAATAATGATCACAAAAGAATTGTGAAACACTAGAAATGTGGCTGCCCGGCTCAGAAAAAGTTGGTGCAGAGTTGTGATATTCTTTTAACTCTGTTCTCACACCCTCTTTCTTTTAAACATTTAGCTCACTGCTAACCGAACTCTCTTTTTCATGATAGCTCATTATCCAATCCACACTCATTTCTTTTGACTTCTCACACGCAATCACTATGGATTAACTTCATGGGTAAAAATCACTGGTTAACGTAATTCCATAGAAGTTGTGTTAAGTCCTAGCACACTGATCCCGTATATCCTATAAAGAATATGTTGCTCAAAATGATTTATAATCATGTAAGCTCATGTAGAACATTTAAAGTACACTCCCGAAATATAAAATCTTATGAAAAATCAGGAAGTGGTTTGAACGTTTAAGAATATGTTTTCAATGATTGAAAGTTGTCCTTCTTTCAATCACATATGAGATTAAGATAAAGGAATATACCTTTAAGTGCGATCTTACATCTCATGAAGCTTAGCTTAAAGTCATAAACATATGATCGTGTAAGCTCTTCTCAAAAATTATGCAAAAGTCTTAAGTCTATGTCAAAGCAAATTTATTCATTTAAATTAAAAAGACAAAAAGCAGTAAAACTATGAACTTCTCTTACTCCCCCTGAAATTATGCATTTGAAAAAATTATCATTGAAAAGATATGCATTTAAAATTTCAGAAATAAATATGTACTCCCCCTTGAAGATTGATTTCCTCGTTGGAGTATCGGAGTACAATCTCTCATATCAGCATTGGAGTAAGTTCTTTTGATCTTTGAAGAACGAGTCCTGATCTGTACATAATCAGAAGTCGTTGTTGACATTGATGTCCGGGTCTTGAGCTGATTTACTCAAGAACCATTCTTCTTTGAAGTGCGGGTCTTGAACTATGTTATTCAAGAACCTTTGTTCTGACATTGAAGTCCGGGTTCTAAACTGAAGTATTCAGAAGCCTTTGTTCTTCTACTCCCCCTTGACAGTAGGTGCCTGCAACATAGAATCTTTATTCTTCTTTGGTACCCACTGGTATTTGGGTCCATATGTGTTAGTTGCAGTTCGTATGGGGGTTACTGAGTAAGAACCATACCAGTAATGATCTTTCGTTCTGTGAACAGGATCATGTGTACGACAGTAAGAACAAGAATTTTCCTTACCTGATAACCTGATCATTTGATCTCTCGTGTAAACATGAGCAGGTTTACTTTTCAGTGCATTGTTCTTCGTTTCATTATGCGTATGTACACATGAGCTTTCATCTTTAACTGGTTTCTTCTTCCAGAAAAGATTTTCTTCCTTGTAGCTCTTCCTTCTCTGATGAGAACCTGAACCATCTAACTTTCTGTGAAAAGGAAGGTTAGTAGTATGAATCAGATTTGAAGATTTAGATTTATCAGGAAAATCAGTTTTCTGAGATTGACTTTTCTTGCTTTTACTAGAGGTGTTCTGTTTCTGTGAACGCTGATGTTTAGAAACACTTGGTAAAGCTTTTCCTTTTTCAAGAAAAATAGAATGATCTGGAAGTGAAGCATTGAAATCAACCATATCTACTCCTTCTATACACCCTCCATCAGAATTAAGAAATTCATTTGTGGACTCAAATAAATCATCAAAACTATCAGTCGAAGTTTGAGGTGCTTTTGAAACTGTAGAACACTTTGTAGATTTAGAATGAAAAACAGTGTTCTTTATAACAGTAGAAAACACATCTTGTTTTATATTCACCAAAATTCTTTCGTCAGATAAGATATTTTCTAACTCAATTATTTTGCTTTCTAATACGAGTGGAGGTAGATAAGTTTTAGCTCGAACAGGTTTTGCCTCCATCTCAGTAGAAGAATATGTAGCAAAATATTCTTTTGAAAGAACTTTTGGTTTGTCCGAAAGATAACTATCATTCAGTCTTTCATAACAGAATGGTAGTTGCATTTTCTTCAAATCCATTCTTTTTGTATCTTCTCTTGCCTCGACTTCTTCTGATGCTTTGGTAACAAATTTGGGTTTCAAATGAGAAAGTTTACGAGCAGCATACATATAATCTGCATTATATAAACCAGGTTGTTTTCTGATAACATGTTTCAGGTAATGAGGATTATTACAACCTAATCCCCATTTTGCTTTAAAATCAGCCTCTTCATTTGGTGTATTCAAGAAAATAGTTTGATCTGTTTGGCCTCTTGTATAGAGTTTGGCTTCCAGACCAGTTACCTTTTTCTCTAAAGTCTTGTTTTCAACATGAAGTTTAAATGCTTTCAGAACGCATTCTTGCTTTTCTGAATCAGACTTAGATAATTGTGAAACAAGATCAGAAATCTTCTTTTCAAAACAAACCTTTTCAAGATTAAAATCAGAAGCAGATTTGCGTAGGGAATCCATGAGATCTTTGTTCCCAATAACTGACGTATTTAGCTCAAAGATCTTTTGATTACGCCTAGCAACTCTGCCTTTTTCTCTTTTCAGTTTTGCCTGAAGGTCTTGAAGTTCGACCATCATCGCATCCATTTTAATCATAAAATTATTCTCGGTTAAGTTTATTACCTCTTCAGCTGCTTCATTATCTGAATCATCATACTTTGCATGATTGGCCATCAAGCACATGTTAGCAGCTTCTTCATTCTCTTCTTCTTCTTCCTCTTCAGAATGATCTAACCAGAATTCGTCTTCAGCCATTAACGCTTTCCCGACTTCTTGTTGCTTGGCTAGCATTAGTTTATTCTGGTAATACGCCGAATTGCGAACCTTTGGCTTTCGACAGTTTGAGGCGTAATGTCCAGTTATGCCACAGTTGTAGCATATGATTGGGACATCATCTTTCTTGTCTGTACTGGTGTAGTCATTCCCAGATTGTTTCCTTTCTCTTGGTTTCTTCTCTTGAGATCTACTTTCTTCTACTCTTTCTCTATGCTCACGGTTCTTGGAGCTTGATGAAGAATATCTTTGTGAATTTGATCCCGGTTTCTTGTAGAATTTCTTTTGGAATGCACGGGTCAGTAATTGCAGTGCTTGCTTGAGACTTTCTCCATCATCTCCATCAGATTCAGTTTCTGATTCAGAACTTGTAATTACTTTCTTCTTTTTCTTCTTATCTTTCACAACAAGTGCAACGGAATCAGGAACTTTCTCAACTTCCTTTTTCTTCTTTCCATTCCTTTTCTCTTCTACTTCCTCTTCGTTCTGCCTTAGTGTCTCATACACTTCGTGGAGTGGAATGTCAGACAGATCTTTCATCTGTTTCATTCTTCGTGTATGCTTCTTCCATTCTGGTTGAAGGACACTGAGAAACTTGACGTTGTTCTCTATCTGTTTCTTTTTAACTTTATTCTTTGACAGCTCGTTCAGAAGCAGAACATATCGTTCATAAGTGTCAGCTAGGCTTTCATCTTCAAAGGCTTTGAATTCTTCGTAACTGTTTATACAGTTTGCGACTTTCATCTGGTTCCCAACCTTGGATCCCATCATCATCTTCTGAAGTTGATCCCACATCTTCTTAGCAGTAGCTTTGTAGCTGTCTATTTTGATGTAGATATCGTTCGGGATACTTTGAAGAAGTAAAGATCTTGCTTGCTTATCAGCTTTGAAACGATTCTTTTGTTCTTCAGAAAATTGGGCATACTCTAGCGTAACAGTTTTCATCTTTTGTTCTCTTTCCACGTTCCCATCCTCACTGTCAGAAGAATCATCTTCAGCATCATCATCATCATCATCAGGTACTTGGACAGAAAGTGGTGCCATGGGACCTTCTTTTATTGATAAAAGAATGTTATCTCCGTTTACGTATCGATCCACAAAGTCAAGAAACCTGTCTTTCCATTGTTCGTAATCCCCTTTGAACAGAACTGGGGGTTTGACATCTGTGCCAATGGAAAGAGCGTCTTTTGAAGTCATCCTGATTCGTTAGATGTGCAACAAGAACTGATTCGACCGTTAGTCTGTTTAGATTATAAAAGTAAGTGGAAAAAAAAAAACAATCGAATTTTAGAAATTAAATTTCCAGAAAATAAATTTCCAGAAATTTAAAACAAGTACCGAACTTGAGTTGAGGTTATGGAACAGAAATAAATAAATTTATCACAAACAAACTTGAATTAATTTATCACAAACAAACTCGAATTTATCTGATTAATTGTCAAATTTTGGTGGTGGACACGTGAGAGTAGTGTGAGGTTTATGATTAATACCAAGGAAGAGTTTCTTTGCAATTCAACAATTTGAGTAGAACACTTGCAGGATGCATGGAATTGTGAGAGTGTGAGAGTTTGCATGGAACACTTGTTTATGAAAGTGTGAGAGTTTGCATGGAATGAAATGGACACGTGGAACTTTTCTTTTAAAAATTGATGGGGTGGACACGTGAAAGTCAAGAAACTTTTAGAGTGTTTGACCGGGATGAGAAAGTGTGTTTGACCGGATCAATGAAGACCGGTAGTGAGAGGGTTTCGACCGGAAGGTTGCTAAGACCGGGGTTGTTTTCAAGTTCGACCGGGGAAGTGTGAGGTTTGACCGGGATTGTGAGGGTTTCGACCGGAAGTGTGAAGACCGGAAGGTTGTTTTGACCGGGATAAAAGAGGTAACCTTCGACCGATAAAATTCCAAGTTCGACCGGTAAATACAAACCTTCGACCGATATAACAACGACCGATATATTGCAAAGAACCGATATATAAATGACCGATAGAGTAAAGACCGGTACCTTTTCTTCTCCGATTTACGGCCTGCAACTCTCAAATTAACCTGTCTAGAAATCGATTTACCACACCAAACTTTGACACAATGATCACCTTACCAACAACAACAACTTACAACCACTTGATTTCAAAAATAACCACAAAATAAAAATTTGGATTATAGCACAGTGATCTTTAAGAAATGAAGAACACAAAGTCTAAAAATTTGATTTTGATCTGGTAGAGGCTCTGATACCAATTGTGAGTCCGTGATCGTTACCAGATAAATCAAATAACAAACATATAACGATTACCAACCTGTTTAGATTATAAACGCGGATTACAAAGGGTTGATAATGGTTTACAGTGTTGAGCTCTCTCTGATGTTCTACACCTTGAATATGTGTTTGTGCGTGTTCTTGTTGAACTGATATGATGTTCTAAGAGAAAGAGAGAGAGATATAACTAAACTAATATTAAACATAATATCTAGATATCTATAATATCTAGATATTATAATTAAACTAATATAATAACAAATAATATCTAAAACATAATATCTAAATAATAAAACAACTTTGACTTTATTACAGAATAGACCCTAGACTTTGGTTGAGAGTAACTTTCAGCTTTAACTTCAGATTGCGATATTCGTATTTGGATGATCTTGAATCCAATGAGACTGTGTATTAACAAGTATTTTATCCCTAAGTGACGCTCATATAACATTGATAAGTGGCCTAACTTTGTGTGCCCGCCACATTCGAGGGAATTCGGGTCTCCCCCGTCACCGAAATGTGTTGTTTTGGGTAATGAATTTTATTATCCAAGTTTTCGGTGACATTTTGTATATATGGATCTTATCCATGATTTCTGGGTTGAGTATTATGCCTCACCCGCGTTTTTTGGTGTTTCGAGATATAAAGTTTTATGCACATTTCATAAATTGGGAGTTCAATTTCTATTCACGTTTTGAGTGAGTTTGGGTTAAACTTAATTTACAAATGAACGTTTTATATTGGGATCTTCGTCCTTGAAGTAGTTTGGATTGGAAAACATATATATGGGTGTTTCTTTGCCTAAAATGCATATTATTGGAAAACGAGTCGTTTTCATATTTATGACATATCAAATTGAAAGATTATGATTTAAATTGCATCACTCCTTTTTAATGATATCTTTATCCATGTTGAAAACTCTCGAACTCACTAGGCGTTAGCCTAACCTTTTTTTTATTTGTCGGCATGTGCAACAGGTTCAGGTTTGGGAATAGCTATAGTGACACTGTGTAGAGAGAAGTGCTAGTTGTGTGCTCAAGAGGTGGATATCTTAGTGAAGTTTTCCACACTTGCTTCGGGAAGAGCAACTTATAGTTGGGATTAAGTAACACCGACTTTGGTCTAGTCCTTGTATAAGACTGGAGTTTATATTTGTTGAGGTTAAATAGAAAGTTTTATTTTGGAGAGCTGTCTTTTGCTTGATGTAATATCGAAAATTTTAATTAGTTGCTCTTACCAAATTTGAGGGTGTTACAGAAATGGTGAATGAAGTTTGGGCGTTTTTACATTTCATTCGTGGCACCGACAATCTTGTGTTATCTTTTTTTTTAATTAAAATCCATGTCCTTTCATCATAACTTTCATTCTTTCCAGAACCCAACCCTATATATATATATATATATGTTTATCCCATTATATATATATATATATATATATATATATATATAATGGGATGTTTATCACAATTATGAGCATGCATGAGAACCTTCAAATTGTCACATATATTCTTCTGTGATTGTTACTGTGGTATGATAAGTGTATGTAACACCCGTAAATTTCGGTAAGTAAATGTCACCCGGACATTTCTATGACTTGTAAACAATGGGGTTTTGTTGGAAAATGTATTGTTTAAAGTCCCTCGGAGTATCGGGAGTTCGGGCATTGAAAAAGTCGGATTTTTGGAGTTCGGGGGCACCCGGGCGACCATGCCAGCGATTGTGCCAGAGGGCACAATAGCCTGGCACTATCGCCGAAGCTGAGGAGCTCATGGTACATGCTTGGCGATTGTGCCACTGGCATAATCGCCAGGCACTATAGCCTGCGTGTACCAGTGGGTTAAATGTGCGATTTTCACCCATTTCCCTCATTTCTCATTTCTATCTCCTCCCCTTTTCTCTCCCAAACCCTAAAACCGAACCCTAACCCATTTTGGAAGCTTTTCTTCTTAATACCCCATGATTCTTAATCTTTTAGGTAGTTGGAATCAAGAACCCCAAAATATCTTCATCTCCATCTTCCTCACCAAGCTCTTTGGGGTTTCATCCAACCTTTGCATCATTGAAAAGTTGGAAGCTTATGGTTCGTTTTGGTGACTTGCATGGGTTTTGGTTGGTGGTTCGGAGTTGTAGTTAAGGTAACTTCTTGTTCTCTTTATTTACGGAAATTAGGGTTTCTACATAAGTTTAGATCTTTATGTATAATGTTTGGGGAATGATTTTAAATGGTTAAATATGGATTTTATGGTTGGACCCTTGTGGATCTAGGTTTTTGGAAGCTTGATTTAAAGAGTTGGATTGGGTGTCTTCGGAAAGCTTTGGTGGAATTTAGGCTTTTGGAAGCCCATGGTTGTGGATTGAAAACTAGGTTTAACGTAACCTAGCAAGGTGAGTTCAAGTTGATTTGTGAAAACGGTGTACATGTCAAAATGGTTATTTTTAAAATGTTTATGTTTTACACCAAATTGTTAACTGCTGATAAGTTTGAGTATTTGGTTACATTTATCTTTATAAACTCATGAAACATGCATCTTGGGGATTTTGGGCATATTGACATGTTTCTTTGACGTATTTTATATAAATGGAGTTCATTTGATGTAAACGTCATTTACATGATTTTGTTCTTACGTCTATTTGGAAAATGTGCATAACTGTGTCACGAAATATTTTGGGAAATAAGAGTAAAGAGTTTATTTGGGAAAATGGTTTGCCTCAAACAATGTTGAGTTGTGTTATTTTACACTTTTGGGTCGTTGTGTCTTCGTTAGTCGGTTAAACGTGTTTTTAATGTTTACAAAGGCTTCGTTGGTGATTTACGTAAAGTGTTGGGCCTTTGGCTCGGTTTTGACTAAATGAGTCGCGTGGACATTTGTCCGGATTTATAACCGTCGTGGGTTTTAAGTGTTGACGATTAATTCGTGTCATTGGTGAGTTACATGCTTTGGGTGCTTTGGTCATTCTTTTGGAGTCATGTAATGTTAGATAGTGTCGTAATGGATCCATAGGCACGTAAGTCTGTCGATTGTGTAAGGCCTGAGGTTTTGGGTTACTTTTAGTGACCGCTCGGGTTTGCTAGCGAGTAGGAATATGTGGTTTGAGCCGCAGAGTTGGAACTCATCTAGATTGGATTAGGCACCCGGTTGCTCGTAAGACCGCGGGGCGGAACTCGACGGAGTATGGCAAGGGGCAGCAACAGGTTCGAGGATTGTGATGTCTGTTATGGCATGGGAACTAGAACCGGGGCACGTTGGTGAAATCCAATAACATCGCGGGTGGCCCCATTCACGTGTTCTCGCCACCCAAGATGGAAACGTTTAGATGATATACAAGGAAGTCGCGTGAACGGCCTACTTGCGTGTTACTCTATTCTCAGTGTATACGGGTCTCTTCATCGTTGATTCGTGGTATTTTATATGGTAATGTCGTGTTTTACCAAATTGGGTTTTTATGTGGTCGACGATAAATGATGGCTTTAATATCGGGTTTCCCCCACATATATTAAGGCTTGAATGGAATGCGTCATTCCTACGTTTTCAGTATTTGGTTTCCTTTCATTTTATGGTTGCGTGAGTTTTGAGTTAAATATAAGTTTACGAAAGACGTTTTCTATTGGAATCCTTCTGTAAAACATCTTGGTTTGGTTAGCGATCAACGTGGAGTCTCTTTCGTTTAAAATATATACTTATTGGTAAATGAGTTGTTTCATAAGCAAAGCATATCATTTTGAAAGATGATGACTTTAATTGCATTCTTACATTTTAAACGATTTATTTATATATGTTGAAAACTCTTGAGCTCACTAGGCGTTAAGCCTAACCTTTTTATTTGTCGGCATGTGCATCAGGTTCCAGAAGGGGGTTCGGTTCAAGCAGTCGTATGAAGGGATGTGCTTAGTGGTTCACGAGTGTAAGCATTTGATGAAGTCTTCCGCAGTTTGGAGATAGCGATACTTTTGGGTTTTAGTAGCACCCGTCTTTATTATAGACTGTTCATATAGAAAGAATGTGTGTATTGAGGTTAAATATTAAATTGTAGTGGTAGATGATTTATTTATTGGTGTATTTAGAATTTTTTTAAATTAGTTGCTATTTCCAGAATTTAGGGTGTTACAGTGTACTCCTGATCTGTTGGTTTTTGATGGAATATATGGGCTAGAGCAAAAGATAATAATATGGTCTACCTCTGCCTTGATGGGTTTTAGTTGGTATTTGTATAATCATTGGTCTCCGATCAGGTTTGGAGTTGATCGCTTTCAGTTGTTGGCTGTTGTGCAGTGTTTTGGGTCATATCAGATTTTGATACTATGGTTTTTAAAGGAGTATTTTTGCTTTCTGGTTGCTTCAATTTAGATATAGAGTTAATTCAGATTTGTGGGATAATGGAGGATGATATAAATTTTGGTGAAATAAGATGCAACCTTTACTGTTTCAAGTTTGGAATTGGGTGGATATGTTACACTTATTAGATGTTAATTCTAGGAGCTTTGATTGGACAGTTGATTCTGATCTATTGATTTTAAGATCTAAAGTGTTTATGCCCAATGATTACACCATCTTACTCTTGATATTCTTTTGTTCAATGTTATTGGTTTGGTGTTGTTGGTACTCTAAACTTCAAGCCTTATAGAAACTATTGACTTTTCTTATCATCCCCTGGGCCAATAAAATTCATATGTTTCATATTCTGATTTGTCCAAGTAAGGGATGTTGTCATATGGGGTACCAATTGGATTTATTTAATTAAGAATATGATGGGTTTTTATAATTGAAGAAATATGGTGGATAAAATTTGGACTTCATGCTGAAAATCAGAAAAGTGGATTATATAGTAGAGGTTTGAGAATGTTATCCGATGAAAATCTATGGTTTCTGTTTTTCTGGCGTATAGATGCAATGGAATGTGGATTTATGAGTTTATAGATGCAATAAGTTTATTTATTTATTTATTTTTGTTTTTTCATCTTTCCTTTTCTCAGACATGCATTTAAGTCTTAAATTGTATTCATTTGTACAATCTAATTTTGTTTTGTTCAAATATAAATTATGGATTTTTTTTAACAAGTAGTTGCTTTAATCGATATATTATTTGGTTGGAGTTGAAAAGTGAACACTGAAAACCCATCAACTTTCCAAAAAATTTAACCCACCTACCTCATTGTCACTCGTCCACGTCCAGTCTTGTTTAGTTGTGTCCGGTCAAATTTGGTCCACAAGTTTCGAACTTGAACTTGTTGTGTAATTGAGCAAATTCGTTTTGCTGTTTTGCACACCAAAGAACTTTTCCTACAATAAAATCACACCCTCCTCACTCGGTGTATTGCACGGGTACACTGCTATTATTAATTATATATATGTGATCAACAGCTTGCTTTTCGTATAGGAGTACCGATTAGATTGGACTGATCAACTACCGAGCATACTGATAAGGTACTATAATATACTACATATTAATTATATTAATTTTGTACATGATTGCTAAAAACTTTAACTCACTACTAGACAAATGACATTTTCCAACGGACTTTTCCGCTGGAAATTTCCGGCGGATTTCTGACGGATTTCCAACGGGAGTCAAACAGTAAGCTCCCTTGATTAGCGAGTGGCCTTCCAATATATGAATAGGCAGGATGGGTGCATCATTTAAGCTCCAAACTCGGGGTGAATGTCCTGAAAAATAGATAAGAGCTTAAGCGACGATAAGGGAAACGATAAAAGGAAATAAACAATTAAAAGCAAGTGCATAAATTTAAAACCCATTCGTTGCCTCCCATGTAACGCCTTTCTTTTACGTCTGTGGCTAGACGCCTTCCGTATATTATCCGGTGTCTAATAAACCTATCCCCCATACATGCTTCTTCTCTACATGTTAGGGTGCCTTTAAGTCCGTCCGGATTTCAAGTGTGGGTCGTTTGCACTCTAAGGATATCTCTCTTGGTAGCGCGACAAAGGTAGCATCTTCTAGGTTTACTGTCTTATCTTCAACCATCGTTTCTTCAAGCTTTGTGAAGGTTCCCTAAATATCTACACATTCTTCCGCTTCCTTGATTAAATCAACTATTGGCGTAAGAAAAGGAAAAGTTACCACCATTGGTTTCAGTTCTATAGTGTCCTCTCCCTTGTTGTTACCCAACTGTGAATCATATACGGTCGTTTCCTCATCTTCTTCATCTATGGAGGCTTGCAATTTTAACTCATCAACCAATCTTGCCTCTTTTCCTTTAGCTTCCCACCGACCTTGAGAAGATATGTACTCACTGATCTGGTTCTCCAGATCTTGAATTTTAGCCTTTGTCTCCTGTTGGAACTTGAATGCTTCCTGCTAAAATGAATGCAAAGTCGTGTTAAGCGCTATTAGTTGGACCATTTCTTCAAGAGACATACCCGAGTTCTCAGAAATGTGGTTGGTTGTTGGTGGTGTCGGTTCATAGTTAGAGAATGATTGCTCTTGCCATCCGTACTCGTACTCGTTTGGATGTGGATGGTCTTGCCATCTCAAATGGTAAGTGCTTGAGTATGAGTCAAATTGATCTTGGCTCGGGCATGGAAATCCTTCGTAGGTGTAGGCCGGCTCGGTATTGTAGTGGAAATTTGGACATGTGTCCATTAGATGGGTGTTGTGAGGATACATCACAAACGTTACCACTTGCGGTGCCTCACTACTATCCATCTGCTTCACAATATCAGTCAAATTTGAAATTTTCGACTCAAGGGAGGAGAGACGTACCTCAATTGAATCGCATCCCATGGTGGTGTATCGTGACCAATAATCATATGAATGATACGCCATGATAAAAATAAGAAACACTTAAAAACCACTTGGCATTATGTACACGATTAGCTTACAATAAAAACTAAAAAGAAAAGTAAACAATAAATAAAGCATAAAAACTAACAACAATCAATGTTACCAATTCCCCAGCAACGACGCCAAAAATTTGACCGGTGTTGAGCCCGACAAATAATAATTTTCTATTGCCTCAAATTACAACCTAAATTGCAATAGCGATAAGCAGAGTCGAATCCGCACGGATTTGCCGTAAAAAATATTGACTTCTACGCTTTAGTAAAATGGGGGGGGGGGGTTGGATTGAGATATTTTAAACTAAGAATACAAATAATTAAAGATGTTAAATAATAAAAATAAAGCTACCAACAATGAGTTATAATCCAATTAATGTTCATACTTGTGTATCATTGACTTCCCAAATACATTCTCTCGATCAATTCCAGATTGGCCATAAGTGCCGATACGCATCGTACACTCTGTTTATCCTTATCATTAGACTATCATGAGAAACTCAATGACAAGTCCCGAAACAGTTAAAACAACTCTAGTTACGAACATAGAAGTTGAGCTACTAATGACATTAATAGCGAGATAAACATTAATCCTAACTAATGATGAGACACTCAATCATTTAAGCTAGATTATGAAAACCTATAACACATTCCAGATAATTTGATGGTCATTAAGTGTTAATTTCTATTTTATCAAAACTAAGAACAATTACTGATCCTCCATTTTGATTAGAAATTCAAAGTTAGATTACACAAATCAACGGGCCCTATCAATTTTGGACAACCAAACAATGATGAAAATGTTCAACCAAGATTAACATGAATTGAACATGAAGGAAAACATATTTAGATTGGAAGTCTCAACACAAATCCAATATTCATATGATTACAATCTCATTGCTTGAATGAAAATAAAACACTATCTAGGAATGCAAAATAACCTAAAACCTATGTTACCTAATTAACCGAAAGAAAACATGATTGAAGCCTCCAAAAATCGCCTTCGTTGCTCCTCCTTTTGTTCTATCACAAATTATGATCGATATCTTCAAGAAAATGTGGCTTATAGACCTTTAAAAGCCCTAATAACCGTCAAGCCCACTAAATGATTCCTCATTTGAAAAGCATGCCCAAGCCACCGATCATTTGAAAAATATGCTTGCTTGAGTTGTCATTTGAGAAAATATGCTCAGCTCTGGAAATATTTGAAAAATATGCTCCACAGTGACTAGTGTGACTTTGGAAAAGTGGCATTAACACTTTTTCACCACTTTTTGTCCCTTTTCACTCCTATTAACCAATAAACATAGTATGAGACTTAGCTAGCTCATAAAATGCATAAAAATCAACATTAAAGAGGGCATTTTGACGATAAATATGGGTTCAAAAATGTATTTAACATAAATTCAAGTGAGAATAATGTCTAATTGCTTGATGAATTGGACAACCGTGGATATAAAATTGTTTTAGTAATTACGGGTGTAATGGTTAACATAAAGTGGTGTAAGTCACTAAATAGCATCAATGTAATGTATAAGGGAATGTAAGAAAGGAAATTGGGCTAATTGCCTTATTATGGGATCAATAAGTATTCACAATATGAATTATCATGTTTGAGCTTAATGTTTGAAACATAAAATACGCATGCCTTGTATCAAAGAGTATTCACAGTATGAATTACCATGTATAGGTTCAACATGTGTGGTTGTAAATGAATTTCACAGTTCTTACAAAATACAAAGTTCTTCCATGAATACCCCTATGTGTGTGTGTGTGTGTGTGTGTATATGCATATATGTGTTTGTATGCTATAAAAGCCCATCATAGCAACGCCAATAGAATGACGTGGCTCTATGCCCAAGATAGGGTATTTACTGGATTTTTTTGTTTTTTATTGGTTTAGGTTTCCTCTTTTCTTAATGAGACTAAACAGGTCGAGAGCTAGACAGACAGGCTTACATAGGGTGTAAATGAGACGAGATAACTCGCGAGTTACTCGATATCGACTCGGTAAAAACTCGGTCAACACTCGACTCGAGTAAGCTCGACTCGACATACTAACAAGTCAAGTCGAGCTACACGATACTCGACTCGAAAATCTCGTGCGATACTCGACTTTTTATATGTAATTAGTTTTATAATATAATTAATAAAAATATAATTTAAAAAATTAGTAATAAACTTACTAATAAAAGAAAATTGTCGTATATTTTAGATATTTGAACAAATATGTACATTTTTAATCATAGCAATTAATCAATTATTTTTTAGCAAGATCATAATTAAAAGAAAAGATAAAAAAAAACAACTATAAAAATGTTGGTAAAGTTATTCCATATTGCAAGAGAGAAAATAAAGTAAGGGTGATAAGATGTTATAAAAAGAGACGGAGGTGATTGAAGTTGATAACTTTATCTACTTGATGATGAAATTTGAGAGACATCCCTTGAGTTTTTATAAATTTCAAGAGTACATCATTTAAGTTTTTATAATTTATAAGAGTAGAACCTTAAATTTCATATGTTCAAACAGGTAAGCTCAATTCAAACTCGATTCGAGTTTGAGTTCGAGCTTTATTCGAGATTCAAACGAGTTCAAGTTTAGTAAATTGCTATCGAGTTCGAGTCGAGCTTGGATTTTAACTACTAACGAGTATTTTAGTCGGGTTCAAGTTGTAAAATAGCTTCCAAGTTCGAGTATACAATACTCGAGCTCTGTGACACCCAAAATGGGGAAAATAAATAAATATGAAAAGGAAAGGAAAAAGAGAAAAAGTGAAATAAAGTAAAGCCGGGTTTAATTTTATTAGACCAAAAGTGTAAGGACTGGAGTTTTTAGGGATCAATTCTATCATTTAATGAAAATAGTAAGGGAATAAAAGGGTTAATATTAGTTTAGACCAAAAACATTAGAATTTTATGTTAACAGGTTAAAGTGTAAATCTTAAAAAGTTAAGGAGATAAAGTAACAAACTATTCAAACTTGAAGGACCCATTTTGGCAAAAATCTGAAAAATATGATTTGGAGATTGTTTAGAGTATGGCCACGAGGTGAGGCCGGTCCGCCGGTATGGCCTTGATTTTGTTACTTTTTCACAATATTTTTATACAAGTACACAACCATTTACTCGAAGGAACGACAGAAAACCCTGAACCTGACGGGGAAACCCGAAACCCGACTGAGTTTGGATCGGGTTAAACAATTTCGGGTCGGATGATGGGGACATTTTCGGGGATTTTATCGGGTTCGGGGCAAGGTATCCCCGCCCCGCCCCACCCCGATATATATATATATATATTATTAAAAATAAAATTATATATATTATAATAAAATTATATATATATATATATTATATAAAATTTATATATATTATATATAAAATTATATATATATATATATATAAAATTATATATATATATTATATAAAATTATATATATTATGAAATTGTATATATATATATATAATTATATAAATAAAATATTAAATTATCGGGTCGGGTTCGGGGATCGGGGATTCCCCATTGGGTCGGGGTTGGGGCGTAAAAAATCCCCGACGGGGCGCCCCGAATAAAAACCCGACGGGGAACGGGGCGGGGACGGGACGGGGATGCATTTCGGTTTCGGGGACGGGGACGGGGGACGGCAAACCCGCCCCGAACATGCCCCGTTGCCATTCCTATTTACTCGTATTGATCAATTACTTACAAATTTTATTTGGAAAAATCGAGAGTTTTAGAGAGAGAGATAGACACTTATTTGGAGGTTTGGGTTTTTTGATGGAGGTAAGAACACTTAACCAAATCTCGTAATTTTTATGTTCCTAGCTTTGTTTTTAATAATCTTTATCGAACCTCGGTAACATCATTTATTAGAGTTACAGTTTTATGGTTCAGTTTAATGTTTAAAATTGTTGAGTTTTAGTTTTAAAAACTTAAACTTTAAATGAGAAAATAGAACTCATTACTTGAGCAAAAATTGATTATTTATGTAAAATGTTGGTAAAAATGTTACCAACAATTTGGTGTAAAAAGAACGATGGAAAAAGGACATGAAACGAGTCAAAATCAAGCACAAAAGCTTGAAAAATCATAGTCATGGATGGTCTTGTTACGATTATTTATTTAAAAAAGAAAAGGAGTTGTATGAAGTTAGTTTTCAACCTATAACCTATATTGCGAAGGAACAATGTGTTATCATCAGTCTAATGAAATTATTTGTTCTGGAAAATTATTATTATCACTGAAAATTCGAGTTTAGCAACAATAATTTTTTCTGAAATTTTAGAGAGGTCGTTGGACTTTATAAGATATAATTAGTTTGACCCAATTTAAATTTTTTGGAGTTTATGAAATTACCAAAATACCCCTATAACTAAACGATCGGTATATTAAGCAATATATGAGTGCATTCTACCCACCTTCACTAGCATGAAGGCTTCCTTCACGGGCGTGAAGAAAGCTGTCTAGATTTTGAGTTTTTCTTAACTATTGATCACCAATTTAAATCAACTCAAGATATTAACTAAGGTTTATTTTAAGGTCAAAGATGCATTTAAAACCTGAAATTATACATACCAAAAATACGGGTGTTACATTCAACCCCTTGGTTAATCTTTCTGAATCTTATATCTTCACCTACTTTTTGAACATTATAGGATATCTATCTTGAGATACATGCATACTTTTTACGATAAAAGCAGTCAATCATTTGCCTTGTGAGCTTAAGAATTTATATTACATCATAACATAATCGTAAAGCATGTTCACAATGCATTACACATCATGTAAAATCATTGCATGTCATAAAACTGTTTTCATACTAGAGATCTCCCATTTGTGTGGTATATACCACGTAGAACTATTTGACAATGATTAAAAATCACCCATTATGTCTCAAGTGTAGGAACAAATTGCATATACTAAAACCTTTTATCGTGGTTTCCCGCCCTTTACTTTGAACCCGATTACCCGACATCCCTAGCATTTCTACAAGTGGAAAACAAAAAGTTTCATGCACATTATCAAAATATTCATGCAAACATATTTCATAACAAAATTCATGTATTAGAGATATAAACTTAATAACATGAACAATGAACTTTAAACTTTTGCATCTCTCTCTCTCTCTCTCTCTTATAAAAAGATCATGAAATTCACCTGGATAGCTTTGATGCTTAAAGTTTTGTTAACCACCAGGATTATCATACAATAGTCAATAATCCATATTAATCAACAATTCCTATATAATTTGGTACTTATTGATAGCATATTTGCTTATTAGTCCATCTTTAATGGTTTATGTTCCTGGGAAATAAATCTTAACGTCCAAACTACTTGTCCATTATCAATAAGTCCCTTGAGAAAATATTCTTGATACTTATACACCTTCGACTATATGCAAATTTATCTCAAAAACTTCACTATTTATTTATTATACATATTAGGGTCTAGAGTATTTATTAGCCGAGTAAGTCACCTCTCGTAAATTTACTATTCACGTAATATTTATTAGAGTAAATTACACCGTTGGTCCTGTGGTTTACTCAGAATTTGGATATGGTCTCTATTTTGAAATAAGTACACCGGAGGTCCTCGTGGTTTGCATTTTGTTACAAGCTAGGTCCCTTACCATAACTCTGTTAAATGAACATCCATTAAGTCAGGGCTATTTTTGTCCATACCATGTACAAGTGCGTACCGTCCAGATGAAGGGCTACTAGAGTGTTCTTCAGTTTTTCGTTTTTATGATGTTTTCCTCTGAACCTCCCTCTATTAATCATATATATATATATATATATATATATATATATATATATATATATATAAAACCTCAAAAAAACAGAAAACTGAGGAACACTCTGGTAGTCTTTAATCTGGACAGTATGCACTTGTGCATACAAGTAATTAATTTGTTTTTTGGTTTTTATGCACAAGTGCATATTATGCACTTGTGCATATATACGTGTGCATGTTCTAAATTATTTGTATGCACAAGTGCATACCGTTCAGATTAAAGGCTACCAGGGTGTTCCTCAGTTTTCCGTTTTTTTGAGGTTTTCACTTGAACCTCCTTCTATATATATATATTATATATATATATATACTAGGTTCGACCCCGTGTATTACACGTGGTAATTTAAAAAATTAAATCATGGCAGAAAACTTATCTTACAGATATGAATGATCATCGAAAGTACGATGTTACTTTTCCAAGCTTTTTTCCCCTTCAGAGTTGTTTTTTTGCAGTTGGTTACAAAATGTCCTTGTTTTAGGCAGTTTTCACAAAGAATGTTTTGTAAAAAATTAATAAAAATATGAATAAATATTAAGAATTTATAAAACAAGATTTATAATAGAACGTAAATGAAATTACGGAAAAATACATAGTTAAAATTGATATGAAATTGCAAAAAGAAAATCACGACAATTTAGTGATTATTTGTATCAAATCTGTAACTAATTTTAACAAATCTCATACTAATCACGACAATTTAATTCGTATATATTTATGATATTTAATAATATAATTAAACCCAAAAGTATTCAATATTGGACTCAAAGTATTCAATATTGGACTCATTTCGATGGTATTGACGAAGCGATTACAATCGTATAATTTGTAAAAAGTAAATATGTTTTTTTAATGCATTTTAGTTCATATATATTATTTATGTTTATATGATAAAAGTCTAAAATTAAAAATAAAAAAGTAAGAGATTAAAAGTTACTACATACCTAATTATAAGGGTAGTAAATATAAGGTATAAATTAAAAAAATTGAATTAAGGAAAGATTTAAGAAGGAATGAATGTGGATGAGCTAAATGAACTTATAATGTAAAATACGTCCAGATACATGTTTAGACGGGAAAATAAAAAAATGGGCTCACCAGAAAGCGACACGTGTCCTTCTAGTTACTTATTTATTATATGTATAGATATATATTATCAATATATATGTTTAATAATACTATATATATTTATAATATACATTTAATAATTAATCTAATATTATATATATGGTCCCCTTCTTTTGTTAACCAAGTCATTGGTGTTAACCATATTAACTAAATTCTAACCATTCAGATTTCTCCAAACATTTTGATCATATCTCACACCTATTAATGGTCCAAGGGGTATTAATGGTATTTCAATTGATTAAAATATTCTTTTAATAGTTGCCTTATTATCTTGAATTTTAAAATTTGTAGTTATCTTAATATTTTCTAAATATAATAAATTTTAAAAATGGTAGTTATCTATAATATCTAACTAAAAATTTTGTTTAATATTAATTCTAATTTTTTGCAAAGCTACGGTTCACATAGCTAACTCATACATTTTGCTCAATTCAATTTTATGTTTTATTCAATCTGAATTAACACAGTCTACATAATGGACTGTGCACAGTTACAATTGTGCACATATACACTGTATGCCCATTTGCCAAATATGCACATATTTGATCCACATACGTACTGGATGTACATATGCTTAATATGCCCATCTACACCATATGCAGATATGCACTGTATGCCCATTTGCCCATCTGCACCATATGCTAGGGGTGTTCATCTAAACTGCCTACACCGCACCGCAAAACGCAGTTTAGAACTTCCGCGGTGCGGTTTGCGGTTTGCATTTTTACCAAACCGCACTATGCAGTGTGGTTTGCGGTTTTGAGTTATCAAACCGCGACTCAAACCGCACCGCACCGCACCGCACATTATATATATGTATATTTTTTTGATTTTATATATTACACGCACATATATGTATATATAAAATAGTTGCAATATTTATGTAATATGTATTTAGGAATCGGACGTGTTGAATATTTTTATTTTTTGGACTACGGTCATGTTATCGTTGATTTTAGAATGAAGTTTTTAATTTAATAATTATTAGATTGTAGGTGTAAAGTCCGTTAGGTACATATCGCATAAACCGCACCGCATTGCGTGGTGCGGTTTGAGGTATACGCGGTGCGGTTTGCGGTTTAGAAAAATGCTCAAACCGCATATGCAGTTTGCCGTTTTGCCCTAAACCGCACCAAAACGCACCGCAAACACCCCTACCATATGCACATATTCACTCTCTGCCCATCTGCCCATCTGTAAAAACCACTAAAATCTAAAGAGTTTCTTGAGCTCTGTTGAATGTTATCAGTTTACAAAGGAGATGCTTGAGCTCTGTACCTGATATTGAAACTCTAGTTTCCCAAGGCAATCAGTTAACTTGAATCGTTCTGTACCTGATGAACATTTCAAAATCGAGTGCATATATGCACATACCATAATCGAGTGCATATATGCACATGCCATAATCGAGTGATCATATGCACACTTCAAGTTTAACTGTGTTATGTGTGTTAGGTGCAATACCTCGTCGTGTAGAAAAGTAAAAAAGGTAACTTAATAAACCTAATTTTAAAAATCTAACATTCATCATCGATTCCTCCACTGTTATCAGTCGATTGTAGCCTAACACTGGCCGTCACTTTCTTCACCAATTCTCTTAGGGTTTCGTTCTCATCTGCATCAATATCCACTAGGTTATCCATGGTGTTCTTGAACTTTGAGAGACCCGATTTCTTGAAGATTCTTTTACTTGGAGGTTGTAGATCCCAGATACAGTGCAATCAATAGCAATAGTAATCAATGAAGAACAATGATTGAGTCACAACTTCTAGTCATATGATTGATAATCAATAAAGGTTTAGGTTTACAAAGAGAATATCTGATACGGGAATGTAAACCTTACGACTAGAATGAATCCAACTTAACCTCTCTAACCTAATTCTCAAACAAATAAAACATTATATATGAGTCGACCTAGGCCTAATGGGCTTTAGGCCCATTAACAAACCAACTTTCAAACAATTACAATTCAACCCTTATAAATGCGTTATACAACTTTCAACGCACTAGGACTTTCAGTCCTAACAATCTACCCCTAAAGTTGAATAAGACATTTATCTTCTTGAAAACTTCAGGTATAGATCTTCTTTCAAAGACACAGATTATCGTGTTGAGAGAGGTTTTAGACGTCATTATTCTAGTCGTAGGGTTTACATTTGCTTATCAGAAATTCTCTCTGTAAACCTAAACCTTTATTGTTTATCAATCATATGACTAGAAGTTGTGGCTCAATAATTATCGCGTATTATTGATTATATCTGTTGATTGCACTGTATCTGGGATCTACAATTGGTGTCAGAGCGGGATCAAAGAACTTTTCTTTGATTCGATCGATTTTCTACGGTTCGTGATCTCTAGCCCAAAGTTTTTTTTAATCATTGTGTTTCTGCGATTTGATTTTGGTAAAGTTTAGAGTTCTAATTCGTTGAATTGAAGTTGAATTTTGGGTTTTATTTTAAATCTGAAATCTTGGGTCGGTTCTGGATTATCTTATTTTTTTTTTCTCAAAATCATTAATTTTGGTTCAAAAACGATTTTAGTTAATGTTGTTGAGATTAGCTCATGGTTTGAAAGGGTTTTTGAATCGATTTTTGATTAAATTTTAGGGCTTAGTCGGTGTTATAGATAGTTGGCGCCGCTGTATTATGAGAAAAGTTTAAACCGGGTGATATAATCTATAATTGATTTTGGTTTTTGAATAATTGTGATTGGTTATTAAATCAAAGAGGGTTGGTGGTGTTTAGAATTCCTTATGAAAAGGAGTTGGTTTGTTTAATTGAGATTGGTGAATGCATCGACGGATGTAATTTTTTTCTGATTCGGTGATTCCTTGAATTGGTTCTTGTGGTTTGGTTTATATATAAACAGCGAATAAAAAAAAGGCCTTGACTTGTTTTGCATTCATGCATATATAATAAGCAGACACATCGCATACATACATACATATATATATATATACATACATACATACATACATATATATATATATATATATATATCTCATATTTCCATCGCAACGCCCGGTGTCTCGACTGGTACCATCAATCGTCCGGGGTCTCACTCCTTCGCCCGGTGTCTAGCCCTGCTTAAGGGGACATAAACGATCGATTTTGGTCGAAAAGTTTTAACCCATACCGAGTTTTTAAGTTTTCAATCGGTTTTCGAAAATTTTTCGGTTGGCTCGTTTGCGATCGTGGGTTGACCGTTTGAGTTTTAATCTGTTAAGGACTGATCAGAGAGCTTTAACGATCGTTTTGCATTGAATATTTCTAACCGTTTCGAAGCTTTGCAGGTGTGTCACGTTGGAGAAGAAGATGAATAGTAACTAACGGATTCCGTTAGTTTGTCGTTAAATGCTTACATTTTGGTCCATTTTCCGTTAAGTTTCCGTTAGTCCAGTTAGTTAGTTTGTTTGGTTAGTTTTATTTCCTTTTTAGTCCCTTTTCCGTTAGTTTTTAGTTAAGTCCGTTAGAAGTTTTAAATTTTACACTTTTAGTCCCTCTAGCTAGTAGTTTTTGTATATGTCATTTTTAGTCCTTCTAGTTTTAAGTTTCAGTTTGTGTCACTTTTAGTCCTTGCAGTTTTAAGTTTTAGTTTGTGTCACTTTTAGCCCCCGTACTTCATAGTTTCGATCATTTGTCATCTTTGACCCCTAAGCTTTCAAGTTTCACATGTTGTCACTTTTGGTCCTTGCACATTGATTTTTTCATATTTTGTCAAGTTTAGTCCCTAGACTTCAAGTTTTTCAAGCAACAATGTCTCATCCAACTTATTCTGAGCTAGAAGAGAAAGTTTCTTGTTTAGAAGCTAGAGTTGAAAGACTGCTTAACAAATATGATAATCAACGCATAGAAATTACTGGCAACTTGTGCATAATTTCAAATATAAAGGAAGAGTGTGCGAGTTTTTCAAAAGAGTCTAAAGAGTTAAAGACCAAAGTAGATGATCTTACTTACAAGCTTCGTATGTCAGAAAATGAGAAAATTGATATTGTGATTAAAAGCGTGGCTTATAAAAATGAAAATCAAAAGTTATCTACCCAGTTAAAGGATCTCGAACTGAAACTTTACAAAATTGGTCAATCTAAACAAACGATGCATCTGAATGCACCCAAAGAATTCAAATATTCAGAGACGGGCCTCGGTTACGATAACCCACATTATCTGAAAAAGGCCTTGACCAAAGTTCCCACGTTATATGCGTTCGAACTTTTTGGAATAGACAAAACCTACCCAGAGTACAAAATCAATTGGACCAAACCACTTGTTGATGAGGAACCGGAGCAGGAAACTTTGAGAACGAAAAACACTACCACGATGCAACTTCCTTTTGTTTATGACTCATTAAATGCGTCATACAACACCGAAAAACCCTGTTTTCTGTCAAATGACTATTTTCGAAGCTATTGTTAGGCTGAACTTGATTCAAAAACAGTTGAAACTGAGGAGGAATCAATGGACTACAAAATCTATGTTCCACCTCTGATTTTAGAAAAGAAAATTGTTCAGCTAGAAGAGTCATTTGCACAGGAGAAGATCATTTTTCAAAAGGAAAAACAAGAGTTATTATCCAAACTTGAGTGTCTCAATTTCGATAAAAAGGAAACTGGGTCGAGGGAGGAAAAGGAATATCTTCAGACATAGATAAATAAACTTAATTCACAACTGGCTGCTTTGGCAGCAGATCTGATGAAAGAACGACTTCACAAAGCTAGGCTTCAAGCTAAGCCTGAAATTCTCCAAGTTAAGAAGATTAATCTGTCAGAAAAGTCCTACCCACCCTCAGACACTTCTTCCTGTAAAGCCTTTTTGGGTGACTCGTCACCAAATTCGTCAAACAAAGGAAAAGAGCCTCAATCTTTCGAAATGGATCATCGTTCTGATTTTCAAAATGCTTCCGCTAATGATCCGTTTCAAAGCACAAATCCTTCCAGTCTCCTCAATCCTTCAAGTGATAAGACTCCTTCTGATGAGGAAATAGAATTTTCAGCCTTTCTGAATTCTGAGGTGTGTCCAGACAGTCAGCTAGACCAATTTGATTTTGATCCTAAACTTCCAAGTCATGTTGATTTTTTGGATTCAACTGGTGAGCCACCGGTCAAATTTTATAAAGGCGAATGTTCAACATCTGCCTCTCCAAAGGTTTCTATGAACAAATCTTCAAAGAAAAAATCTAAAAGACGTTCACAGAAACAAAGAAAGACCGGCACCTCTAACAAAAGACATACTTACTACTCCAGTTCTTCTGATTGCGAGCTTAATGATTCTTCAGATAATCATTTTTGCAGAAAAGTAAAGATGGTTTGGAGAAAGAAACTAACTACAGAAGACAGTGAAGGAAACAAGTCTCATGATTCTCTTGTAGTTGATACAACGTCATCTATTTCCAAGACTGATTCACCTACTTATGTTTATTCTACAGGAAAGTTGATCAGTCTAAACCGAGCAAAGATTTGTTGCACTCACTGTGGAAAGAGTGACTTTGTGGATTCAAGGTATGTTAAATAATTGGTATGGTACTTATAGCATCCCCAATCCTCAGTTTAGTAGCTTCAAAGCCAAGGCAACTAACCATCAAGGATCCATCACAACATGGATACCAAAACCAAAATCTTCCTAATCTGTTTTGCAGGAATGTCATGTGTGATTTAATTCAGCTTATTCACGTCACATGACTACAATCAAGGGTTATGCCACTTTTGAGGGGGAGTACCATGTTTGTTTAAATTTACATATCGACTTCTGAATACTTCAGTTCAGGACTCATTCTTAAATGTTTTTGATTTATGATTATCTCAAATCAGAAATTGTACTTCAATGTTTTGTCTTGGTGAGTTAAAGGAGTGTTAGGGCTTTTAATGTTTCTATGGTCAATCCAGAATCGGAAGGACCTACCCAAGAAACACATCCAATTCATAGATATCAGTGAGGGGTCTAGATTGATAGATGAGTTCGGAGTGATTATAAAAAAAAATGGTGTGGATATGACAGGACTTAAAAGAATTATTGGTCCTTACCAAACCGAGTCAGTTATCCGGGTTACCACATAATCTATTCATTCTCGTTCTTTGGAGATGGATATTGAAACAGACATGGACCTAGTGTCGATAACTCATGTTACCCCACCCAGCCACTCAAGTATCTCTCAAAAGATACTTGTTTCATATATGCACGGAGATTTAACACATAATCTATCTATTCCTCACTCGGAGGTTTTAGATATTGAAAAAGGAAGACATCAGCTCCGGTCTCCGAACTTCATATTCATCTCACTGAGTCTATTAATTTCTAACCTGCGTCCCAGGTTGGATCAATCTTTGAGCTTAATCAATATGAGTTATACTTCTTTCACACACGCACGAATCTTTGTGATTCCCCTTGCATATCTTTGTGATATTGTCTGAACAGTTTGAGAAGTAATTTTTAATATTTTACTTCGGTGATAACTGGAAGTCCTATCAGAGATACCCCTTTGCCAACTCTGAAAATAGGCCACACAATTATCTAAATTGTTGTGATAACAGTTACTATTGTGTTTGAACAGTTTGAGAAGTAATTTTTAATATTTTACTTCGGTGATAACTGGAAGTCCTATCAGAGATACCCCTTTGCCAACTCTGAAAATAGGCCACACAATTATCTAAATTGTTGTGATAACAGTTACTATTGTGTTTCTGTGTTAGCTGTTACCCTTGGTTACTAATCGTTTTATCTAATATTTTGCTACTCATCCATTTAGTCTTTGAAGTTACATGATGCTCAGGATTCTCCTAATCATCATGAGGGGGAGAACGACATACAATTCAAAGACACAAATTATCGTGTTGAGAGAGGTTTTAGACGTCATTATTCTAGTCGTAGGGTTTACATTTGCTTATCAGAAATTATCTCTGTAAACCTAAACCTTTATTGTTTATCAATCATATGACTAGAAGTTATGGCTCAATAATTATCGCGTATTATTGATTATATCTGTTGATTGCACTGTATCTAGGATCTACAGAGGTCTAACTGTAACAATGAAATCAAGAAATTTGAAAGCCCAAATCGATTTTTAAACCCTAGGAATTTAGGGTTTACCTCTTCTCAAAACGCGATCTCCTGCATTTTGGGCCATTTTAAACGTGAAATTCTTGCGGTTATCAACACTAATCGAGATATGGTTATCGATTCTTCAAGATTTGGTTGGAAATATTTCAGACTTCCTTCAATCCCTTGACCGCTTGATGTTCGGGACGTGCGCCGGAATTGAAGGAGACCGAGACTTGCCTTTTTACCATGAATGCGTCTTTTTACCTATATACCCCTATCCATACGTGCATATTCAAACCAAGTGCGTGAATCATTAATAAAATCAGTGTTTTATTGTTAGCTGTTGATCTTGATTATCAATGGTTGAGATTGGTTAACACGGTTAATACCAATGGCTTGGTTAACAAAAGAATGAGTATATATATATATATATATAATATATTTAATAATTAATAATATATAAATTTATAATATAAATTAAATGTTTTTATTATATGTTTGGTCCCTACGATCAAAATGTCCAAAATGTCCTCTTTGTTAAATTATTTATCAGGAAAATCTAACAGAGTTAGTGACAATGGATCCAATACGTTATAAATTGCAAACCACATGAATGTACTCCATAGATATTTCAAATTAGGGACCTAGAGTATTAAAACATATAAACCATTGGGACCAAATATGTAATTTACTCTAGAAATTATGATAAATCTAATTTTCTTTTCCTAAATCATAAATTGTGGGACTAAAATAAATTATATTACAGTTTGAGACAAAACCATTAATTTCAAAGCTTTAATTAAGTTAAGGGGTCGTTTACGAAATATTTACCCGATAAGTGTTTACTGGCTCACTTATCTTATCTAATGAACATGACATGGATTATGAATCTAACCCGGTAAGAGCATTGAGAAGGACCGAGAGTCTTACCCGGTAAACAGAGACGGACCGAGAAATTTTTTCAACTGGTGACACCATTTGATTATAAGAAACAAATAGATGGATATTCTTCACAAAATCAACATTAGTCTCTTGGTTAGTTACTTGCTTTTCAAATGTGAGGTCCGTGTTCAAGTCTTTTATTGCATGTTTTTATAGAAACATTATAAATCTGAAATTAAAAGCTAAAAATTAAGAAAATGACAATAACAAGATTCAAACTTGAGTGTAAGGCGGAAGAAAAGCTTTGCACACCAACTCTATCAAGGAAACTTGTGTCCTTGTAGTTTCAAAATATATATAGTGACACACAACAAATTGATACGAGACAACACTTTTCACGACCCTATAATTCTTTGTACTACGATGGAGGAAGATGGAATGTGCGCCGTATGCTCTATATTGGGTCCGTCCCTGCCAGTAAGTGACGAATTTTACCCGATAAGCTCTTACCGGATAAAAATGTTGCATACGATGTCGTTTAATGGATTAAAATCTTACTTAATAAGTTAAGTGAAAGTATTGACTATTAACGTTAAATGTTTACCAATTACTAGGTAAGCGTTGATAAACGACCCCTAAATTAATTTTGTGCAAGCAAAACAATATATAAAATCATAGAGGCTAAAGTCGTCGGTGGTCTCAAGTTGCAACCTCAACCCTCATGCACACATATCTGGTCATACGGTTCACCCCATACCCGATTCATTTTCTTTCATCTTTTATACCCAAAACGAAAACGAACAACACATGGTTCGATTTCAACCATTTTGGTTGTCTCTTTAACCTCTTTAGATGGGGCTTTTCATACGATTGAATAGACAAGATTAAACCCAACCTTTTGACATTAAAATAATTAAAATCCATCAAGATTTGAGCATTCATCCATTCGTATTTTGGGTTTTTGAGTTCTATATAATAGTGTTTAGCACCGTGTTTTACACGGTGACGATAAATTCTTTGGAAAATATTGAAGTTAAATGCGTTGATAATCACATATAATATATTAAACTAATATGAATCGATGTTACACTTGATATGAAGTTGCTTCATAATCCACGGTTGTTTCTTTTGATATATATAATAATAAGTTGTACATCATCAAACTTTGTAATTGGCTCAAAATGCATATAAAAATGTGAGCTTATTGATTATAATCACGAGGTATATAATGATGATTGTTTTGTCATAAGTCATAATATATCGATTTATCCCCTACATATATTCCCATAAAATGTTTATATTCATCACACAAACGTGGTGTTTTTACATAGTTTTGTATAATTGCGAGACATTTTGGTAATTTGTTTATATTTGTTGTAATGTACTCGTTTGCAACTTTGGCAAAAAACTCTTCTCAAAATTCTCCCTTTCCAAACCAACGATAATTGCACGTAGAGTAACAGTAGTCACTAGTATTGTAATCACTTCGTTTTTAGGCGAGTTGATTGATTTGTTAATTTTTCATTTCACCTGTTCAAGTTTTTTTTATATGCTTGAGATTGTTTCTTCATAATTTGGTTTCTCGTTAAATAATTTAAAAAAAAAGATGTTTTAATCATTTTATGTAAAATGAAAAGTATTATATCGATTCTAATTTCATTTTTATATATAGTTTGATTTCAATTTTAATTAAAAAATGAAACCGAAATAATTTATATATTAATATTATTATAACACCCAAAATTTCGTTACCGGTATAGTGATTTATATGGATGCATTACCTACTTGTAACCATAGTTTAAATAGTTGTATTTTAGACTATTAATGTAAGTCAAAGTCTTATGTAGAGGTCAATTATGTACAAATGAAACTTGGGCTTAGGACTTCAAATGTTAAGAAATATACATATAGAGACCAATGTTGAATTAGGCTATGGATTACGGGTCAATGTTAGACAAATGGAAGTTTTGCTAGGTATTTAAACTCTTTATTTTCAGGCATAAACTCCCATTTTAATCTTAACACTCTCTCTCTAGAATAATACTCTTTATTCCAAACCCTAAGTTGAACTCAAAATCTTCTCATGCAACTAGGAAAATGTTGAGATTTTGAAGGTTTGGAGCCAATCAATTGGATAGAAGATAAAAATCAAGGTATGAATCTATGAATTTCAAGATTTATGTTATAAATTGATGAATGATGTCAAGGTTGGATATGAATCATATCAGGATTCATAGAGTTTTGATTGGTAAGTTAAATCTTTGTTAATTGATGTTATTTCTATGTTATTGTTGGTTAAAGAAGTGGGGAATTAAGTTTCAATCATTTATTTGTGGTATGGAAAAGCTAGATACTTGATTCATTATGATTTTAGTAGCAATCTTATAAAAAGGACGCGTTTTGAGCTGTCAATAGGAGTTTCAGAATTTGCAGGTTGTTTAAAAAATCATATAAAATCGCTCGTTGCTCCGTTGTCAAGGTTGGATATGAATCATATCAGGATTCATAGAGTTTTGATTGGTAAGTTAAATCTTTGTTAATTGATGTTATTTCTATGTTATTGTTGGTTAAAGAAGTGGAGAATTAAGTTCCAATCATTTATTTGTGGTATGTAAAAGCTAGATACTTGATTCATTATGATTTTAGTAGCAATCTTATAAAAAGGACGTGTTTTGAGATGTCATGTGTAATCTTGTAATGGTCACTCGTTTTATGAACATGATCATGTGTACGACAATAAGAACAATATAATTTATTACCTGACAAACTGATTAATTGATCTCTTGTGTAGACAAAATCAGGTTTACCTTTACGCGCATTGTTCTTCTTGGCATTCTGCGTATGTACACATGACTTCTTACTTTTCATCTCATCTTTCTTCTTTGCTTCAACTGGTTTCCTGTTCCAGACCAGTTCTTCTTCTTTGTAGCTTCTTCTCCTTCTTTGATGTGTACTTGAACCATCTATATTTCTATCAAAGAAAAGGTTAGTACTACAAATCTGATTAGAAGATTTAACTGACCTTTTGGAAGAAGCAGTTCTAGATGTTGAACTTGCAGCTGACTTGAATGAGCATTCCGAATCAGCTGAATCATCTCTAGGTGAGTGGAAAATTGACTCTGGAGTCTTGTGCTCAGTCACCACCACCATTGAGATAATCTTTTCAAGCTCATTAATCTTTGAAGAATAATTGTCTCTTTCTATGACAAGAAGGTCAAACTTTGTCTCAAACTCATACTTCTTTTTCTTCTCTCTCAGTGCACACTTAGATAGTACAGATAGCTTCTCGGTAAGCTTCCTAATTTCAGCTTCAAGGATGCTTCTTTCTTTTTCAAATCCCTTCTTTGCACCCTTTCTTCCATCTGATATCTCTTTTAAGAATCCAACATTCTTTCGTTCTATTGCCTTCTTCTCTTTGGCAAACTGATCTCTTTCTAAAATAATTACTTTCTCAAAGTTACTAACTTGTTGAGAAATCTTTATACATTTAAGTTCAATCACCTTCTTCTCTTCAATACTCTTCTTGGAAAAGTCTGAGAACTTCTTCTTTTAAAGATCAGCATCTGCATTCTCCAAATCCTTAGATTTCTTCTCATTGCTCCCAACAAGATCTAGCTTCTGGATTTTAGCTTCCAAATAAGAAATCATTCTTTTTAGCTCAGAGTTCTTAGCTTCCAAATCTTTTGATTTTAAGAAAACCTTTTGCTCTGAGATAATCCATTCAGAGTATAATTCAAGATAGTCCCATATCTCTTTCCCTGAAGCTTTGGGAATATCCATTGAATCAGAAATTTCTTTAGAAATACTGTTTTTCATATAAATTCTAGCTCTATCATCAGCTCTTTCTCTGTGCACCTGATCCATAGTACAAGATACTTTAGGATTTAGGGGTTCCATTGCACCTTCAGACAATGATAATCTAATGTAGTGACCCAACTCATCCTTATCTACAAAGTTGAAAAAATTAACTTTCCACTTTTCGTATTCTCCTTTATTCAACTTTGGGACACTACTGTTGTAGAAAGTCATTCTGTTTGATAAGAAAACTTGAATATGATCGTTAGTCCAGATAAGATCAGATAAATATTGAATAATACTATTCAGAAAGACCAAGTCAGAAACTCTCGCAAAAAGGCACAATTTGCGCTAAAAGAAGGTGGCGCAAAATAGACTTTGCGCTATTAGGAGTTGGCGCAAAAGAGTTTTGCGCGAGGAATGGGTCGCGCGAAATGAACTTTGCGCGAGTAGTGGGTGGTGCAAAACAGACTTTGCGCGAGAAGTAGGTCGCGCGAATTGGAGTTTTGTGCGAGACGTTGATGGCGCAAACCGGTGTTGTGATTTTCCCTCTGACCGGTATTCTAGACCGGTGTGTTGTTTGACCGGGGCGTTTCTTCGACCGGTGTCGTGTATGGACTGGTGTGTTACCTTCGACCGGACTGATGTATGGACCGGAGAGTGAGCTGCGACCGGGTTGGAACAGTGACCGGGGTAGAGCGACCGGTGTTGCGACCGATGTGAGTGTGACCAGTGCGTGTTCTTCGATAATCGGCTCTGTAACACCCAAATACACCTATCTAGAAATCGTTTTACAGCTCTAAAACTTGACAATAAGATCGCCTAATCAACTACAACAAGTTACAAACTTTTGATTTAAAAAACAACCACTATTTGAAAATTTGATCGATGGTACAGTGACCTTGAAGATGAAGAACACAGAGAGTTCTATAAATTTGATTTGAATATGGTTTAAGCTCTGATACCAATTGTCGGTCCCGTATATCTGAACACGATCTTACCAGACAATACAAACAATCACAAACATAAATGATAAACCAACCTGTTTGATTAATAACCACGGATTACAGATTGATCTGATTTCTCTTTGAAGCTCTCTCTCTGTTTTCTCTCTGATGAACAGTGTTCTTGGTTGATTTGTGATATGTTATCAGATATTGAGATTGTGAGATAATACTAAAATCTCACCTAACACATAATATCTAAACTTAATAATATCTAAACTAAATAATATCCTAAATATCTTAACAAATAGATATTTAGGAATAATAATAAAATACTAAAAACAAACTTTGACATTTTATTACAAACTAACTTTAGACTAATATTGAGAGTGGCTTTTCAGCTTTAACTTCAAATTCCAGTCTTCAGATTGGATGATCTTGAATCTAATAAATCTGTGATCTAACAATCTCCCCCTTTGGATCAAGATCATTACTAAAAGGATTTAGCAATTCAGTCTTCTTTTTCAGCTTAGAAGATGCAATCTCCTTCTTTGTCTTCAAGATATAACAATCTCCAGTTTTAGCTCAGATTTGCTTTAGCAAAGTATCTTCAAAGAAAATTTCTCTAAAATCAGCATGTCTTCAGAATACTATGTCTTTGAAGAATTCGATTCTTGGACATTTCTCTAAACTTTTGATCTCTTCCATTTCTTGGTTAACTCTTCTCCCCCTTTTTGATGAAAAGAGTAACGATTTCGTCAAAACTTTTAGTAAGAAATGTCTTTCATAAGGAGCCTCTGATTCGTCAATCCAAAAGATATTGATCCAGATCTTTGCAAATCCAAACAAAATAATCGTGTAACACCTGAATCAACAAATGAATCAGTTAACATGTTTGTCAGTAACACAAAGGTAATGTGTGTAACGAATACACATTGGAAAGGAGTTTTTTGATGTTCACTCCCCCAGGGCTTCCATTCAATCATCGAAACACCACAAAGACAATTTCTATGAACGTTATGACAAAGAAACAAATTCCTTGTGTGTTCGTGCATGTGATAAAAAGAATTAAGCACAGATGATTGCTTATAGACTCAAAAATGTGTAAACCACTGAGACAACAGTAAGTTAAACACAGACTCGATTGTGCATGATTGAAGTGCGAAGGTGGGGGCAGACATCCTTGTTATTAGTACCCCAATGTCAATAAGTGGGTCTGGCCTGGTACCGACCAACTTGAGGGCTAGGAGCCGTTTTCGGGAGCCGATTATCGGAAGAGAATTGAGTGTATTGCCCTATACTCATTTCTTATTGTTCGAGTGGTCCGTACAACCCTCGAAGCCAAATGATTTTCTTAATTCTTCTTGACTCTTGGTGTGATGATACGTTTTAGTTACCAGTTGAGATATTTCGTGTAAACTGGTGACAGGTCTCTTTATGTTTCGGTTTTGAGTCATTATTGCTCTTTTACTCATATTCTTTTTATTAACTCGATTATGACTGTGATTTTATTATTATATAAATAATCCGCTCACCGAGCATTTGGCTCAGCCGAGGTTTGTTTTGTCCTCGGCAGGTGTACGATCGCAGATGAGATCATATTGGGAGTGAGAGCTTTGGAGTGTAACTATTTTGAAGACGACCTTGAATGAAATAGCTTTGTTTATGTATATATTACAGTATAACTATGTCGTCTTAAATTTGGTCTCCGATTTGATGGATTTTTGTAGTAACTTGTCTTCTCGTATATGTTAGCTAGTTATGTTATTATGTTTTCATTCGTAGCACACCGTCCTCCGGTCACATGGGGCGAGGGTGTTACAATTATAGTAAATTGTTCCTTCTAACTATATATATTTGGTTATTCTAATTTAATCTTTATATATTGTTTATATCGTCTTCAATTATACATATTGTTATATTGATTCTAATAAGTTTTAGTTTTGATTATAATTTTAATTATATATATGATTCTAGTAATTTTTTATTTTTTGTATTGATTCTAATTAGTAAAATTAAATGTAAGGGTAGAGATATTAGCACCCCCACCTATAAGTCAAATGCACTCCTCTCTTATCGATTGAAGGAGTTAATAATAAGTATTTAATTATATATTGATTATAATTATTGAAAGTCATTTTAGACACTTAAATATCTTCAAAACTTTAGTTATTCAGAATGGTCTAGTCATTTCTAAACCAAAAATGTCTTTATTTAAGACTAAAATCAGGTTTTTAGGCCATGACATTGAAAAAGGAACCATTATTCCTATTCAAAGAAGCCTAGAATTTGGAGATAAATTTCCTGATAAAATCCTAGATAGGACCCAACTTCAAAGGTTTTTGGGCAGCCTAAATTATATTTCGGCTTATATTAAAAACCTTAGTAATTATACTTCTATTCTTTATAATCGTCTTAAAAAAGATTCTGGCAGTTGGACAGATGATCATACTCTTGCTGTTCAAGAAATTAAGAAAAAGGTTAAAAACCTTCCTTGTCTCATGCTTCCCAATCCTATTTGGGAAAAGATTGTTGAGACTGATGCTTCTAACATAGGATATGGGGGCATTTTAAAACAGATTGATCCTAGTTCTAAGCAAGAGTACCTCATTAGATTTTATTCTGGAAAATGGAAAGGTGCTCAGCTTAACTATTCTACTGTTGTTAAAGAACATTTTGCTATTGTCAAATGTGTCTTAAAATTTCAAGATGATTTATATAATCAAAAGTTTATAATCAAAATTGATTGTAGTTCTGCTCAATTTATGTTTAGCAGAGATTTTAAACATGATGTTTCAAAACAAATGTTTGCCAGATGGCAAGCTCATCTTGCTCCTTTCGATTTTATAATTCAACATATTAAAGGTGTTGATAACCATCTTCCTGATTTTTTAACTCGTGAATATTTATCATGATTTCAGGTATGAGCTCTAATTACAGCTCCTACTCCTCTTATAGGGGAAGTGGAAGTTCCTCAGGAAGAGGAAGAGGTAACAATTTCTCTAATAGAGGAAGGGGTAACATTGTTATTTCCCAGATGGGTAAACAGAAGCTTATAGCTTCAGACTTGTCTCATGACAAAGATCAGTTAAAAGGCTTCATGGATAATATCCCTAAAGATCATCCTCTAGCCAAGGAATACCTTAATTATATTAAGGAGAAGGAAGCAGAGTCTTCTTCAGTAGCTGCATCAGCTAATTCCTACGCCAATATTAGCAAGGAAGATTCTTCTAATTCACAGTTCCATGAGACTGCATTTAAAGAAGTTATACTTCTTATTGAAGAAAAAGATCTTCAATGGAAAAGCAACCCGGATTATATCCTAGAAAGATATCTTAATAAGACATCTTTTGTACATGGTGCTTTAAAGCAAAGACAATATTTTGAAGGTCTTTTGCTTTCCACAAAATCTGTGGAGATTACTCATCACACTGCTAATAGCAAAGATGAAGTTCAGGGCAATTTTAGTTTTTCTAAACTTGTTATTAAAAAGATTATATCTTTTGAAGAATGAGGTTTTTCTCCCCTTGCAGAGAAAGAATGGTATTCCCCATTTCATAAATTCAATTTTAAATTCAACTATTGGGATTATATCCAAAGTTTTTCAAATGTTCTTTTTTATGAAAATGAGAACAAAAGACATTCTTGGTTCTTAAAAATTTGTGAAAGTTGTTTTCATACACCAATTCCTAACTGGTTTTTTATATGGTGGAAAAATTTTGGAACCTCTTCAGATATTTTTCCAGATATTATGAAGAAACATCTAAAAAATTGGATGTTATTTTCGCCAACAGCCAATGACTGTAAAAATTTGTATAATATTGAAGGCAGCAATATCTGCTTATTTTTTATAGAATTTGGGTTTCCTTGGATTTGGAAATGGAAACCAATTTTTGGTTATAATGATTTAATGATTCCTTGTATTAAGAGGCAAGGTCTAACCAAATATTGGGATAAATTAGATCGTATTTGTCCTGGTTCTACTCTTATAGAAGGAGTTGATCTCTACAATTCTATTGAGAAGAAAATTCAGCTTTATAAGCAAAATTTTGAGCAGAAAAAGGTTAAGAAGGACTCAGACATTCCAAGTCCTTTCCAGCAAATTTCTCAGAAATATGCAGGAACTCTTTCTAAGGAAGAGATCATTGATCTTTATATTGAAGAAATGAAAAAAGATCTTCAAGAAAACATAGGGCCATGCTCTTCAAAGTCAGATGCATCCATGAACTCAGATTTACACCAAGATGCTCAAAGTGAAGAAGGATCTGAAGAAATTATTATTTCACTAGACGATGCTCTAGAAACCTTGAAAGATTCGTTGAAACAAGGAAAGTAAGAATTTGCCAGCTATTGTACCTTTTATCAAAGGTGGCCGACAAATGTATCAATTTGTCAAAAGATGCTTTCAAGAATTTGCCAGCTATTGTACCTTTTATCAAAGGTGGCCGACAAATGTATCAATTTGTCAAAAGATGCTTTCATAAAGCTTTGGTTTTTAGTCCTTTTTACTGTTGACTTTTATAAAGTCTTTTGTTTTGATACAACTGTGATACAGCTGTTTTCTTGATTAGTTTCTTAGACTCTATTTAAAGAGAGGCATGTCTCTCTTCTGAAGCAGAGTTTTCTTTACCACTTTAGTATTTTCTTTGTTTTCTCTGTAATCTGTGAGTTTTCAATAAAAAATTTAGTGGCCACGATCCAGTGAGCACATCTTGTGGATACAAAGTAAGTTCTTCCATAAATTATTAAATATTTTATTGCTTATATTCTAATAATGATCGGCTAAAATAGGAAATATGAGTTAAAACATGCTTTTGATAAGATATATCTGTAGATTTACATGGAATGGTTTATATGTTCAAATCTAGTAACATACCTATATTTTTTTTTACTTGCCTCCTCTGAGACTGATCGTCACCCGTTGAGGCCAGAAGAGCCGTTTTAGGGTATTTGATCTTGGTTTGAGAAAAAAAGTGACAACAAGATATATGTGTTTTCTAGGTTCTGGGTATAAATGGTATCAGAGCCATGTTTTTGCGTAGCTATATCTTCTCAAACTCTGTTTTAACTCATTTCCTTCTAGATCATTTTTGATGAATTTATTCAGATCTGGAAATGATGAAACTGTTCATAACAGTATGACTGAGGAATATGATATTCCCCAGAATTTAGAACTTCTAAACAATTGGACTATTCCAAAGGTTGAACCCAAATTTATTTATAAAATTGGGACTTTTGAAAAACTAGGTTTAAAACATATTGTTAAAACCACTGAATCTTCAGTACCTCTTCATGAGGATGAGATGATGATTCGTCTTTTAAATAAACAGGATATTTTCCCTTATTTAAAAACTCATAAGTTTTTACACATTGGTCTTGTCCAAATTGCTTTTAGACCCCTTACTCTTGAAGGATTACCTGAAAGTTTTCTTGCAGCTCTTAGAGATGGAAGAAATCTTGATTGGCAACAATCTTTAATTGGCATGATCCAATCCAGTCTGGCCCATGGACCAGTCTATTTTGATGTTTATCCTAATTTATGTCTATCTTTATCTGATATTAATATTCTTGACTCTTTAACATTAAATGTTAAAACTCATGGTTATAATTATGCGGCAGGAACAGAAGTTATTTGTATTTGTTATCGCATATATTTTAAACCTCTTTTTACACTTAATCCTAGGTGTAAAAGAATTGATAAAGATATGAATGAAACGATTCTTATAGAAACCAATTTCAATAGATCTAATATTACTACTCGTAGATCTATAAAATGGAATGAGATAAATTTCCCAGAAAATTGGACTTTAACTAGGAATATTCCTAAGAATCCTATTATTCAGAGTGATTTTAGTAATATCACTCAAACCAATGAAGGAATTGTTAATATACAATTCAATGATATTCAGAGAAGAATTTGCTCTGGAAAAGGATCTCTATTAAGATCCAATTCATTGGCTCATAATCATATTAATGATCTTAAAGTTCACAGAAATGGTATTGTTCATAATAATACCAGAGAGCCTAAAAATAAACAAATTGAGACTATGTCTGATTTTAGCATATAATTCCATGATTAATACAACTAAAAGAAATTGGCTTTTGGAAAATGGCAAAATTGACTTTTCCACAGGATCACCTGCTAGACAGGCTGTTTGTAATGATTATTATGGTGATATTAAATGGGTTCCTTTTAGAACTTGGTATACTGATAGTTTTGTTCATGATGAAATTAAAGGTTTTTCTGAAGAATTTTATAAATTCTGTGAAAAGGAGAATGAGGTTTTTTCGTTTATCCCTTGGTTTATAAATACTCATATTAAACATTATATTAATGTTATTGAAAGAGATTATCAATTAATGACAGGGGAAATCAGGACTGCTATTTATCCTCCCCAAATGCCTTTTCAAATAACAAAAAATGATTCGACTATTAAGTTTTCGGCTTTTTCGAAACTTCTTAAAGATGATACTCTTTCTATTACTTCAGCTCATATTAATGAATTATTAGAAAAACAAAATTATTCTAATTTATTAGTTCGTATTCTTGGAGAACAAATTTCGTCTATGGAGGATCATATTTCTTCTATATATAAAAAAAATTGTCAAATTGAACAAAATCAGAAGAAAATGGATAATACTGATCCCTCTTCTTCTAAAAAAATTATTCTTACTTCAAGTTTTATTCAGCCTCCCCCTGAAATCAAAGATTTTAAGTTGCAAAACAAATCTGAGAATTTTATGGACCAACTTGATGTTAAGTTAGCCAGTCTTTATATTTCCAAGCCTTCTGTGTCTATTCTTGATAAGGATAATGATTCAGATGATTCTAATATTAGTCAAAGTACTAATCATAATAATCAAGATTTTGATCAAATAAATAAAATAAAATGGGCTAGCAAGCCTACTTTGAATAAGTATTATTATGGTCGTCCTACTCCCATGGATGTTCTTCATGAAGAACAGGAGTACATTATAAATAATAGTTATAATGGTAAATGTATTTACGAATGGAGTCTTGATGGCTTCACTGATAAGCATATTTATAATATGTCTCATCGCATGCTTATGTATAGCACTGTTTGTAAAACCACTGGTAATACTGATAAAAATATTGCCAAAATGATTATCGCCGGTTTTACTGGTCAGCTAAAAGGTTGGTGGGATAATTACATCCCTCAGGACCAAAAAGAACAAATTTATAGTTCTGTTAAAACCGAAGATGGTGGTGAGGTAACAACCAATGTTGTTTATCCTCTTATTCTTACTATTATTGAGCATTTTACTGGTAGATTCTCTGATGATAGTGAGAATATTCGAACTCTTATTAGTAATCTGAGATGTAAAACTTTAACTGAGTTCAGATGGTATAAAAATACCTTTCTATCTAGAATCTTTGAGCTCAAAGACTGTAATAACAGCCATTGGAAAGCCAAACTTATTGATGGTCTTCCTCATCTTTTTGCTGAAAAAATAAGAAAAACTCTCAAAAAGGATAACATATCTGTTAACTATGATCATTATACTTATGGTCAATTAATCAGCACTTGCGTTGCTGAAGGTCTTTCTTTGTGCAATGATTTAAAATTAAATCATCAAATTAAGAAACAAAATCTTTTGGAAAGAAAACAGCTAGGAGATTTTTGTGACCAGTTTGGTATGGAGGTTCCTTATAAGAAACCTAAAAAGAATTTTCATAAAAATAATATGGAAGCTGATTTCCGTCATTATAAAAAACGCTTCCATAAGAAAAGATTTGAAAATAAAAATCTTGAGAAAAAAGATTTTAAATCAAATGATTTCAGAGAAAAAAGAATTTTTAAAAAATCTAATAACTTCAAAAGAAATAAAATCATTTGTCAAAATTGTGGTAAGATTGGTCATTCTTCAACAAATTGTTGGACCAAGAAGAAAATAAATAGTTTGAATATTGACCAAACTATAAAAGACTCTCTTTTAAACATTTTTCTAAATTATAATGAGGAAAATCAGAGTGACACTAATAGTGATCCTGATTTACATGATAGTAAGTCTATTATTTCTTCTAGCACTGAGGATTCTTCTTCTAATTGTGATGTTTGTGATATAGGAAAACCTTGTGCAGATTGTTCTAAAGATATTAATAATATCAATAAAGGAAATGAAGAAGAAGAGTTTTATAAACTCTATTCTCAATTTCAAGATTTAAATATAAATGTTTTATCTGATGATTATGTTTTAAAGCTTTTAAAGAAAATTAAAGATCCAGTTATTTGTGCTGAGATTTTAGAAAACATTGATGTAGGTACTACTCCTAAAAATCATGAGAGTACCTCTAATAATATCGACTATTCTATAAAAGAAGTACATAGACTTCTTGAAAATAAACATTTTAAAGGTAAAGAGATTTCCCTTCAAGACCTCAATAAAGAGGTGAATGTTTTAAAAGATGAAATTAAATTCTTGAAAAGTGACAATCTTATGCTCCATAAACATATTTCCTTAATTCTTGATAAGAATGTTTTAGAGAACTTTGAAAATATTATAGATTTTCAAGAACCTTTCTCTAAGAAACCACCTGATGAGGCAGTTCTTTCCACTCTTAGCAGGATAATATCCCAGAAATGGTTTACCAAAATAACTCTTCTTATAGGAGGGCATTTTAAAAAAGATTTTACTGCTATGATTGATAGTGGTGCTGATTTAAATGTTATACAAGAGGGTCTTATTCCTAGTAGGTATTTTGAAAAAACCTCTTGTTCTCTTTCCCATGCTGGAGGAGGTCCTTTAAATATAAGATATAAGCTTTCAAATGCAAAAATTTGCAATCAAGCTAGTTGTATTTCTACTAGTTTCCTCCTAGCCAAAGATATTTGTCATGAAATAATTATTGGCTTACCTTTTTTATATAATATATACCCTATAACTAGGATTGATGAAGTTGGTCTTACAGGTACTTATAATAACAAGCCTATTAGATTTGACTTCATAAACAAACCCATTAAAAGATTTTTAGATAATCTCCAAGAGAGGATTGATAGAAAGACTTTTCATTTATATTCTCTTAAAGATGAAATAAATTCTTTAACTATTGAAGAAAAGATTTCCAATCCTAGGTTAAAATCTAAGATAGATTTCATTCATAATGATTTTTCTCTAAAAATTTGTAATGATCATCCTAATGCTTTCTGGGAAAGAAAAAAACATATTATTTCTCTTCCTTATGAAGAAGGATTCAATGAATCCAGTATTCCGACTAAGGCCAGACCTTGTCAAATGAATTCTGAGTATCTGGTTTTATGTAAGAATAAGATTTCTAATCTCATTACTAAAGGTCTTATTCGTCCTTCTCAGTCACCTTGGTCTTGTACTGCTTTTTATGTTAATAAACATTCAGAACAAGAAAGAGGAGTTCCTAGGCTTGTAATTAATTATAAGCCTCTTAATAAAGTTTTAAAATGGATTAGGCATCCTATTCCAAACAAAAAAGATCTTCTTGATAGGCTTTTTCAAGCTTTAATCTTTTCCAAATTTGATTTAAAATCAGGTTATTGGCAAATACAGATTGATGAATCTGATATTTATAAGACTGCTTTTAATGTTCCTATGGGACATTATGAATGGAAAGTTATGCCATTTGGTTTAAAAAATGCTCCTTCAAAATTTCAACAAATTATGAATGACATTTTTTATCCTTATAGCAGTTTTATTATTGTTTATATTGATGATATTCTTGTTTTTTCTAAAGATATTGAAAGTCACTTTAGACACTTAAATATCTTCAAAACTTTAGTTATTCAGAATGGTCTAGTCATTTCTAAACCAAAAATGTCTTTATTTAAGACTAAAATCAGGTTTTTAGGCCATGACATTGAAAAAGGAACCATTATTCCTATTCAAAGAAGCCTAGAATTTGGAGATAAATTTCCTGATAAAATCCTAGATAGGACCCAACTTCAAAGGTTTTTGGGCAGCCTAAATTATATTTCGGCTTATATTAAAAACCTTAGTAATTATACTTCTATTCTTTATAATCGCCTTAAAAAAGATTCTGGCAGTTGGACAGATGATCATACTCTTGCTGTTCAAGAAATTAAGAAAAAGGTTAAAAACCTTCCTTGTCTCATGCTTCCCAATCCTATTTGGGAAAAGGTTGTTGAGACTGATGCTTCTAACATAGGATATGGGGGCATTTTAAAACAGATTGATCCTAGTTCTAAGCAAGAGTACCTCATTAGATTTTATTCTGGAAAATGGAAAGGTGCTCAGCTTAACTATTCTACTGTTGTTAAAGAACATTTTGCTATTGTCAAATGTGTCTTAAAATTTCAAGATGATTTATATAATCAAAAGTTTATAATCAAAATTGATTGTAGTTCTGCTCAATTTATGTTTAGCAGAGATTTTAAACATGATGTTTCAAAACAAATGTTTGCCAGATGGCAAGCTCATCTTGCTCCTTTCGATTTTATAATTCAACATATTAAAGATGTTGATAACCATCTTCCTGATTTTTTAACTCGTGAATATTTATCATGATTTCAGGTATGAGCTCTAATTACAGCTCCTACTCCTCTTATAGGGGAAGTGGAAGTTCCTCAGGAAGAGGAAGAGGTAACAATTTCTCTAATAGAGGAAGGGGTAACATTGTTATTTCCCAGATGGGTAAACAGAAGCTTATAGCTTCAGACTTGTCTCATGACAAAGATCAGTTAAAAGGCTTCATGGATGATATCCCTAAAGATCATCCTCTAGCCAAGGAATACCTTAATTATATTAAGGAGAAGGAAGCAGAGTCTTCTTCAGTAGCTGCATCAGCTAATTCCTACGCCAATATTAGCAAGGAAGATTCTTCTAATTCACAGTTCCATGAGACTGCATTTAAAGAAGTTATACTTCTTATTGAAGAAAAAGATCTTCAATGGAAAAGCAACCCGGATTATATCCTAGAAAGATATCTTAATAAGACATCTTTTGTACATGGTGCTTTAAAGCAAAGACAATATTTTGAAGGTCTTTTGCTTTCCACAAAATCTGTGGAGATTACTCATCACACTGCTAATAGCAAAGATGAAGTTCAGGGCAATTTTAGTTTTTCTAAACTTGTTATTAAAAAGATTATATCTTTTGAAGAATGGGGTTTTTCTCCCCTTGCAGAGAAAGAATGGTATTCCCCATTTCATAAATTCAATTTTAAATTCATCTATTGGGATTATATCCAAAGTTTTTCAAATGTTCTTTTTTATGAAAATGAGAACAAAAGACATTCTTGGTTCTTAAAAATTTGTGAAAATTGTTTTCATACACCAATTCCTAACTGGTTTTTTATATGGTGGAAAAATTTTGGAACCTCTTCAGATATTTTTCCAGATATTATGAAGAAACATCTAAAAAATTGGATGTTATTTTCGCCAACAGCCAATGACTGTAAAAATTTGTATAATATTGAAGGCAGCAATATCTGCTTATTTTTTATAGAATTTGGGTTTCCTTGGATTTGGAAATGGAAACCAATTTTTGGTTATAATGATTTAATGATTCCTTGTATTAAGAGGCAAGGTCTAACCAAATATTGGGATAAATTAGATCGTATTTGTCCTGGTTCTACTCTTATAGAAGGAGCTGATCTCAACAATTCTATTGAGAAGAAAATTCAACTTTATAAGCAGAATTTTGAGCAGAAAAAGGTTAAGAAGGACTCAGACATTCCAAGTCCTTTCCAGCAAATTTCTCAGAAATATGCAGGAACTCTTTCTAAGGAAGAGATCATTGATCTTTATATTGAAGAAATGAAAAAAGATCTTCAAGAAAACATAGGGCCATGCTCTTCAAAGTCAGATGCATCCATGAACTCAGACTTACACCAAGATGCTCAAAGTGAAGAAGGATCTGAAGAAATTATTATTTCACTAGACGATGCTCTAGAAACCTTGAAAGATTCGTTGAAACAAGGAAAGTAAGAATTTGCTAGCTATTGTACCTTTTATCAAAGGTGGCCGACAAATGTATCAATTTGTCAAAAGATGCTTTCAAGAATTTGCCAGCTATTGTACCTTTTATCAAAGGTGGCCGACAAATGTATCAATTTGTCAAAAGATGCTTTCATAAAGCTTTGGTTTTTAGTCCTTTTTACTGTTGACTTTTATAAAGTCTTTTGTTTTGATACAGCTGTGATACAACTGTTTTCTTGATTAGTTTCTTAGACTCTATTTAAAGAGAGGCATGTCTCTCTTCTGAAGCAGAGTTTTCTTTACCACTTTAGTATTTTCTTTGTTTTCTCTGTAATCTGTGAGTTTTCAATAAAAAATTTAGTGGCCACGATCCAGTGAGCACATCTTGTGGATACAAAGTAAGTTCTTCCATAAATTATTAAATATTTTATTGCTTATATTCTAATAATGATCGGCTAAAATAGGAAATATGAGTTAAAACATGCTTTTGATAAGATATATCTGTAGATTTACATGGAATGGTTTATATGTTCAAATCTAGTAACATACCTATATTTTTTTTTACTTGCCTCCTCTGAGACTGATCGTCACCCGTTGAGGCCAGAAGAGCCGTTTTAGGGTATTTGATCTTGGTTTGAGGAAAAAAGTGACAACAAGATATATGTGTTTTCTAGGTTCTGGGTATAAATGTATAATTAATTAGTGACAATAAATATAATAAATATTTTATTTATTAATGAGGGGGTTAATAATGAGTATTTAGTTATATATTAATTCTAAATTTATACTCCCTCCGTACCAAAATAAATGTCTACAATTGAAATAACACACAATTTTAGACATTGCATAATTATTATACTTTTTTGTTAATCAAATGACGCTATTACCATTATTTAATTTCTCTTTCCTCACAACTCTTAAAAATTTATGCATTAATTAAAGGTAAATTAGAGAATTTAGTTATCTACTTTTGAAAATAGACACTTTTTTGAGACAAACATAAATAGAAATGTGGACAATTATTTTGGGACGGAGAGAATATATATTAGTTCTAATTTCATTTGTGTTTATTTATTGATTTAATTACGATTTTAAATGATAATAATTTTTTTAATTTTTTATATTATAATTTTATATATTGATTCAAATTTTAGATATTTAATTTTACTTGAAAATTACACAAATCAATATATATGTTATTCTAAATAAAATAATTGAAACTACTCGTGTGTGGCCGGTTATTTAGTAAATATTTTGTTTTTTAGATAATATATAAAGAGTGTTGTGCGAATAACATAACTGATAATGATCATAAGGTATTATATGGTCGTAACTAAACATCATCTTCATTTTATTTATTTATATTAATTAGAATCAATTTAATTAGGGATGAGGTCCGGACCGGACCGATACTGAACCGGTTGGTACCGAATTTTTTTGGGATTAAAAGTAGGACCGAAAACCGAACCGTACACATACGGTTCGGTTTCGGGATGGGAAAATCGGTACTAGGACTATTTAGGACCAAAAATATGAAAATATCAAAACCAATCGCAAACCAAAATATCTTCATAATGTTTCTAATGTGTATCAAACCAATCTCAAACAATCAAAAGTTCAACAATATACATTTTCATATCTTCGATTTTTTGACGGTGTATGTATGGGCCTATTTTTTGATGGTTATAAAAAAATTGGAGAAGATATGGTAACTCATGGAGAAGATTTGGTTAACTTATAAGATGATATATCTTGAATAGGAAAAAATAAGGTTAGTTTAGGAGATGATATGCATAGTTTAGGAATTTAAAAATTCATTGTCCCTTATTATTCCGGTTGGGGTTCGATTTTTTTTTGGGGGGGGAAAATACCGTACCGAATACTGAAGTTTTTGAAATCTTCGAACTGATAACCGGACGGATTACACGGTACCAGTTTAGGTTCAATCTGGTATCAGTTCGGTTCGAGAAAATGGTCCTCGAGGCTCATCCCTAAATTTATTATTATGTAAATACAAAAACAAACATATATGTATTATATTCAAGTGGTCAGTTTTAGGGGAAACGCTAAATAAATGGAAAACCGAAAAACCACGAAAAAATGGATAAAAAAGTAAATCAATATATATGTCAAATTAATGAGAAAAAATATGATCGATTTTTTGGTGTAATTTGTTTCGTTCGAATTTTGATAATATTCCATATTTTTTCGATTTAAAAAATTGGCGGTGGCAGATTTTTTAATTAAAAAAAAAGTTGTAACCACATTTTTAATTGGACCAAATAACTTAATGGTTGATTTAATATAAATTAAATAGAATTATTTAATTTATACTTACAACAATTATTTTATTTAAATTTTTTATCTTTAACAATCGATATAATTATTTTATTTAAATTATCTAATTAGAAACTGTGTTTTCTATTTTCGTTTTATTTTTTAACTTTCAGATTATTCTATTTAGTTATCTTTTATTCCTTAGTTTAATTATATATATATATATAGAGAGAGAGAGAGAGAGAGAGAGGGAGGTTCAGGAAAACATCAAAAAAAAAAAAAAAAAAAACTGAGAAACACTTTGCTAGTCCTTCATCTGAACGATATGCACTTGTGCATATAGGTAAATTATGTTGTTTTTTAGTTTTTATGCACGTGTGCATTATGCATTTATGCATATGCATGTGTGCATGTTACAAATTACTTTTATGCAAAAATACATACCGTCCAAATGAAGGACTACAAATTATTTGTATGCACAAATGCATACCGTCCAGATGAAGGGTTACCAGAGTGTTTTTTTTCTTCAGTTTTCCATTTTTTTGAGGTCTTCCCCTGAACCCGACCCTATATATATATATATATATATATATATATATAGAGAGAGAGAGAGAGAGAGAGAGAGAGAAGTTCATATGAGAAATGTTAAGTGTGTGAGAAATAGAGAAATAATCCTAGTCATTCATACGATTAAGATCGGATTTGACAGGTCAAAATTTGCGAATTTGATCGATCAAGAATTGCGGTTTTGACTGGTAAAAAATTGCGGCTATGCAAAAAATAGAAGGGTAGTGTCGTAACTTGTACAAATAGGCGGCAACTGTGTTCATATGTGAACCTGTGTGATTTACATAGGAAATATATGTTCATATGTGAACCTGTGTAATTCACATATAAACTATATTTTATCTGATTCACATATGAACCCGTAGGTTCATATGTGAATCATATGAACTAATTAACTGATTCTCATATGAACTAATTACCAGAATCACATATGAACATATACTTCATATGTGAATCACACAGGTTCACATATGAACCTAGTTGTCGCCTATTTGTAAAAGTTACGACATTACCCCTCTATCCTCTGCAGATCATACGAGGAATTATCTGGTGCTTCACAGTCACTATTGACCAGATGAAGCGCTAGGATTATTTCTCACACACTTAGCATTTCTCATTTGAACCTACGACTATATATGTATATGTATATATATATATATATAGGGCCTAATCAAATGAGACCCTATTAGATTGTGGTAACTATGAGATCCAATCTCAGCCATTCATCTATTTTTTTTAAATTAATAATGAAGGATATTTTAGTCTTTTACTAAATTACTTAAAATTAAAATCAAAATTGTAACAGAAAGATATCAATCAATGATAAATTAAATTTTTTGTTTCCTTCATTATCTCAACTAACTAATTAAGAGAGATTCTGTTTTGATAATATGATTTGGTCAAATTGAATTTTAAACATAGTATCGATTGCATTCATCCCTTCCATCGTTGACATTATTCTTTATTCATCTCGTTTCAATTCTTTCATAACAGTAGCAGCCTGCAGTTTATTTTTATTTTGACGTGTTAAGACGTGGTACATGGGTTTATGTAAGATCCTTTTTCGTAAACACATTCTAACACTTTTCACTGTCATATCTTGTTTTCTATCCATTTTTCCGATCTACTTTTAAAATCTACAGTTGTAAACACTAAAAAACCCATCTTCCCAGATCCATTTTTCCAGGCAACATGGGGAAGAAGATGAAGAAATAGAGGATTTTGTATGGTAATCACAATGTAACACAGTTGGTATCACAGTGGTACCACGGTTGGTATCACTGTCGTATCATAATGGGTATCACATTTGTACGATAATCACAGTATAACACAATGTTAATCACAATGTAACATAATGCTCTTTGAGTGCATCACAATAGTAATCACAGTGTAACACAGTAACTTTGAGTGCATCACAATGGTAATCACGGTGTAACACAATGTATTTTGGGTTTAGGGTATCGTTATGTCATGTTGTGATCCTTACCCCTTTTCAATCGATTCTCTCCATATGAAACTAGGTTTGAATAGCTGGTGGTTTTTTTGATAGTCGATGATAGCTATGTTTCAATTTTTGAAGTGTATCACAACTGAATCCATTCCTAAATTTTTGGTTGCCACGTAAATCAAATAAGGATAAATTATAATGTTATTTGACAAATTTACCCTTTTTCCTTATTTAGTGGTATAAAATCAGTTTTTTAAATATGTTTTATATTATTTATTTTAGGCCGTTGATTAATTAAATGGATGGATGAGATTGGATCTCACAGTTACCACGAAATACAAGGGTCTCCCATAAAAGACCCCCTATATATATATATATAATGATATACCTACTTAATTATTTTTGTGATTGAAGGCAATATGCAGTTCAATGCATTTGTATGTGTAACATACTGTGTAGTAATATGTTGTTATGATATATAGGTTTGTATATATATATTTTGGTGTGACTTTTTGATTTCAAACATTTGTTAATGTGAATAAATTACTTAAGACTCTTTGTATGTGTAACAAACTAATCTCCACCCTTGATCTCATCATCTTAACTTTTTTTTGTATTCTTTTAATTAAATACCAAGGTTAGAATTGTAATTTTCAAATAGTATTTTATTTATTTAATATATTAATTATATAGGATAATAAGAAAACAATATATGATTCCTAAAATATAGCATCTATTTGATTCATCATTATCTTTTTTTTCAAATTATTTTGGTATCTTTCCATGAACAACATATCGTCCAACCTCTTTGATTCATCATTATCTTTTTTCAAATTTTTTTGGTATATTTCCAGGAACAACAATATCGTCCAACAACATACAAGATCGTTCCATAACAATATCGTCCGACAACATACAAGATCGTCCAACATCATTCTTGATAGGGGCACAGGGATAATGGTGCACGAAAATAGTGATCAATGAACCGAATAGAGAAAAACACACAGTTGTTGAACACACAGCGGATGAAATCGATGAACCCGATGAAGATAACATAGTCGATGTTAGTGATCCGGTTCTTAACTCAAATGATATTGTAAATGACGATTTCCATGATGATGTTGTCGACGAAACCAACATGAATTACGTCAATTGTAATAGATTTTTTTTAAAGTGTGTTGTGTGTATTGGAGATGTATGTAATTTTCCGTTGTTGATTAATCAAAATATTGGAGATGTATAAGTTGTTAGTTTTATAGATCGATTGATATCATAACCATGTTGATATTTGGAAATTCATATGACTTTATATATGAAACATTCATTCATGGGATTGAATCGTATATGAACATGCATCTGAAATTCATGCACATACGCATTATCATGAAATTTATGCATATATGCCCAATTCATTCATGAACCTTCATATATGATAATGATATGAAATTCTCGCACATATGCATAGAAGCATATGTGAACCTTCACGAAATTCATGCATATATGCCCAATTCATTCATGAACCTTCATATATGATAATGTTATGAAATTCTAGCACATATGCTATAAAATGAAAATCACGAGCATATGCACAGAAGATATGTGAACCTTCACGAAATTCATGCATATATGCCCAGTTAATTTATGAAACTTCATATATGGTACTGTTATGAAATTCTCGCACATATGCTATAAAATGAAAATCATGCACATATGCACAGATGCATATGTCAACCTTATTATATGATACTCGTATGAAATTCATTCACGTGCTATAAAATGAAGTTCATGCACACATGCACAGAAACAAATATGAACATTATGATGCTGGTTCGAAACCATGCCTATGTGAATTTAATTTATGGAAACCAATCATGTGAATTTCATTTATGGAAACAATGCCTATGTGAATTTCATCTATTTAATGGCCCAATCATGCACAATTCCTATAATACCCTTACCGTGCCTATGTGAATTTCATTTATGGAAACCATGTTTAGGATATTTACATTTCCTACCCAATCTAATCTTAACCATTAGATTAAAAAATTAATGGTCAAGATTAGTTTGTAAGGGGTGCACTAATTGAAGGGTTTGTATTTGAAGGGTCTTCTCTCTCTCTCTCTCTCTCTATATATATATATATATATATATATATATATAGGGTGCGTTTCTTTTGCAAACCAAACAATTTGTACAAACTATGCAAACCAATCTTAGCCGTTCATCAAGTCTAATGAATATATTATTTTATTATGTTTCCTAATTTAAAATCATGATTATAATGAATAAACTTAACATTTCCTAATTTAAAATCATGATTATAATGAATAAACTTAACATTTCCTAATTTAAAATCATGATTTTCCTAATTTAAAATCATGATTATTTTTCCATATATATCACAATCATTCTTAATGAATCATAATCATTATCCATAAATATATCTATTGTTTCCTAATATAGTGGTTTGCATAGTTTGTACAAATTGTTTGATTTGCAAAAGAAACGCACCCTATATATATATATATATATATATATATATATATATATATACAGGGACGGACTTGAAGCAGTGGCTACGGTGGCATGTGCCACCGTATCGTTTTTCCGACGAAGGGTAAAATTTTTACGTTCGTGAAAGGTGCAACCGTATCGTTTTCGAGTGTGCTACCGTATTTATTTTCAAAACTTCAAAGGTGCACCAAATCCTAATCTAAAAGACTAAAAGTCCAATTGATTTACTATGATTCTGAATTTCTGATATCTGAAAGATTCTGAATGAGTGAATTCGAAAAGGTTGAAGGAACAAGGAACTAAAAGGAACTAAGGAAAGGAACTAAGGTTGAAGGAACAAGGCCATCCCAAATGTTAATGTTGATTTATTGATTAGTTCCAGCCCAGCCGGCCAGCCCAAATTAATTAGTTCTTAGCCCAAGCCACAACAAAGCCCAACTGAAAACCTTTTAGGCTTTTAATTTGTCATTTACTGATTTACGTATAACCAAGCAGCGGGAAATTTCATTGAATCGCCAAATCGGAGGTCTCAAACCCTTCTCCTCGGCGATCGAACTCAGTCACTCAGTCACTCAGAAGTGGAAAACTCAAAAATCGAAACTCGGTGACTCGGAAAATCATCCTCTGTTTTCTGATTTCTCAAAATCTCATGGGGAATTTTGTTTAGGTATACAATTTCACACTTTCTTAGTTTCTTCATTCTTGCTTACTGTCTTAAATCTTAATGCCTTTAGGATGATTGGATCGGTCAAACTCATAGTCATAGATTAACACTTGATTTTTATTTTTTTGGTGATTTTCAATAATTTAGAATTTGGATTGATTTTGGATTTTGGAATTTGGATTGATTTTGGAATTTGGATTGATTTTGGAATTTGGCTAATCGGCTAATGTTCATCAGTAATCAGTTCATGCCTAAATGTAAAATAATGCTACTGCTTTCAAATTCAATTCATATTTCATGCCTAAACTGCTGTATTGCTAATTTGCTATTATGCTACTGCCTAATCCTAATGCCTTCATAAGTTCATGGATTGAGACATTAAGTTTGGAATTTGGATAACTTTATTAGTTTATTTAATTGACTTATAAAGTTATAATTAATTGATTTTACAGTTAGTTTCTTATTTCTTGGTCCGTTTTTCTATGGAAAAGTTTTTGAAACGAAAAGCTTCTTCAACCGGTAATCGTAATACATCCAACATCAATACGATTGATATTAATGATCTTCCTTGGGATCCATCAGAGAGGCCTAAAATTTTATCTTATAACCCAAATCAAAGAGATGAAATTAGACGGAAATACTTGGTTAGAGGGCCTTGTCAACCACGAGGTCACGAGTTCCCAACCAAAAGTTATAGGGGCTAAAGCAAGACGTTTTGTTGTTAATTGGTTTGATCAATTTCAATGGTTGGAATACAGTGTAAAAGTAGATAGAGCATATTGTTTTCCTTGTTATTTGTTTAAAGACCAAGGTGGGAATCATGGGACAAATGCTTTTGTGACTGATGGATTTAATAGTTGGAGTAAAAATGATAGACTTACACTTCATGAGGGTGAGGTTAATAGTTTTCACCATAAAGCACCTAGTATCACATGCGATTGATTGCTTCGGTTGAAGTTTGTAGATACTTGTTGGAAAACGGTTTATCATTTCGTTGAAATGATGAGTCCAAAAATTCTATGTATAAAGGGCTTTTCTTGGGGACTTTAAAGTTGATTGGAAGGACAAATAGTGATCGAGAAGGTTATATTACAAAATGCGCCAAAGAACAATCAACTAACATCTCCAACGATTCAAAAAGATCTTGTTACTTGCTTTGCGGAAGAAGTGTTGATATCCATCATGGGGGAAATTGGAGATGATGTGTTTGCCTTGTTGGTGGATGAGTCTAGTGATGTCTCTAGAAAAGAACAAATGGCCGTGGTTTTGAGGTTTGTTGACATATACGGAATTGTTCAAGAGAGATTTATTGGTGTTGTTCATGTGATGGATACATCTGCCTTAAGTCTTAAATCTGCACTTGATGCTTTATTTGCAAAACACGGCTTGAGTTTCACAAAGGTAATTTATTTACTTTATGTCTTAAATATATCATTGAATATTTGGTTAATCTCCTAAGTCCTAAATGCCTAAATCTATCTTTGAAATAGGTAAGAGGACAAGGTTATGATGGTGCTAGCAATATGAGTGGCAAGTTTAATGGGTTGAAAGCTTTGATCTTGAATGATAATGAGTTGGCATTCTATATACATTGTTTCGCCCATCAACTTCAGTTAGTAGTTGTAGCGGTTGCGAAAAAACATGACGGAGTTAAAGACTTTTTTGATTTGTTAGCCTTGGTTGTTACTGTGGTGAACTCTTCTTGCAAACGGAAAGATATGCTACGAGAAAGTCACAAAAATAGAATTCAAGAAGAAATTGGAAATGACGAAATTGAGACCGGCAAGGGGTTAAACCATGAGATTTCGCTTGTACGAGCCGGAGATACACGATGGAATTCTCATCTTAAAACAATTATGAGTTTGATTTCTTTGTTTCCGGAGGTTAAGAAGGTGCTTGAATACGTTGAAGATGATGGTGATAATGGAGCTACCCGACTTCAAGCAAGTGGTCTTTTATCATACTTCAAGACTTTTGAATTTGTGTTTTATATGCACTTAATATTAACCATTTTAGGGTTAACAAATTCAATGTCTCAAGCTCTTCAAAGGAAAGATCAAGACATATTGGAAGCGGTTGATTTGATAGGAACAACCAAAGCCCAATTGCAAATATTAAGAGAAAATGGGTTTGATCAAGTTTTGGAGAAATGTTACTTTTTTTGTGATAAACATGAGATTGTGAAGTTGGATATGGAAGAAGGTTATGTTAATACAAGAAATCCAAGGAAGATGATGAACATTAGCAATCGACATCATTATAATTATGATATATTCAACACGGTTTTAGATATGCAGATTCGAGAGTTTGGCGATCGTTTTTGTGAGATAAGCATCGACTTACTTCAAAACATGGCAGCTTTGAATCCACGCAATTCATTTTCTCAGTTTAACAAATCAAACCTATTGAAGTTGAGTCAGATGTATCCACGTGATTTTAATGACAAGGAAAGGATGATTCTCGAGCACGAACTTGACATTTACTATCATTCTGTTTGTAATGATGTTAGATTTGCCAACTTAAACGGCATTGCTAACCTTGCTAGATTGATGGTGGAAACAAGAAAACATATTTCTCATCCTTTAGTCTACCGATTATTGAAGCTAACACTGGTTTTGCCCGTCGCAACTGCTACAGTTGAAAGATGTTTTTCGGCAATGAAGCTTGTCAAGACAGATCTACGTAATCGAATTGGTGATGATATTTTGAATGCGGCCCTCATTTGTGACATGGAAAAGGAAGCACATGCTAAGGTTAAGACCGAAGATGTCATCGATCGTTTCCAAAAGATGAAGACACGTCGATGACAAATTTAGGAGTTGTTTACATACTTTTTGTAATTGTTTTTGGGTATATAACTATATATTGACCGTTTTCAAAAGATGAAGACGCGTCGGGTACAAATTTATAAAAACAGTATTTTTTGTAAATGTATTTTACGTCTATATTTTATTATATTAATTATGTGGTGCCACCGTATGAAAAATTTTCTGCGTCCGTCCTTGTATATATATATATATAGAGAGAGAGAGAGAGAGAGAGGAAGTTTTATGTGAGAATCCTAACGATTTAAGAAACTAAGAGGAGCATTCTCAACCAATTGTTTGAGTAATTAAATTTTAAAAAAATATGTTAAAAAAGGTATATTGGTCATATTAACTGTTAGCCCCTTATTTTGGAAAGTATACATCTACAATTAGATTTGGATCATCGAACGATCAACTCATCACCATGAATTTGTTCTCTGTTTTAAGCTATCCATGAATTATATCATATTTTCTTATCGATTGTGTGTTTTTTATGGATACTGTGATTGAAATCCCCAGAGTCGCAGTTAGAGATGAAGTAAGAGAAGAAAACAGAGAGCAAATCAATTCAGATTCTTCAATCGGTCCGTCAAAACAGTGTAGTGTTTTCGAAATTCCCATTACGTCTCAATTATCACATAAATCCAATTGTGATTCTACAATTGATTCATCAAAAGAAGCTTCTAGGTCTGACTTACCTATTTCTAGCGAGAATTGTGATTCTGCAATTGATTTCATCAAAAGAAGTTACTAGGTCTGACTTACCTATTTCCAGCGAGAATGTTGATTCAATTGATGATACATTAATGCAGAATGTTGATGGTAATGTGTATTTTACTTTTTTGTTGTCTTCATCGTATTGATTTTTATTGTTACTTTATTTGATTATTTTGATTTTAAGTTCTTAGGTTCATTGCTGTAATAGTTGTATTTTACTTTTGTTTATTTGAAATCAATCATATGTGCTTTAGTGAGGGGTTAATAAGTTGGACTCCAGCTGAAGTTCTATTTAGATGAAATTATTTATAAGATCACATATGATTTAGTTTGTAACAGTAATGATTTTTATGATTTAGATAGCTAAATATGTACGTACATGATAGTAGTCTAAAAAAATCACATGTGATGTTGTTTGTAAGAGTTATGATTTTTATATTTTCCATGTATCATCACATATAATTATGGACTTCATATCACAGAGAATTTCAACTTTCATGCAGCCTCTTCTGAGATGCTGGGCAAAATTAGAACCTCGAATGTATCAAAGAAGGATATATATACTGCATCAATAAATATGATACCAAATGTCCCGGAAAGAGTTACACCGGTTGTTGGTATAATGTTTCAAACCATTGGGGACTACATCGATATGTATAGAAAGTAAGCATTTTATGCTAGCTTTGATATAAGACGCTATACATAACACACTTTTAAAGACAAATATGTGAGGTTGAAATATTTGGTATGTCGTAGATATGGTGTTCCTAACAAACATTATGTTGATAGCATGAATGTTGGTGAAAAACGAAAGTTGCTTCATAACTCTAACTTCAAAGTAACCGGTTGCAAAGCACAAGTTAGTTTTCACAGGGTTAATGGTACGTCACAGTTTAAGCTATATTATTACTATCCCAATCCCAATCATAATTTGTTATATGAGAGTGATAGAATGTTATCTCGAAATAAAAGGCAAATGAAGTTTTTAGATAAGACGCTTGTACATCGTGCATCAAGGGCAAATATTTGGGCATCCAAAGCGCACAGAATACAAGTTTGTTTGAAGGGTGGTTATGAGGAAGTAGGTTGTAGTAGGAGCGACTATAAGAATTTTAAAAGAGATTTCAATACTTTTGTTGGTGATGGTGATGTTCAAATGGTAGTAAACGTGTTTAGTGAGTGTGTGTTAAATGGGACGAACTTTGCTTTTGAGTTTAAAGTATGCGAAGGAAAACTTCACGGTCTATTTTGGGCTGATGAGCTCTCGAGGTTTAAGTATTCGGAATTTGGTCATGTTAGATGTCACGTATCGTTCAAACAAGTAAGTTTTTGTTGTATATTTTTTATTGTTTCACCTGTTATGTTCTTTGTTTGAATGTGTTACTGTATATATATATACATACATATATATATTTATGGTTCAAACAAGTAAGTTTTTGTTGTTTATTTTTTATTGTTTCACTAGTTATGTTCTTTGTTTGAATGTGTTACTGTATATATATACACACACACACACACACACACACACATATATATATATATATATATATATATATATATTTTGTAGGCATTTTATGGTCTTTGTACCATTTCTTTCTATTAATAACAATAGGAGTTCGATTGTTGTTGGTTCTGGCATTTTGAGTGATGAAAAACTTCCATCATACACTTAGTTACTAGAAGCATTTTAAAGTTCATGGTACTCAACCAAAGCTTGTCTTAACTGATCAAGATGCTGTTATTTGAGAGACGTTTCCAGTCGTTTGGAATGAATCAGAACACATATTTTGTATGTGGCACATAATGGCTAAGTTACGAAATAGGGTACGAATTATTTGATGTTTTACTTTTCATTCGACTTGTGTATTTTATAACTTCTAGCCTTTATTTCATTGACTTCATGTTTTGAGTGATCATATATGATTTATTCAGGTTATGTCTTTTGAAGCTTGTTTAGAGTGTGTATTTGGGTCCACAAGAGTTTGAACTTAAATGGAATGCATTGATGGATGAATTTAATATGGAAGGTCACCCATGGCTCTTGGAGGTGTTTAATATTCGGTCTAAATGGATTCCTGGATCAAAGATCTTCTTATGTGTGTGTGAATCCAAGATCTCCTAAATCCTAGAGAGATAAAGTAGAGAGAGAGCAAGAGAAGCGCAAAGTAACAATTGTATTGAATGTAAGCGTGAAAGTGTTGCAAGGAACAAGGACCAAAGGGACTTAAATACCCTGGTCAATACAACACAGTATAAGACTCTAAACCCAGTATAAGACCAAGCCTATAAATACAATGATTACTATAAAAGCAGACTTAACAATCTCCCCCTTAGTATTCATTGGCACTGTGGTCTTCAAAAACAATCTTCGAAATCAGCACGAACCAACTAAGCGACTTTGCGAATCAGCTTTCTGACTTAAATTTTTTTTCTTCTTAGCATCTTTCAGATTGAGTTGTCTTTGCTGTTTTGACAAGACTGGACCAGTTTGAATAAGCTTGAAGGAACAATTGGTTCAACAGCTTGTGCTCTAGACGATACACCTCTCTTAAATGAACTTGAAGAATTTGTGGCGATCGGAGCTTGAACAGCAAGAAGACAAATATTGTTGAAGAAATTAGAATCTTGAGCGAATCTTGATCAGCAGATAAACTTTGGAGCTCTTTGTCTCTTTAACATCTCCTTAATCTTCTCCCCCTCATGACCTTGATGATCGGGATCAACTTGGTCATGCAAATGTTGGAGACGAGACAACTTAAGATCTGCAAAATCAAAGTAAAGGAAAAACAGGGAAGGTTTGTGCTACACATTGGTGGCGCAAAGTGAGGTTTGCGCGACCAACTGTTGGCGCAAAGCTGACTTGACTCAGAAAATTTTACCTTTTTAAGCTCTTTGACTCCCCCTACACAAATGCACTAGATTTGACAATTCAAGTTAGCATTCATATAGAAAAACAGATACTCCCCCTCGAAAACAGATAAGATCATTTCAGAAATTTCTCCTTTATTCACTCCCCCTTGAATAATGCACAAACCCATTTATAAAGAAAATATGAGAACACAAGAAATGAAACATCAATGTAGAAAGAAAAATATACTGAATATGTATTTTGAAACGACTAAATATATAAAAATTTAAACAGAAACAAATAAAATTCTATTTAGTAAAATATCACAATAAAATCCATCAGATGAAATCAAATGTATGTTTTTGAATATAGAACCAAGTTTTATTGCATATCAAGTTAAGATATGTTCAGGTTCAAAAACTTTCATCAATCTATTCAGTGTGCACGCATGTGAACTAAGATTAGCTTCAAGAAAATGCAATTCTAAAAATATAATAGAAAACTTTGCATGTAATCACACTAATCCATCAAAAATTCAGACTTTCACAAATTTACAGGTTTATTGCAACTCAAACATATCACCAAGTATCATGAGATGTGTGCTCATTGGCATCTTTTTAGCATTGTGCTCTATGGCATCTTTACATGAGTGTGCTCTTTGGCATCTTTTAAGCTTGTGCACTTTTGGCATCTTTTAATCAAAAAGTTCGGTAAGTAAAGAACATGCCGTAAACGTAACTTTCTATCTGACCTTATTGTTGGATTTGGGTCAGCCGCTCCCAGACCAGTTGGCCTTAGGGGACTAAGTGTCAAGCACCCCTTGGAACTTACTTTCCCAGATCAGAAAGGCTACATCGACACATCTTAAACCCATTCATACCAGTAGAACATGACTTTCGATCTGATTTTATAGAAGGATTTTGGTTCGATCACTCCCAGATCAATTGACCTTAGGGGACCAGATGACAAGCATCCCACATAACTTACTTTCCCAAACCAGAAAGGTCACAGGTACAAACTTTTAAACTTAGAGATTTCTGATTTATAAGAATTTAATAATCATCTCAAACACAAGGTTTTACGTCTAAGTCTTAGCCCATATTTTCATTACGATCCAAAATTTCAACTTTTTAGGTTTTCTAAGCATTGTAAACTATAAATATTCCGAATCACACAACTTTAAAGCAATATCAAAAGTTAGAAACATGTTGCTGACTTTTCGACTTTTGTTAGACTTGAAATTTGAACATATGAAAACTTTAATATAAACAAAACAACTTAAAAATTTATCCTAGACACATATTTTATTCAAAAGAAATAAAAATTGTAAAACTTTTACTTTATAGAATAAAATTTGTAAAGGTTTAAACTTTTAAAACAACATGCCGAGATTTAAAAATAGAAATATTTGATCGGCATGTTTATATTCAGTTGAAACAAAATATAATTCAATAATATCATCTTCCACATAATGTAAAAATGAAAATTTGTGTCTCTTTTGAAAAAAAAAATTTGGGTTGAACAAAATCAGGAGTTGAATTGAAATGCTCATATTCTTTTAAAAACAATTGAGAAAACTGGAACAACATCATTATCAGAGATAAATGCAGCGGAAATTAAGTAGATGTACTCACAACTTCTCATTAGTCAGAAGCTTAAAGCATTGAAGAACGAGTCCTAGACTGACATGTCTAGAAGTCATAGTCTTTGAAGTACGGGTCTTGAGCTGATTTACTCAAGAGCCACAATGTTGACAATGAAGTCCGAGTCTTGAGCTGATTTACTCAAGAGCTACAATTTTGTTACTCCCCCTTGACATGAGATGCCTGCAACTTTGAGTCAGATTGAGATTTTGGTACCCACTTGAATTTGGGCCCATGTTTGTTAGTTGCAGTTCGTATGGGGAAATATTGATTAGATTTAGTACGAGAAGCACGAGAAAGATTATCATAAAAATAAGCACAGTCATCAGATGAACACAAGGCATAATCATCTGAACTAGAATCAGAAGAAGAATATGAGACATTTTTGGAAATTTGAATCATTTGCTTTAGTGAATATTTTGAAATTTTCTTACAAACAGCAAATGAATCACTTTTATAATATCTGTCTACATATCTATCTCCATCGGTCTGAGATTCATCAGATATCCGCTTCGCTCTCCAAATCTGCTTTGATGACTTGCTCAAAGTCCTATCTGAAAGATTAGAATCAGAAGAATTAGAACTGTCAGAAAGAACTTTATCTTGTTTCTTCAACTTCTTTGACCGTCTTCTTTTACGTTTAAGTTTTTAATACTGATAATTTATCGTAAAAGATTCATCAAGAATTTCCGAATTAATATTTAAATCAGAAGAAATAATTTTACCTAAGCAACCAATCTGATCAGACAATAAATCTGAATTTACCTCGGAGTCAGAATTATTTTGAGAAAAGATATCAGATTTAGAAACTTCCATTCTGTTTACTTGACAATTAGGAGAAAGGCTAGAAATAGAATCTTGTTTTTGAGAAAATAACTTTTCTTCAAGACTAGATGTCATGAAAGAAAGAATAATATCAGATTCAATTTCTTGTAAAATATTTTGATCTTCCATCTTATCTTCAAGATCAATGATTTTGCTTTCTAAAATTAAAGGAGGTGTATATCTCTTAGAATCATAAATGATTGGAGATATATTTTCCTTATCAGATTTGTTGAGATTGATGAATCCTGAACTTGGCAATATGAATTGGCGCAAGATGAAGAACTCGCGCAAACGAAGATGAACTCGCACAAAGAAGAGATCTGGCGCAAACCGGTGTAAAACACGAAAAATCAACACAGATGATTACAGAATTGAAATTAACAAAGATTTCTTTCACAGAAATGATCGAAAAACAAAATTCTAACACTTTTCTATCAAACTTTTCAATTAAAAACCACAATTTTGAAAAATCGTGAATAGAGCAGTACGTTGAAAAAAATGTTTTTCAGAAACTTCAAAAATCACAAAATCAAACATCAAAACCTGAATTTCTTGAAAAACAATGTGAATCAAAAAATTTCTTCTATTAAAAACGAACCCAACAAACTGAATTTCAACAAAATTCGACCAGAAAACAGTCCGAATTTGATGAAAAAGCAACAAAACGAGATTTTCTTGAAAAATTCAAGAAAATCGATCAAATTTTCTGCTTTAATCCACAAATTCAGAAACGAAAATCAAATCTCTCAATTCTGTCAAGATCTAGATTGGCTCTGATACCAATTGTGAATCCAAGATCTCCTAAATCCTAGAGAGAGAAAGTAGAGAGAGAGAGCAAGAGAAGCGCAAAGTAACAATTGTATTGAATGTAAGCGTGAAAGTGTTGCAAGGAACAAGGACCAAAGGGACTTAAATACCCTGGTCAATACAACACAGTATAAGACTCTAAACCCAGTATAAGACCAAGCCTATAAATACAATGATTACTATAAAATCAGACTTAACAGTGTGGTTTAATGAAGACAACATCATGCTCTGAAAGTTTGAATTCATTTTCTAAGAGTTTTGCACACCATGGTAATGATCTGTTGACTTTTATTCTATCTCATGCTTGTGCAATGGACAAACAAAGAAACAGGCAACATACTAATGAGCACGATACCAATATTACTATATATGATTTCAAGACTCTAAGGTTGATTGAAAGACACACTGCCATGATTTATACGAAGACCGTCTTTTTTGATGTTCAAAAGTAAATAGTTAAAATCTAGATCGTTATTGTGATCAATGGAATGTTGTTATTGAGAATGGGCGCCAAGTATTCACAATAAGGGAAAAGGACAAAATGTTTAAAACGAAAGCAGAGTTTAAGGTATACTATTTTGGCTTTTTAATTTTAGATCTTGTTTATTTTTGTGTTTAATAATATCTAAAGTTTATTTGTTCATGTTATAAATTGGAAACAACAGTCACACTAATCATTAATAATATGTGATTTTTGCTTTATAGGTTGTACAATTGATAGATGATGGATCATTGTCATGTTCTTGTCAACATTTCGAGTATTTTGGCATTCTTTGTTGCCACATATTCAGTGTCTTATTCAACATTGTTGTTGATGAGATACCTAGCTAGTATATTAGTAGGAGATGAATGAGAGGTGTTATCCCTATGGATGTTTTCCGTACTCGTTGTATCCATGTCGGAAGCAATGAGCAGTCTGAGAAATTGACTAATGATATTCATTCTGGGTTTAATCAAATACTCAATAGTATTTATGGCGACAATGAGAAACTTGCGTTGTTTTTGGAAAAAGTTCGATCCATAAAGGAGGAAGTTGCCCCTAATATACCTTCACTATATGCTGTGGTTAACAAGGATGTTGAATTTGAGAAACTGTTGGGTGCGTCAAAGCCTACAACCATTGAAATACGTGCATCTGAAGGTATCAGAAACAAAGGATGTGGGACCGGTAAGCGTTTGATTGGTGGCGGTGAGAGAGCTATAAAAAATGCTCGACACAAGAGGAAGTGTAGAGGGTGTGGTGAACTTACAAACCACGAATCTCCCAATTGTCCAGTGAAGAAAGGAATTACTGAGTAGATTGGTTACTGTACCCGTACTATTGATTAAACTTGATTAGTGATTGCATAGTATTGATTTAGACAATTTAAACGATTGTTTTGGTTATGGTTCATTTTAAATAATATTTGTTTTACTTAATCTACGATTTTAAGTTTAAGATTATGTTAGGATCAGTAGCTTAAATCCTTGGATGTTTTATAGAACATATTAAAAAATAAAGACCAACAAGACCATATATGATTATTTATACTAAAAGTTGGGCATAATACATATGTTGGGCATAATACATATGAGTAATATGCATATTAACAAAATCACATGTGATCATATATATGAGCTGGAAATCTATGCTTTTGTGCATGATGAAACCAAGATGATGACAACTGATTTGATGTGCCTTGGCAGATTAATTTACCTATATTAATTTTTTTTTCTTATTTCTTACACTATAATACTTAATTTTGGTTTTTTACTTTATGTGTAAATATGTACACTTTAATCACATATGATTTATATATATATTCATTGAGGTCATAAAGCAATATGCAGTATGCATACTAACATGATCCCATATGATCACATATGTGCACTATGCATCCTCACATGATCACATATGATCACATATGTGAACTATGCATACTAGCAACATCCCAAATCAAATGCTCACATATGTGATCTATGCATATTAACAATATCCCAAATGATCATGAAATTCCCATATACCATTCAATCATCAAAATCATCCAACAAAATATTAGCAATTCCCTAAAAAGTATCCAACAATATTCCTAAAACCATAATCCCTACATCAAGTTTTGCGAAGACGAAATAAACACCCCAAAAGTAATAGTATCAATTAGTTATCTTTAAAGACGAGTCATAAACAACAGCTACGCCAATCGTACTTCTTTGGTTTTCATTGCATCTTGCATCATCTTCTTTGTCAGATTACCATCTATCTTTGAAAACACCGTAGCCTAGTTTATCACTTTATACTACAAAGTATTGATGCTTAAAAGAAGTATCTTAGAAAGGTATTTCTTACTCAACCTTTTCATTTGACCGTCTTGAGCTCCATATTCCTTCTCAAATCTAAAATCATACCAAATGTCCCGGAATGAGTTACACCGGTTGTTGGTTCAATGTTTCAAACCGTTGGTGAGTGCATCGATATGTATAGAAAATATGCAGATTATGCTAGCTTTGATATAAGGTGCTCTACAGAACACACTTTTAAAGACAAATGTGTGAGGTTGAAATATTTGGTATGTCATAGACATGGTGTTCCTAACGAACGTTCTGTTGATATCATGAATGTTGGTGAAAAACGAAAGGTGCTTCGTAACTCCAACTTCAACGTAACTGGTTGCAAAACACAAGTTAGATTTCATAGGGTTAATGGTACATCATAGTTTAAGCTATATTATTTCTATCCCAATCCCAATCCCAATCCCAATCCCAATCATAATCATAATTTGTTAGATGAGAGTGATAGAATGTTATTTCGAAATAGGAGGCAAATGAAGTTTTCAGATAAGACGCTTGTATATCGTGTAGAAAGGGCAAATATTGGGGCATCCAAAGTGCACAAAATACAAGTTTGTTTGAAGGGTGGTTAGGAGGAAGTGGGTTGTAGTAGGAGCGACTATAAGAATTTTAAAAGAGATTTCGATACTTTTGTTGGTGATGGTGATGTTCAAATTGTAGTAAACATGTTTAATGAGCGTGTGTTAAATGGGACAAACTTTTCTTTTGAGTTTAAAGTATGCAAAGGAAAACTTCAAGGTCTATTTTGGGCTTATGAGCTCTCGAGTTTTAAGTATTCAGAATTTGGTCATGTTAGATGCCACGTATCGTTCAAACAAGTAAGTTTTTGTTGTTTATTTTTTTATTGTTTCACCTGTTATGTTCTTTGTTTGAATGTGTTACTGTATATATATATATATATATATATATATATATATACACTAGGCATATACCCGCGTGATGCAGCGGAATAAGTAAAGAACGAACAATTAATGCTACTTCCTTATAGACATGTCACCCAAATCCAAAAACCCACCCACAACCGCCACTCTCACCACCCAAACCCCATCAATAACCAACAAACTCACCGGAGTCGCCGTGGATGCTTCTGCTTATGCTGTTTCTGGTCAATCCATATCATAACCTTCCTCCTCCTCATCTCCACCGTCGTCGGCTACATCCTCTACCTCCTCTACCACCCCCACCGTCCAACATTCTCAATCGCCACCCTCAAAATCTCCGAATTCAACCTCATCACCACCGCCGCCGACACCACACGACTCGCTTCCAAACTCAATCTCAAAATCTCCACCATAAACCCAAACAAGAAAATCATATTCTACTACGATCCTATCGCAATCACGTGCTTATCAGCTGACGAAACCCAAATCGCAAACGGATCTTTTGCGAATTCAATCGTTAATAATCTAAATAACATCACCATTATCTGTCATCGTTGGTATCAGGTGCACCAAAATAGAACCATCCTTGTACCTTTCAAACATATTCCAAAAAGACGGATCCCAAGGATTTGAATCCAATAGCCAAACACTACTCCAGAATAACAACAGCCAAGAGGAAAAGAAAATCCATATAAGCACTAAAGACCATAACATCGCATAAAGGAGTAGATGAGTTAAAAACAAATGCAACTAAATCAAAATAGAAGTTGCAAACCATAAACACTAAATTGAAACCGTGTTGACAACCCCAAAACGACAAGAAGAGCATTCCTGAAATTCAGAAACAAAATGGACAACAAATGTTGTATGTTCAATCCAAAAAACCTGCTGTCACAAAACTGAAACCATATACTGTTCAAATCCAAGATTGAAATACCATATAAATGCAACCAGTAGCCAAACAAACTAATCCCAAACAGAATTCAAACTATTATCAGTCAGATCCCTACCAAATTATCCATTAAAATTGAACTATAGATATAAATTACAATCAACAAAGGCGACTGCAAACAATTTTAAAATCCCAATTCATAAAAGACCCACCCATTGAAACAATTACCTTTAAAAAGAGTACCAAACTCGATATAATGTTTTACAGGGTAATGAAGCAATCAATAAGAACATGACGAAGGCAAATTCACACTCTCCCACCATCACCAACACCGAACCTGAAAAATCCATCTTTTTTTTTGACATAGTTGTGGAGAAGAAAACAACAAGAATATGAGAAGAAGATGGAGTGATTATAACTTCAGTTACCTATTTGTTGGTAATCTTCGTCGAATCATCCCGTTCATTTGGTTGTTTGTAGAGGGATAAAGAAAATTGATGAACAAAATTAAAGAAAACTAAAGAAGAGAAAGCAGATTTTCAAGTGATGGGTTTTGAAATTGAAAAATAATTTGGAAGTTATGCAGAAATTTAAGGGGCGGTGAACATGGAGGTTGAAGGTGGGGAGAGGAATCATGCTTTCCAAAAACTGTTTTCCAAAAACTAATTTTTCCAAAAACTAATTTTTCCAAAAACCGTTTTTGAATTTTAATTATATAGTATAGATATTTGTAGGCATTGTATGGTCTTTGTACCATTTCTTGCTATTGATAACAATAGGAGTTCGGTTGTTGTTGGTTCTGGCATTTTGTGTGATGAAAAACTTCCATCATACACTTGGTTACTGGAAGCGTTTTTAAAAGTTCATGGTACTCAACCAAAGCTCATCTTAACTGATCAAGATGCTGCTATTAGAGAGACGTTTCCAGTCGTTTGGAATGAATCAGAACATAGATTTTGTATGTGGCACATACAAAATTTGTATCATATATTTCTTTCACATTTACAGTAAGTGCATACTGGTGTGTGCCTTTATTAATCATATGTGATTTAAAGCATTTGTGATTAAATCAATTGTGTGTGTCCTTATTAATCATATGTGATTAAATCAATAGTGTGTGCATGTTTAACGTTATCAATAACTAAAAGAATTTATGACTCACTTACATCTTATCTCCTTGCATTGCAAACATCCAATTAGCCACCATTGTTTCTTCTTTTGTTACTTGTGCATTAGCGTCCACCTTTCTATTCATATACGGGGAGCAAATTAGGAGTGCAGCCTTTGTCTCACGTTTTCTCGCTTGATTTTGTTCTATCAAATCTGTGGTTTGAATGGCATTTGGTGTTTCACATTCTTTTTCTGTCGCATTCATCTTTTCCTTATTCAACTTCAACTTTATGGTAAGCTTTTGGTTAGAGGGCTCTCGTTCCTTATGTTGTTCTGTCATAACCTGTCCTGTCACAACCTTTTTGGTCATTGGTTATTCCCCTTGAATGTTTGTATCCATCACAACCTCTCCCGTCACAGGAATGTCTTCACCAAATTCTTGTGTTAAACCAAGGCTGAAACTTGACATTGAAGATATTATTGGTGGTTCATTCATCACCACCGTCGACTTTATCATGTCATCAGTCTTCTTTTCTGCCATTTGTTTGTTTACTAGATCATCACAAGTTTGAAAAACATTTTCATCTTCCAAAAATTGCGTATCTCTCTCTAACTCAGTTTGCACATCTCTTGTCATTATTTATTGCACTATAACCATTATACTCTGCATACTCACATCTTCGTCATTGGCACCTGTCTTCTGTTGCACGTCCTCTGTTTGTATTGTGTCGACTTGTGTGGCTGTCTCATTCTCAGGTTCCTCATCTTTCGTTGGTATTGTGTCGGATATAGGAGTTGTATCATCAATACTCAAATCATCGACATGTATTCTCACATCTCCAACATGTGTGGCTATTTCAGCCTCACCTTCCATATCTTTTGTTTGTATGCGGTTCACTCTAGCAATTCCATTCCCTTCTACATTTTCTGCAAGATCTTTTTGAACAAAAATCATCTCAATCTGCTTTTCTCTCCATTCATCAAGCTCTACCATTCCCGGAAACATAGTTAATGCTTTTTCCAAACTTCTGTTGAATATCATTTTCAACGATGTCACCTTCTTGTATGTCTCGTCCAGTAAATTCAAATATCCCTATTAAAAAATTCCCAATATCATATTGATGTTACCATAAAAACCAAACGCATACTAGTATATGTTTCTGCTTTAAATCTCATATGATTATTAACACTATAATTTTTTGAAATAATCCACAATTGAACATATAAGTACTTTAAATCACATATGATTATTAACACTACCCTATTGATATTACCATAAAAGCAAACCATACTAGTATATGTTTCCACTGTAAATCACATATGAGTATTAAAACCTCATTTGGTCAAATAATCTTCATAACTAAATCACATATGATTATTAACACTACCACATTGATCTTACCATAAAAGAAATACATTAAATCACATATAGATAATTAACACTATCATTTGGTCAAATAATCTTCATAAGTTAAATCACATATGATTATTAACACTACCATATTGATCTTACCATAAAAGACAAACCATACTAGTATATGTAACTATGTACCTTGAAATCAGATGGCGACGAAGGTGGTACTTCATTGATAATGTTGTCTGTCCCACGTTATTTTCATCTTCAATTCCTTGGTTTCTAGGGTACGGTTCCTCAATATCTCCAATTCCTAGACCTCCCGATTCCATCTCTATTTCTACCCTCAGTCTCAAAAGGTCGAAAGACCATGATTTCATTGTAGGTCTTTGTCTTATAATACGAGGAATGGCACATTTGATGTTGTCCACATACAGTAGCTGTAAAATTTTGTTAAATATTGTTAACAATTGGAAAGAAATATTTGTGATTGAAGCTCATTAAGAATGTCAAAAACGTACCACTAGTGTTGTTAATGGACCACAGAAGAATGCATTATCATCATGTCCGCTCCAGTTGTTCTTGCAATACCTCAAACAAGTAACTACATACTCACACCAGTTGATGTCTTGAAACCTCCTATCTTGTGACACTTGGGACAGGACGTTCAGGTCACACAGTCCATTATATTTGCATCGTCCCATGGTATTGCAAAAAAGAACAATGAAGTTCAACTTAAAGTTCCAATCGACATCATTCGATAATACAATTTGTCTACTCACATCGTTTGGTCGTATACCCTCTCTGTTGAACTGCTTAATCCAGTCTGCTTTAATGCCAGCACCGTAATCTTCTATGTTACACGATTCGTAGTTCATATGGCCCATTAGTTCTCCAATCATGTCCCGTATTATTTCTTCGGTTACATGTTTTGGACCATTTGAAGTATTCAGGGTCATTGTGTACGGATCAAAAGTTAGTTCTCCATCCATCTTCATTCCAATTAGCCCTCCAAACCCCATTTCTCTTACGCATTGATCCTGCTCAGTTGATAATGATCTCACAACATTGAAGAGAGGGCTTGGTGTTGTCCTCAATCTTATCATAGTTATTTGTTTCACCGTTTTCTTCTCTTTCTCGACATCTCTCTTTTTCGTAGATGTTCTTCTCTGTTTTTTTGTTTGTTTTATCTGCTTTTCTACTTTTTTTGTTTTGTCAGTTTCCTTTTCCTTCTTCTCACGTTATCTGCATACTCTTTTTGGTTTTGTTGTCGTTGTTGTTTTTGGTGTTGCTTTCCTTTTGCCAGAGGAAGTACCTAAAATCCCAATGAACCATATTCACAAATTAATTTACAATCTGTGTGCATTTCTATTTACATTAAATCACATATGCTTATTGTGATTTTGAACAAGTTATTTGTGGCAAATAGTACATCATATATGATTATATATTGTACCTTAGATTTCTCATACTAACAACAAGATTCATGTATTAAATCATATATGATTAGATATATATAAATACTACATTTGATTTATTAACACATCCTTATATAACATCTAACCAATCATATATGATTTAACTATTATATGTTATTTAAACACCATCTTTTTTACCATAAAAAATGATTATCTATTACTATTAACATAAAACCTATGCATAGGTATTTTCTTTAAATCAAATATGATTACTAACTATTTGAACAAATCTTGTGTTGTAAATATGCAAAACTTGTTTACTAATCACATGAACAAGTATTAAATGACATATTATTACTAACCATATGTTCAAGTCTTACATCACATATGATTAGTTATCCACAAACTCTATATTGTCAAACTAATAGATGAATATATGATTATTCACTGAACCACATATTCTAACAACAAACACTATTGATCATATATGCTTGTATTAATATATGTATTCAAACCCCCTTTTTATATATATATATATATATATATATATATAATTGTAAATCCCTTATGATTAATAACAATATTAACAGGTAAGATCAATAATATTTACATCATATATGATTAGTAATTCAGAAAACTTGTCTTTTAACTAATAACAATGGCAACATGTCATTTTCCCTAAAATTTACAACACAAGCTTTTCTAACCAGCAACACTTATTTTTAACATGTTTTTAATCTTATATCATGTATGCTTTATTACCCGAAAAACATTTAAAATTCCCAACAAATATTAATAATGTATTATACTAGACTACAGATTTCAAAACCATATCATTTTACTTACTATTATTTCATGTTATACCTGCTTTGTTGACCAAAGTGGCATTTGCTTCTGTGTGTCGCTATCTTCTTTGTCTCCACAATCATCTACATCAACACGTTGATCTCTTGTGTTTTTAAAGTCTCCAATCTTCAATTTATTTGACTATCTACCACTCTTCCGAACTATTCAACCATAAACAAGTAAACATTGTAAACAAATACTCTAGTGTTTACATTTGAAAACCTTAAATAGGGCATGCAAACATAAATTATATCACATATGATTTACTAATGTTATGGAAATGCTTCATATCATATATGATTTTAAATGGCTAAGATAACAATTATATATATATATATGTAATCATTACTGTTACATTACATATGATTTACTAATATGAAACTAACAGTGTTATGAAAAACGCTTCATATCACATATGATTTACTAAGTGTTATGAAAATGTTTCATCATATATGATCAAATGGGAAAACAATATAACAGTCCTACTAAATCACATATGATTCAACCATATCAACTTAACTTTGTTATGACATCTTTAAAGGGTTAATCCAAAATAATTGTCATATTGAAAAAAAAACTCTAATCATATATGATTCAGTAAGTTTAATGATATAGGATATATCTATAACTCATAATGTGCCCAAATTTTTGTATTTTACAAAATCCCAATTGTGTTAAAACAAACTATCTCTTAAATATAGATTATATCTTCAATCAAAACAACATAAAGGATCTTCAAATTAAGAAAAACAAATGAACCCAACACAAATGTAACACCATGAATTTTCGATTAATAAAATCTATCTTAAGCCTTCTATTTCCCTTTAATTTGGGTTGTAATTTATATGTGCCTACCATGGATCTTAAAACTAGCGAGAAGTCCTTTATCGGAAAAGAGAAACCCTAATTTCAAAGTTCGGGAAGGTCAGGCGATAGTGCCCGACGACCTTGCCATGGGCATTATCATCGTGGTCATAATCGCCGAAAGAGGGTCAGCCTCGGTACGGTTTCAGCGGGTATGCTTCGCGATTGTGACAACGACATTGTCGCCGTATCACTCTCGAGATAAGGGGGTAGCCCTCAGTACGTGGTGGGCGATTGTACCTGCGCGAGAGTGCCATTGGCACAGTTGCGCGACACTCTCACCATCGGGGTCTAGTTCCATTAAAACCCGATATTTTAGCTCCCTTTTTCTTTGGCAACCTCATTTAATACTTCCATTCTCTCTCAAACTGATATAAACCCTAGTTGGAGCTTTATTGTCATTATTGGGGGTAGTTGGAAGCATTAAAGAAGCTTGGGAACTAGATTGGTGTGGAATACCTTGGATCTTGAAGCTACCATTGTTGCCCTAACCATCTAAAGTTTATTAGGGTATTTGGGTCGTGATCAAAACACCATTGTGGGTACATTCTCAACTTTTAAAACCTTATATATGTCAAATGCTATATTTAGACTTCTAATCATCTCCTAACTTTTATATTCTTTGATTTAATGATTTTGACCTAACTTAGTATTTGGGATATTTTTAGGGTTTCTTACTATTTTGCAAAATGATAAAGTATCCTATGTGATGGGTTATAAAATGTGTTTTAGTTTACATATGTGTTGTTAAATACTAGTACGGCCTCATTTTAGCCATGTTTATGCTTTTCACTTCCATGGGAGTCTTACTTGATAAAATGAGGATTTGAGAAATGAATACATGGATTTTAGGGGTATCACCCAAGACTATTTTAAAATGCCATCATTTTGGGAAACCTATTTTGATGAAAGACTATATGGTAAAATGAAAGAGGTCTTGGTTAAACTTTGATATTGATTTGGATCCGTATGATACGGAATATACAAAGAGTTACACGTATATGAAATTGTGACCTTGTGGAACTATATGTGTGATTATTGTTCATTACTTATGTAAATGTGACAAGTCCTAGACTACTACTATTGGATCCATAGGTATTGAGTCAACTTAATTTTGGGATAACTCCCGTTTGTAACTAGTTGGCACATTGGATCCTCGGATGGCAACTTGGTACGACTATGTGGGACCGGATACTAACCATGGACCATAAATGTAATCCTAGTGAATGAGTATGGTCAGGATCATTGGGTGACCTCCCTCACATCTGAGTACGAGTCGATGATCTCGTGGCCTTGATCCTAACATTTAGCTCACAACTTGGAAAGTGGCTTACTTTTGTGTTCCGCCACGAACCTCGGAAAAATCGGATCTACCCTGTTATCGCAAGATGTTTTTGGACCCTTGGGTTGTAAGTCTAACACTTGTTTTCTTAAATGACATGTATAAAAGGTTCCCTTAGCAGCGGGTCACATGTGGTTTGAGGGAAGAGTGTTTCGCCACTACGACATTTTTGGTATAGATACCCTTGGTGATAAAGCGTACATGGAGATAGACGTTTGGGGAGATTTGGGTTGACAACTGATATAATCTAGATGTATAATTGTTTAGATTAGTTTGTTGTTAATTCCAATTTTTATTTACAGGAATTGTAAACGCTATTAAATAGTTTCCCCTTTTGGGTGGATTTATGTCTGAAATTTTAAGTTTCAAATTTACCCTCATTTTTAGGGTGTTACAACAAATTTTCTTGCTATTCGAGTACTTTTTCGACATTCTTCAAGCATAAACAAACAAAAATTTTCATCAGGAACACTTTTCCATACATTTAAAACCCTAAAATCAGGCATGCAATAAAAATTTCAAACCTGTCGAATCCATTGATTTTGCGATCCGAATGTTGTTTATTTTCAGATTCTCGACCTCGTTTGAACAGAGTTGGAGTATTGACCTTCAATTTCTTCGTTTATGGAAATGATTCGCTGAATATTTTAGGTTCAAGGTTTTGAAATCTTTTGGGAACGATAAAGTTTGTAGTTCATAGGGTTAATGATTCCCCGTATCTCGCTTACGTGATAATATGTAACCAACATGGTAACTTTTTTACCTATTTTACCCCTGCTTTATGTTTGCCCCCGTGGAAAAGTTGTTTTAATGGCATAGAAATTACATAATTTGCCACTCAAAATATCAGTCGTGGATCAGAGATAATAGATGGTTGAAATGGATCCCTTTATTTTCTTATTTTGATGCCCTCCTCGTATGAACCCACCTATATATATATATATATATATATATATATATATATATATATATATATATAAGAAATAACTAGTTATGTACCCGTTGCAACGCAACGAGAGGTAAGACCAACCATCTTTGGGTAGATGAGGGTTAACAATTTACATTTGACGCTTAAATGAAACAATAATGGGTAGAGCTACATTAGAGGTGAAAATCATTTTACTCTTTTGTTAGAGTTCTATTTATAATAATAGACTTATAAATAATGCATTAAAAGACATACATAAACACAAAAAAGATTACTCTTTGCTATAAAATAAATTAATATCATCTAAAACAATTAACAATATATTTTATCACCGGCTCAGATACAACCCTTCACAATCAATGTAACGTTAAAATACCACACAATAAAAAGCACATAAAACTCAAGGAACAAAGCTATTTTGATGCTACTATTTTATTCAAAGCGAGCAAACTTTGGGATTAGTTTAACTCAAATAGACTTTTCTCGCCAACATCACCATTGCCACAATATACACAAGAAACTCCTACAGGTTTCAACATCTTTGTGCTTCTCACAAGTATATATATATACATATATATTTCAAGATAGTCATATTTACAATATAAATGAAGGGCAAGGGCTATAATTCCTTTTAATTCATAAATAGAATGTTGCAACTATAGTGGCTATCATCCATAAGGTCGCAAGCTTCTTCAACATCTCTTCCTCACTGCAAAAACTCCTTTCTAAATTCAAACAGAGCACACATGAGAGGATCTCAATTAAGATGATGTGGAAAAAGTTTAACCAGAAGCCAATAGAAGCCAATAGAAGCCAATAGAAGCCAAATTCACAGATGAATGGCTAATGATATGGAGTCAGCAAGGTCCTCTCATAAGGCTCTAAATGATTGTCAAATGCAATTTATAAATTGAATGCAAAGTTCCAGAAACCAAATAGATAACAAGATGTCAGGATCTTAAATTCTTAACAAGAATAAACACTCAGAAAACAATATTAAAGAAGCTGCGGAATAGCACTTTAATATTCAGAAAAACAATGAAACAGTGAATCAAAATCACAACTTGTAAACTTGTATTGACAAATTGAAGTTACAAGATTAGCAATCACAAGCTTTTACACACAACCTCAATACTGATGAATAGGCTCACCAATACGAATTCTACTTCTCTAGAATTAGAGTTCTAACCTTGAGGTTGATTCTCTCTATGAAAGCTAAAACTCAGAATTATTGTTACTTTTTGAAGAGACAAAACTATTCTATACATATATTGAAGACAAAAGATAATTACAAAATAATAAAAGATCTTCAGTATAATCTTCCATCATTATCTCCAAGCTTTCATGAATATCTTCAATCTAGCTGTCATCCTTGCCATACGAATCTTCATCTTATAAGCAACATTAACCTTCAGCAGTATTAATACTCTGAGCAGTATTAAGTTCAGCAGTACTAACCATGCTCAGCAGTATTAACTTTGTTCTAGCAGTACTAACTTCAGCAATACTAACTACTTAGCAGTATTAAACTTGCTTAGCAGTAGTAACTTCTTTCAGCAGTATTAATCTTTGATCTAGCAGCACTAACCTGTATCAGCAGCATTAACATCAGAAGTAGTAACCAGGTTCTACTAGCAGCATTAACTGTACTTAGCAATTCTTCAGTTCCCAACAATCTCCCCCTAACTTGACTTTTAGGAAGAGAAGTCAAGTTCTTCAGATGCTCCCAAAATACCATTCTTCAGATCCCTGTATCAACATTTAGCCCCAAACTTTGATTGATCATTCTCTGAATCAGATACTTGGCCATTTCTGAGTTTTCAACACATCCAAGCTTCTTCTTCAACATTGCATGAAGCTTCAGTCTGTTGTGGTTGTATACTCTATCCACTAGGAAGTATTCTATGTGATTTCTATCCAAAGTCACTGCATATACTCCACTAGTTTCATATAGAGTCCAATTGTTGACTGTTTGAAACACATTCCTTATCACTCCGTCCACTTCATCAGGTTTGAACATCATACACAGATACTCCATCACCAGTTTTGTAATTGAAATCCCTGGAGCTTTTAACTGATCTGCATACAACTTCATCCCTATTTCAAACATTTCTTCTATATCAGACCTGGAGCATGTTCTGACAATCTTTGCCCAAGTATTGAATACCTCATACTTTTCATCCTTCCTTTTTATCCTTATGTATTCCTTTCCATCCACTGTCAATGTATCCCAGAGAATAACTTCAGGAGGCTTTACACCAACAAGTTCAGCTGAAATTGGTTCAGGCACTTTGTTCATCACTACCATGTACATCTTTACATCATCAGTGCTTGAAGGCTCTTTCTGTTCAGATGGATCAGGTGCCCCTTCTTCTTCAGCAACCTTCTCAGCCTCTCCTTCATTTATTCTAGGCTTCTTGATTATCTTTCTCCTTGCCATCATCTTTGTTCTTTTTAAAGTCCTTAGACTTTCACCAATAGTGGCTTCTTTCTTTGGAGTTTCTTGCTCATCTGGAAAAGGTTTTTCTAGCATAAAATCATTGTTTTCTTTCATTCTCTTTTCCATCTCCACCCTAGCAGTTTCATTCCCTTGAAGCTTGGCCATTTCAGAATTGTATAGCTCTTTGATCTGCTCAAATGTCATCTTGAAGAACCTCTCCTTTCTGACTCCTACAACACCCTTGAGAAAAGTTATCATCTTGTTTCTCTCTTGAGTACCAAGGAAAGTCTTTGAGGGTTGTCTCTTCTTTGCAGCTTTCTTGACCACCACAGACTTCTTAAGGGTTGAAGCTTTCTTCTGAGTTGTTTCAGTTGCCAGGCTTTGTTGATAAGCTTTATTCAATTCTGCAGCTAAAGCCTTAGCCATTTCCCTGTCTTTCTCAACTTGGACTCTTTCTTTTTGCTCAATATTTGCTTGTATCTTTCTGGCCAAAGCTTCATCTGACTCAACCAACCTTTGCTTTTTGATTGGTTGATCAGATTCCACCATCTTAGCTTTGCCTTTGTCCTTGCTTTTTGCTTTATTAACACTGACTTTCTTGACCACTTCAACATTTTCTTTGATGACAACTCCTTTGGCCTTTGAAGTGACCTTGGGAGTATCATGCTTGGCTTTGATTAATGCTTCAGCTGTCTCAAGTTCTTCCAAATTTCTGCTCTGAAGATCACTTAACACTTCTTTCACCATTTCTGCTGCTTCATTCAGTTCAGCAGCATTAACTGTTTCTGCTGCTGTTGATTCTGTTACTGCTTCTTGTACAACATTTTCTGCAGTTATTTGCTCCCCCTCAAACTCAACTTTCTCTTGTTCCCCCTAGCTTTGGCATCTTCCATATTGACATCAACTTCTGACTCCCCCTTTTTGGGAGCATCAGGCACTGGTTTCCTCCTTCTTAGTACAAATTGTTTCTTCTTCTTTTGAAGAATTAATTTATTCACCATTTGCTTCAGGTTGACAATCTGTTCTTGTTGTGACAGAACTATCATTTTCAGCTCTTCTATATCTTTGCCCTGTTTGATCACATCCATGTTGATGTTTCCCATGGTTTCCATCAATTCAAAATAGTTATATCTGTCCTCACCTTCTCCAGAAGTGTTACCCTCTTTTGAAGGATCATTGGATCTTTTTGTAGTGGGAGCCTTCTGCCTAACAGAAGCACTCTCCACCCTCGTGGGTTCTTGGCACCTTGGACCTTTGGATGATTGCTCACCCAAAGTTGCCATGGGGAAGGTCTTATTGATGTTACCATTTACCTCCTTTGTGCTAGCAGGAGTAGTGGCAGCCTTAGCACCCATATGCTCAACCATCTCCTCAGTGAGCACCTCCTTGGGGTTGGGAGACACCCCTGTGGTTTCCCTGTAGATATTCTCTAAAGGAGAATTCTCCCTTAGAGGGCTTAAAGGCTCAGTGGGTGATGGTACAAGAAGGGAAGGAGCCTTCTTTACCTTTTTCCTTGTATAAGTTTGGGTGATTGGGGAAATTGGCTTATGAATTAGAGACTGGGGGATAGATATAGAGTGGGAAGGTTGGGATTGGCTAGCAGTGGGATGGTCTAATGAGGGCCTTGACCCTGCTGCCATACCTTCTTCAGTGTGGGACACCACCATTATTGTAGAGAACAATGGGGTGTCAACTCCTTCCGAGTCCAAAGGGGATCTCTTCATGTTTGAAAAGACCTTACCTTTGGGAATTTTTGGTACATATACCTCATCAAAATGAGGCATATCCGTCAATTCGTGGGTTATAACTTCTTGTACAAACCTGGGGTACATATAAAAGCTCTTTTTGCTTCCCAAGTTTGAGACAAGATCACTGAAAATCATTCTAGAAAAATTGTACTTTCTGGCAGTGGCCAAGCAGACCATAGCATAAGCAATGGTACTGTTAAACTCACTCCATCCAGTAGTATTTTTGGAAATGCAATGCATTAAGGTATGGACAAGAAAAAGCCATTGGGTATAAAATTTTGCTTTTGAGAATTTAAAACCACCCAATTGGCCTCTATACCCCATTCTTGATAAATTGGAGAACAACTCCTCATTAGGAAGTGAAGTAATACCTTCAGCATCGTCTAGACGTAGACAGATGCGTATCACCTCTTCAGTAACTGACAAGGGTTTGTCACACACCCTTGTTTTCAGAATCTGCACACCATTCTCTGTGACTATGGTGGCATTTGCCCAGAATTGCCTGTGATGCTCTATGTATATTGTTGGCGACACAGTTAGAGCATGGGCAATGTGGCTAGACTTCAAAAAATCCACAATCTGATGAAATCCTGCAGCTTGCTTTGGCTTTTGTAGCACCGCGATTTCATTGTGCTCGTCGATGAATGCCATGGATGCCATTGAACTTGAATGTTCTTGCCTGAAATACTTGGTACTTGAGAGAAAAAGGTTAGAGAGAAAGTGAATAGAAAGCAGAGAGTCGTTATGAACTTTTGGGCGGGCAAAGGGTATTTATAGTGTATGGGACATAAGCAGTATTAACCTAGAGCAGTATTAACCACTAGCAGTATTAACTAACTAGCAGTATTAACTGAGAGCAGTATTAACTGAGAGCAGTATTAACTGAGAGCAGTATTAACCACTAGCAGTATTAACTAACTAGCAGTATTAACTGAGAGCAGTATTAACCACTAGCAGTATTAACTAACTAGCAGTATTAACTGAGAGCAGTATTAACCACTAGCAGTATTAACTGTGCACTGGCATTATTAAAACTGCACTGGCAGTATTAACTATACTTACTCTTTTTGAAGCTTATGAAGGTCTGATCAAGGCAATAACTTCCTGTGAAAGATGATTAGCAGCACACAAATAACCAAAATAACAGGTATATAACCACCTTTTTAAACACATGATCTCATTCAGAGTTGATAATGCCCACACTTGAGACCAAGAAAATGAATCTACTCACATCAAAAGCTTTAGTGAATAGATCTGCAAACTGGTCGTTAGTATGGACTTTAGCAACTTGAATGAGCTTCTTTTCATTGCAATCTCTGATAAAGTGATACCTGATCTCGATGTGGTTTGTTTTGGAGTGCTTGACTGGATTGTTAACAATGCTGATAGCACTGCTATTGTCAATAAAGATTGGAGTGTGAAGAAATGTTACCCCACAGTCCAGCATCTGATTTTGAATCCATAGAACCTGAGAGCAGCAACTTGCAGCAGCAATATACTCAGCTTCTGTTGTTGATAAGGACACTGTGGTTTGTTTCTTGCACTGCCAAGATACTAGTCTTGCACCCAAAAGTTGACATCCTCCTGAAGTAGACTTTCTGTCCATGTTCGCACCACCCAAGTCACTATCTGAATATGCAATCAAGTCGAATGAAGATTCATATGGATACCAAAGACCTAATCTAGGTTGCCCTCTTAAGTATCTGAAAATCCTCTTCAGAGCTTGAAGATGTGATTGTTTTGGCTTGACTTGGAATCTGGCACATACACATACTAGAAACATGATGTCTGGTCTTGAGGCTGTGAGATACATGAGAGATCCAATCATTGATCTGTATAGATGGACATCAACATCCTCCCCCTCACGATCAGCAGTGATCTGTTTGTGAGTTTCCATTGGTGTGCTTGCTGGCTTTGAGTCTTTTAAACCATATTTATCCAGGATGTCTTGCACATATTTTGATTGACTGATAAAGATCCCATCTGACTGCTGTTTCACCTGAAGTCCAAGGAAGAAGTTAAGTTCACCCATTGAACTCATTTTAAAGCTCTTGTGCATCAACTCTTCAAAGTCTCTACACATCTGATCTTTTGTGGATCCAAAAATGATATCATCCACATAGATCTGAACTAGTAGGATGTCCTTTTTACTTCTTTTAATGAAAAGGGTCTTGTCAATTATGCCCCTTTCAAACCCATTTTCCAAGAGATAGGTAGACAGAGTGTCATACCATGCTCTTGGGGCTTGATGTAGACCATAGAGTGCTTTCTTCAGCTTGTATACTCTGTCAGGATATGTAGGATTTTCAAAACCAGGTGGCTGACAGACATATACTTCTTCATCAATTGTACCATATAGAAAGGCACTCTTTACATCCATTTGATAGACCTTGAACTTCATGTATGAGGCATAGGCTAGGAACAGCCTAATTGCCTCTACCCTTGCCACTGGAGCAAACACTTCATCATAATCTATGCCGTCTTCTTGAGTGTACCCTTGTGCCACAAGCCTTGCTTTGTTCCTTATCACAATGCCTCTCTCATCCTTTTTGTTCCTGAAGATCCACTTGGTGCCTATAGCTCTATGACCTTTTGGAAGGTCCACCAAGTCCCAAACATCCTGTAGTTTGAATTGAAGTAACTCTTCTTGCATGGCTTCTATCCAACTTGAATCCTTCATTGCATCATTGGCATTCTTAGGCTCAATCTGGGATAGAAAGCAGGAGAGTACTGTGTGTTGTTGATCCTGCAGCTCTTGAAGTCTGCTTTGATTCCTTGTAATCATAGGAGAAGATATTGTTAAGACACAGTCTCATTGGATTCAAGATCATCCAATACGAAGATCGCAATCTGAAGTTAATGCTGAAAGTTACTCTCAACCATAGTCTAGGGTCTATTCTGTAATAAAGTCAAAGTTGTTTTTAATATCTAGATATTTATTATTTAGATATTATGTTTTTAGTTATAATATTAGTTTATATTAGTTTTGATAATATCTTTATCAGATATTATCTCTCTCTCTGTATTATCGATCACAGATCACAAACAATACACACACACAAAGGTGTAAAGAGAGAAAAACAAACAGAGAACTCAATCTCAAGAAATCAACCGTGTAATCATCGTTTGTTATCGAATCAGGTTGGTTTATTATCTATTGTTTGTTGTTTTGATTATCTAGTAACGATCACGGACTCACAATTGGTATCAGAGCTGATCCAGATCAAAATCAAAATTTTCAACTCTCTGTGTTCTTCATTTTTGAAGAACACTGATCAATCATCAAAATCTTGATTTTGCGGTTATTTTCGAAATCAAAAGGTTGTGTATTGTTGTTGTTGGTAAGAAGAACATTCTGTCAAAGTTTGGTGTGGTAAATCGATCTCTAGTTGGGTTAATTTTAGAGTTGCAGGTTGTTTAATCGGAGAAGACGACGTATCGGTCTTAAGCGTACCGGTCGAACCTTAGTTTTTACATTCCACCGGTCGAAGATCATTTTTTATCGGTCGAATCTCACAAACTTTTGGTATCGGTCAAACACTCTCCGGTCAAATCCCACTTTGTACCGGTCGAATATTTTTTTTATCCGGTCGAGTATTTTTTTTATCCGGTCAAAGTAAAACTCACTTCCCCGGTCGAACCCCACTTTTCCACCATCACAAATCCGGTCGAACCACCACTTTTCCACTTTTCAAAGTAAAACTCACTTCCCCGGTCGAAACCCTCACAAATCCGGTCGAATCACAAAAATCAAATACACTTCACCGGTCTTCCACTCAAACCATTATCGGTCAAACCAAGTAAAACTCATCCGGTCAAACACTCTCACACTCTCATATTCCTCACCCACTCACGTGATTCCACCCACTCACAATTTGCATACAATTAATTCCAAACCTCACGTGTCCACTTTTCAAAACCCACTCACACACTCACACTCTCTTAGAAACACTCTCACACGTATGCACAACTCCATGCAAAAACCCACGAATTCACACACTTTCACTTTCACCTTTCTAAATTAATTTGCAAAGTAACATTTGTAAATTAATTTGCAAAGTATCATTTGTAATATCGATCCAAGAAAAACATTATTGCATTCCACTCGCTTTTTATCGGTCCAAGATTCAAACTTTGTTAATTTATCGGTCTCACTAATTTTTATCGGTTCTTTACGTCTTACCGGTCGAACCTCACTTTGCGCAATCAACCTCTCGCGCAAACCTTCTCAAAACGCAAAGTTTTTCCGGACTTCGAACTTTATTCAAAATGACATCCATAGAAGCTCTTGCAATCGGAACTGATACCAAGCCACCAGTTCTCTTTAGAGGAGAATACGAACAGTGGAAGGATCGGTTCCTGAACTTCATCGAAAGACAGGAATTGGGTGATTTCATCAAACAATCCTTAGAAGAAGGCCTAATGGAAACAAAATATAGGGAACCAGCAGCAGGTACTCAAGAAGTACGACATGCACTTTCTTATGGAGATCTAACAGGTGATGATAAGCTAAGAGCAAAAGGCGAGATGTTAGCCAAGTCATACATTCTACAAGGGATTACGAATGAAATCTATGTAAAGATTGACAGCTACAAGGCCTCCGGAAAACAAATGTGGGATCAACTAGAGAAAATGATGCTGGGTTCAAAGATTGGGAACCAACTGAAAATCTCTAACTGCCTGCACAGTTTTGAAGAATTCAAAGGCAGAACTGGAGAAACTCTAGAGGGAACATATGATAGGTTTGTGACTTTGCTAAACGAATTAAGCAAGAATAAGGTCAACAAATCTCAAATCGAGCTGAATATCAAATTCCTGAGTATTCTACAACCAGAATGGAAAAGTTTTGCCAGGCAGATGAGGCAGATAAAAGACCTGAATGAGATTCCACTTCACGAGGTGTATGAAACCCTCCGACAAAATGAAGATGAGGTGGATGAAAATCTAGCAGAAAAGAGAAAAGGAAAGAAGGTTGAAGACACAGTTGCTCTTGTTGTCAAGAAGAAGAAGAACAAAGCGACTGTGTATGAATCAGATGAAGATAAAGCTGAAGTAAACTCTGACAAAGATGAATGTGAACAACTAAAGCAAGCATTGCTTTTGTTGACTAAGGCTTTCCAGAAGAAATTCTACACAAAGCCAAGCTCAAACAGTCAGAGGTATTCGTCTGGTCCAAACAACCACGCTCATAGAGAAAGGGTCGAAGGAAGTAGATTTGAAGGAAGAAGGTTTGAAGGAAGGAGAATGGAGGAGAGGAAACCAGAAGATAGAAGATATCAGACTGAAGGAAAAATGTTAGTGGAGAGGAATCCTGAAGAAAGGAAATTTAAAGCTGAAGGATCAAGTCAGCCAGGACCACCGATGTGCTACAACTGTGGCAAAACAGGTCACTTTGCCAAGGATTGCCGCAGATCAAAAGTCAGAAACTCCGATTACTACAAGAACAAGATGCTTCTTGCAAAGCAACAGGAGGCAGGCAAGGCACTGATGGCTGAAGATGAATACTGGCTGGATCAATCAGATGAAGAAGAAGAAGATGAAGAAAAGGATGAAGCCGTCAATATGTGCTTGATGGGCAAAATCGAATCAGATGCTGAAGCTGATTCAGAAAATGAAGAAGCGGAGGTATGTGTTTTATCGTATAAAGATTTAATGAATAAAATGCATGCTATGGTTTTAAAACAAGAAGAGTTAGAATCTAATCTTAAGCGAGAAAATGGTGTTATAATTAACAAAAATCAATTGATACAGAAACTTAGCGATGAAATTGCTGAGAAGAAAGTATTAGTTGAGGTCTTACATACAAACGGTGACACCAACGCAAAAGAACAGACTATAATTCTAAAAGAGAATACTGAGCTCAAGTCTAAATTGACAAAAAGTGAGATTGATTTTTATAAGCTTACTGATATGCATTCTTTATGTACTAAAGAAAACAAGACCTTAATTGCTAAATTAGACGCTTTGGAAAAGAAGCTATACTCATTAGGTGAAAGTGAGCAAACCATTCATCTTAACAAACCGAAAAAGAACAAAGAAAATTGGGGAATCGGTTATGTGAAACCTCAACGTCTTCAAAAGGGTATAAGAGAAGTGCCTGCACTCTATGACTATACCTCTATGCTAGTTTCCCACCGAATCTCCTCACTTAAAGTTTTTAATACTAAACTATCAGAAGAGGATGAAGCTAATGAATTTGAAAAACGGATGAAGTCAACTAAAGTTCACGCTCCATTTTATTATGCGAAGTTGAATAATAGTTATGACTATCCCAATGATGAAAAGAAATCTCTTTCAACTGACTACTTTCAAAGTTATTCTGAAAAAGAGATGGAGGCGAAGCCTGTCATAGGTAAAATTTATGTCCCTTCTCTCGTGTTAGAAAGTAAAATTTATGAACTCGAGAACTCTTTATCAGATGAAAGACTTATGATTGAGATTCAACAAAAGGTTTTTTCAACTGTTATGAAAAATGTTGTTCTTTCAAAGGCTTCTACTTCTGATGACATGTTTGGTTCATCAAACGAATAGTTTAATTTTCTTAATTCTGATGGTGGTTTAGATGGTTGTTTTGAACAAGTTGGTTTTAATGTGAAACTTCCTAACCATGCATCTTTTGTTAAGAAAACTTCAAGAAAAACCAGTATGTCTGTGAACAGTGCAAAATCAACGAAAGTTGATTACTCAGTCTCTGTGAAAGCTAACAATGCTAAAGGTAAGAAAATATCAAACATTCACAGAAACCGACCACTACTGGTAATTCTGAGAAGAAGCACTCAGTTGTTGCTCAAAGGTCTAACTCACTAGTTTTACATGTTTCAGATATGAGCACGCCAAGGCCTGAAGCCAATTCTCAATGGCAACCAAAAAGGAAGCTTGACAAGGCCATTTTATCGTTTAGTAGTGTTAATTGTAATAAGACTTCGCTTACTAAAGATGTTGTGATTGCTGATATTGCTGTTTTGCATCCAAAACTTGTTGTTTCTCGTAAACAATATACAATGAAGCAATTATTTCAGTTATCTTTATTTGCTGGAAAGTCCTCTATCTATAATAAACATGTTTCTATTACTTGTCAAGATTCTGGTGATTGGTTTGGAAATTACCATGTGCATAAATCTCATATTAATTCTTCTCATGCATTTCAAAAGAAAAGAGGAACCAATTTGAAATGGTTACCAAAATCTTGTGCTAACACAGCAGGACCCAAATTCCAGTGGGTACCTAAGGCTAAATCTGTGTTGCAGGCACACAAAGCTTAGATGAGACAACGACTTCTGATTATGTACAGATCAGGACTCGTTCTTCAATGTCAAAATAGGTTTTTGGATAATGCAGTTCAAAACCCGAACATCAAAGTCAAAATAGGCTTTTGAACAAATCAGTTCAAGACCCGCACTTCTATAATCAAAGTGAATATTCCAATGTTGTCATATACAAATCTAAATTTTCTTATTTTTCTTATGCAGACCAGTCATACGTGGTTCTTGGACAGCGGATGTTCCAAGCACATGACAGGGCAAAAGGAGATACTGTCCAACTTTAAAGAAAAATATTGTGGAACAGTAAGATTTGGCAACGACCAGTTTTCTCCAATCATGGGATATGGTGATGTACAACATGACAATGTCACGATCAAGAAGGTGAGCTATGTAGAAGGCTTAAGACACAACTTGTTCAGTATGGGCCAGTTCTGTGATAAAGACTTACAGGTCAACTTCAAAGCCAAGAGATGTTCAGTTCGCAATGAAGAAGGCGAAGAACTCTTGGTCGGTACACGAGAATCAGACCTCTACACAATCAACTTATCTGATGTCCAGACTGACAAACAAGTTTGTCTACTATCTAAAGCATCGATGCAGCAAAGCTGGCTATGGCATCGACGGCTCTCTCATCTCAACTTTCGCTACATCAACAAACTGGTCAGTGGCAACTTAGTCAAAGGACTTCCAGAGCTCAAATATGAAAGAGAACATATTTGTGCAGCTTGTGAGAAGGGCAAGATGAAGAGGGCACCTCATAAACCGAAGCCTGAACCAAGTACAAAAGCTCCTTTAGAGTTATTGCATATGGAACTATGCGGTCCAATGCGCACTCAAAGCTTAGGCGGAAAGAAGTACATACTCGTGATCGTGGACGATTACTCGCGATACACATGGGTCAAGTTTCTACGTTCAAAGGATGAGACACCAGATGTTCTCATTACATTCCTGAAGTCGACCCAAGTGAATCTGCAGAAACCAGTCAAGATTCTAAGAACAGACAACGGCACAGAGTTCAAGAACAACAAAGTTGAAGAATATCTCGAATCTGTCGGGATTTCACATCAATACTCTGTTGCTCGAACGCCTCAACAAAATGGAGTAGTTGAAAGAAGAAATCGAACGCTAGTCGAGGCTGCTCGTACTATGCTAAGTCAATCAGACTTACCTCTATTTTTGTGGGCAGAAGCTGTTTCGACCGCATGCTACACACAGAATCGATCCATGGTACATCGAAGATTCAAGAAGACTCCTTATGCATTAATCAACAACCGAACACCGACAATCAAATATTTCCATATATTTGGGTGTAAGTGTTTCGTTCTAAATGACAGGGAGAATCTTAATAAGTTCAGTGCTAAGGCGGATGAAGGGATCTTCATTGGATATTCCTCGACATCAACTGCATTCCGAGTTTATCTGAAGAAGTCAAAGACGGTGATTGAAAACATCAACGTCACCTTTGATGAAGAAATGGCTTCCGAACAACAACGTTCAGAACCCGTTATAACTGGAGTACTAGCTTCTGGGCAACTCAGTCCAGAACCTGCGTCTCAACAGAATAAATCAGACGAAGCTTCAACTTCAACTAACCATTTATCTGATTTAGATTTATTATTTGAATTGTTTTATGATGAATTTCTTGGATCTAATGTAAAGAAATCTGTTGTGGTTGACAGGATGGAAGACTTAACGACTACTCATCCAACCAGTTCAGATGACTCTATTGAATCAAACGCCCCGATTCAACAAGAAATTACAATTCAAATGCCGACTCCAATAGTTGAAGAAGTGACAAATGATAAAGAGACAGAAGTAGCTGAAACAGTAGGTTGTTCTATACCGACTAATCTACAGCCGGAACAAGCTGTACCTACTGAGACTTCTGCACCATCTACTTCAACTGAACCCCCCATTCCTTTTTATATTGATCTCTCATCATATAATACACTTCCACCAATTACTTCAACTGAAACCAAAATTCCTCCAGAACAAACCGAAGAAGGTACAAGTGGATTTATAGATAATTCAATTGACATACATTCATATAATCCATTGCCTCATGAACATAAATGGACCAAAGAGCACCCGATAAGCCAAGTCATTGGCGATCCATCAAAACCGGTGCAAACTAGGTCAGCATCAATGAACATGTGCATGCATGACTCATTTCTGAGCAAGTTCGAGCCAACTCGTGTATCAGAGGCACTTGCGGATCCAGAATGGGTGATCTCAATGCAAGAAGAGCTGAATCAGTTCAATGCACTTAAAGTCTGGAGACTCGTACCGAAACCTCAAGGTAAAACAATTATAGGTACGAAGTGGATTTTCAAGATAAAGAAAGACGAAGATGGTACCGTTATCCGAAACAAGGCAAGACTAGTAGCCAAAGGATACAGACAAGAGGAAGGAATAGACTATGACGAAACATATGCTCCTGTGGCACGATTAGAGGCAATCAGAATGTTTCTAGCCTACGCAGCCCACAAGAACTTCACGGTCTTTCAAATGGACGTGAAGACAGCATTCCTCAATGGAATTCTGAAGGAGGAAGTCTACGTCTCTCAGCCAGAAGGTTTTGTCAATCAAGAGAAGCCGAATCACGTTTACATTCTCGACAAAGCACTCTACGGTCTGAAACAAGCACCTCGAGCCTGGTATGATGTCCTTTCCACTTTTCTAGTCAAGTCTGGGTTTTCAAAAGGTACGGTGGATACCACTTTGTTTATCAAAAAGGAAAAAGCCGATATCATTTTAATTCAAATCTATGTAGATGATATTATCTTTGGTTCTACAAATACTAAGTACTGTAAGAATTTTGCAAACCTTATGGTGTCTAGATTTCAGATGAACTTGATGGGAGAGATGAATTTCTTCCTCGGTTTACAAGTAAAACAATTTTCATCGGGTATTTTTATCAATCAATCAAAATACATTATGGATATTCTTCGGAAGTTCAAAATGGAAAATTCAAAACCGATTGGTACCCCAATGGCACCAGGTACTAAGATTGGCACCGATCCTTCGGGTAAGGCTGTTGATGTTAGGACTTATCGAGGAATGATAGGTTCTTTAATGTATCTTACTTCTAGTAGGCCAAATATAATGTTTTCAACTTGTTTATGTGCACGATATCAGGCCAATCCTAAAGAAATCCATATGTCTGCTGTGAAGCGCATTTTTAGATATCTGAAGGGCACTGCAGATCTTGGTCTATGGTATCCTAAAGATACTAGTTTTGAACTAACAGCCTACACAGATGCAAATCATGCAGGTTGTATGTTAGACAGGAAGAGCACGTCAGGACATGTGCAGTTCCTCGGTGACAAACTCGTAAGTTGGGCATCGAAGAAGCAACTTTGTGTTTCAACGTCCATGGCCGAAGCAGAATATGTAGCTGCTGCTAGCTGCTGTTCTCAGGTCTTATGGATGCGAACTCAATTACGCGACTACGGTTTCCACTTCAACAAGATCCCGATATACTGTGACTCCAAGAGCGCCATCGCAATATCAGCGAATCCTGTTCAACACACATAGACGTCAGGTATCATTTTATTAAAGATCATGTTGAAAAAGGAACAATTGAACTTTTCTTTGTAAAAACTGATTATCAGCTTGCCGATTTGTTCATCAAACCCTTAGATGAAAAGAGGTTCAACTTTCTTATCTCTAAGCTTGGTATGCTAAATCTTAAGATTTAATCAGTAGTTACCTAACAAAGTTTTCTAATTGTATACTTTTTCATCATTTCTTCATTCTTAACTCTGATTGATATCTGCACTTCTATCTAATGTTCATAATCCAAGGGGGAGAATGAGAAGACATTGACAAGTCGTCAATATTATTTCGAGGGGGAGCTCATAAAATTTTGCATGTACCTTATAATGCCAAATTTTTTTTGTAATGCAAGAATTTAGGGGGAGCTCTTCAAGTCAAGGAGTTCGGATATGACTTCTGATTATTTCTGATCAGAACTCGTACTTTAAAAAGTTTTACTGCTTTTTGTCTTTTCAATTTAAGTGAATAAATTTGCTTTGACTTTGACTTAAGACTTTTGCAGAAGTTTGAGAGAAGCTTAAAAGATCATATCTTTATGACTTTAAGCTTAGCTTCATGAGATGGAAGATCGTACGTAAAGGTATAATTCCAAATCTTCATCTCATATATGGTTGAAAGAAGGACAACTTTCAATCATAGAAAACATATTGTTCTAAATGTTCAAACCACTTCCCGATTTTTCAACAGATTTTATATTTTGGAAGTGTATCTTAAATGTTTTCATGATCTAAATTGTGCTTTAACTGAAATAGTTAAACCAATCTGAGCATCACATGCATCATAGGAAAACAAGAATCATTGTGCTAGGAATTAACACAACTTCTATGGAATCACCTTAACCAGTGATTTCTACCCAAGAAGTTAATCCTTAGTGATTGAGTGTGCAAAGCGAAAAGAAATGAGTGTGATTAGAGTAAGCAAAACGTTTAAAAGAAAGAGCGTGTGAGAACAGAGTTAAAAGAATATCACAACTCTGCACCAACTTTTTCTGAGCCGGGTAGCCACATTACTAGTGTTTCACAAATCTTTGGTGAACATTATTGAAACAGGCAACTAACCCATGCCAACTCTTGATCAAACCTCCCTATCTACTCATTTTCTTCTCAACAAGAACGTGTTTCACATTTTCAAAGGGGACGCAACACATATGCTATCTGATTTTCATTTGGAAAATCTGGATATTGAAAAGAAGGAAGTCTGCCCCACCTTCGCACTTCACTCATGCACATTGAGTCTGTGTTTAACTTACTGTTGGCTCAGTGGTTTACACAATTTTGAGCCTAATAAGCAATCATCAAGTGCTTAATTCTTTCTATCACAAGCACGAACACACAAGGAATTTGTTTCTTTGTCATAACGTTTATAGAAATAACCTTTGTGGTGTTTCGATGATTAAATGGAAGCCCTGGGGGAGTCAACATCAAACAGCTCCTTTCCAATGTGTATTTGTTACACACAGTGACTTAGTGTTACTGACAGGCATTCTAACTGATTCATTAGTTGATTCAGGTGTTACATGATTATTTTGTCTAGATTTTCAAAGATCAGGATGAATAACTATTGAATTGACGGATCAGAGACTACAAGTGGTTGACATTTCTTACTCAAAGTTTTGATGAAGTCGTCGCACTTTCCATCAAAAAGGGGGAGAATCTAAAGCTTGAAGAAATGTTCAGTCCATTACATTACAAGACCAAGAACTGCGAGATCAAAGTATTCTGAAGACTTGCTGATTTCAGATAAATTTTCTTTGAAGATACTTTGCTAAAGCATTTTGAGCTAGAGAAAGAGATTGCATCTTCTGTGCTGAAAGAGAAGATCGTATTGCCAAATCATTTTCGAAATGATCTTGATCCAAAGGGGGAGATTGTTAAGACACAGTCTCATTGGATTCAAGATCATCCAATACGAAGATCGCAATCTGAAGTTAATGCTGAAAGTTACTCTCAACCATAGTCTAGGGTCTATTCTGTAATAAAGTCAAAGTTGTTTTTAATATCTAGATATTTATTATTTAGATATTATGTTTTTAGTTATAATATTAGTTTATATTAGTTTTGATAATATCTTTATCAGATATTATCTCTCTCTCTCTCTGTATTATCGATCACAGATCACAAACAATACACACACACAAAGGTGTAAAGAGAGAAAAACAAACAGAGAACTCAATCTCAAGAAATCAACCGTGTAATCATCGTTTGTTATCGAATCAGGTTGGTTTATTATCTATTGTTTGTTGTTTTGATTATCTGGTAACGATCACGGACTCACAGATATGTCTCCTATTACCAGCTCTGGAGGATGATTCTTTTGTGTTCTAGTCTGAAAACTAGGTTCTTCATTAATTCCCACCTCTAGATTGGAATCATTTAAGTCAGTGGAGGGGATCACCTCAGCTACTTCTAGCTCTTTATGCACTGAAGATTCCTCTTCTCTTCTTTCTTCTTCTCTCTGTATTGGCTCAGTTATAGTTTCTTTTTCACAGAATTCAACAGGTTCTTTTATAGGCATAGGAAAGATCACAGACTGAGGTATAATGTCTTGAACTTGTGTAGCCCCTGATCCTCCACTTCCTGAACCTGCATAATTGTCACTACTGAAGCCAAAAGAGTTAGTTAGTGAATCAATGTCAAACAGCCACTGAGGACCAGACCCAATAGGATTTGGTGTGTTCTCATTGCATTTGACATTGTCACTTTCCTCAATTATTCTAGAAGAAGTATTAAAAACTTTGTAAGCCTTACTCTGAGATGAGTAACCGACAAGAAAACCATCATCAACCTTGCTATCAAACTTTCCTAAGTGAGTTTTGGTATTGAGAATGGTACAAGGACACCCAAAAGGTTTGAAAAATCCTATAAAAGGTTTTCTTTTATTTAAAAGCTCATAAGGTGTCTTGTTTTTAAGCTTGACTACTAGTACTCTGTTTTGGACATAGCAAGCAGTATTAACTGCTTCTGCCCAGAAAGTAATTGGAAGTTTTGAATCTACCAACATAGATCTAGCAGCCTCAATCAGTGTCCTATTCCTTCTCTCAGCAACACCATTTTGTTGTGGAGTCCTAGGAGCACTGTATTGCCTCTCAATTCCTTTTTCCTCACAAAAGGTGTTTAGGTCATGATTTTTAAATTCAGTACCATTGTCTGACCTAATGACTTTTACTTTTTGATTAGTTTGGTTTTCAGTTCTTAGAATAAAGGATTTGATCAGTCCACTTGTCTCATCCTTAGTTCTTAGAAAATATACCCAAGTAAATCTAGAGTAATCATCAACAATAACTAGGCAGTATGATTTCTTACCTATACTCATAACATTTGTAGGGCCAAACAGATCCATATGCAATAAATGAAGAGGATTAGAGATTGTGTTCACCTCTTTGTACTTATGAGAAGTTTTGTGTTGTTTACCTTTGATACAAGCAACACAATGATCATCACATGAATATACTTTAGAAGGCAAACCTCTTACAAGGTTGTTTTTAACAAGTTTATTTATTGTTTTAAAGTTCATGTGACAAATCCTTCTGTGCCAAAGTGATGATTCATCCAGAGAAGCTTTTGAAACAAGACAATTTAGGGATGAATCAGATGGAACACTTTCCATATCTAAACAATATACATTATCCTTTCTGGGGGTTCTTAGTAGTATCATCTTTTCATCAACTACCTTAAATCCAGGAGCAAGAATAATGCATTCAGAAAACAATATTAAAGAAGCTGCGGAATAGCACTTTAATATTCAGAAAAACAATGAAACAGTGAATCAAAATCACAACTTGTAAACTTGTATTGACAAATTGAAGTTACAAGATTAGCAATCACAAGCTTTTACACACAACCTCAATACTGATGAACAGGCTCACCAATACGAATTCTACTTCTCTAGAATTAGGGATCTAACCTTGAGGTTGATTCTCTCTATGAAAGCTAAAACTCAGAATTATTGTTACTTTTTGAAGAGACAAAACTATTCTATACATATATTGAAGACAAAAGATAATTACAAAATAATAAAAGATCTTCAGTATAATCTTCCATCATTATCTCCAAGCTTTCATGAATATCTTCAATCCAGCTGTCATCCTTGCCATACGGATCTTCATCTTATAAGCAGCATTAACCTTCAGCAGTATTAATACTCTGAGCAGTATTAAGTTCAGCAGTACTAACCATGCTCAGTAGTATTAACTTTGTTCTAGCAGTACTAACTCCAGCAGTACTAACTACTTAGCAGTATTAAACTTTCTTAGCAGTAGTAACTTCTTTCAACAGTATTAATCTTTGATCTAGCAGCACTAACCTGTATCAGCAGCATTAACATCAGAAGTAGTAACCAGGTTCTGCTAGCAGCATTAACTGTACTTAGCAATTCTTCAGTTCCCAACACAAGACTTCAAAGTATCATGGAGGCAAGTAAATGAAAACAGATTCAAAATAAGAAAAGTTGGGAGGTAGTTATTTTGGTAGATATATATATATATATATATATATATATATATATATATATATATATTAATTAAAATAACATGGATCAAACTTTCAAGCCCAAAAATTACCACAACTTCTATTCAAGAATTGCAGATGATATTTGTGACAAAATGGTTCAGATTAGATAAAGAATTACCTGGAATAAGCTTGGCAACTTTTAGCACATCTAGTGAAGATGTTGAGTCAGCGAATATCAAACCCAAGCTTTTAGCAGTGATTTTCCGATCTCATCTTCTTCAGTCGTATATGGTTCTTCTTTCAGATACTGTTGCAACAGAAATAGTTATATACGAATATAAAGTTTAGAAAAGTTCTATACCTCCAAAGCTTAATGAAAAATCCAGACACTTGAGGTCATCTGGCATCAATTATTGTTCAACGAGTATAACGAATTAATCACATTTGTAGTAATTAAAGGGAAAAGTTGGGCATATTTCCAAACTTTAACAAGAGGTTTTAAAAATAAAGGTTGTGAGAGTGGTTCTGGTATATAAATAAAAAACAAAGTTAGTTCTATTTTGGTGAAACTTGCCTTGATCAAAACACAAACCAAAGTTTCCATTATAAGGAAGCATAAACACGTATAGTAGTCTAATACCGTAATAGCAAGGATAGGGTCAGAAGACCCATGAGTGCCCAGCAAAGGATACACATAGAAAGAATTTTCACTTTTGATATTAGTCTTGAAACTCCATTCCAAGTTTTATGCCAAGTAAATTATGAAGTTTCCAAAAAAAAATACAACGATGATTAGGAAAATTGGCAGAAAGCGAAAGCAAATAGTGGGCTTAAACGGGCTAAATACAGAATGTGGCAAAATCATGACTAACTTTATAGATTTTCCATATTCAAGTCTTCACCAATTTAATATGAATAATAACTTTATGGATTTTCCATATTCAGGGCGAAGTTTTCAAAGTTCAAAATGTTGGCAAGAAGATCACGATGTTATTGTCAAAAGATTCTACATATATATGTTAGTAAAGTCTGAATAGTTCAAAAGCCAGATGAATAGGACAACTCTTAGTAATAAGATAGAGAGTACTAAACCTTGTACATATTTGCATATTGACAGTACCTATGAATATGTTGAGGTCTCAATGCAAAAACTTTCCGAACACACAACTTTTGCTTTATACCCAAACAACTAAAACCATAACATAAAACAACATTGCCAATCAACAGTTAACAAATGATAATGAACCCATACCTTGAATTGGATTATAATAAAATAGCATAGAGAAACAATATCCCATTTTAAAACGCTTTGTTGTGCATCCAGATTCCAAAAGGCCTTAAGCACTCATGAAATATTTTTTAGAAGAAACGGAATAACTAAGAAATTATGCACACACACCCTCTTAGTTCAAATACTATGTTGCATACAAGTTTTACCAAAGAAAATTGTCATCATAAGTAAAGCTGAAGAAACTGAGGAAGCTTACATCGATCAAGATGATCATCCGACTTGCTTCTTCTTCGGTTATTCAATTCTATGCTGAAACTAACACAAAACAACCTATAAGCATAATACTCAGATTAAGAACATCAAAACCCTACAAATAATCAATTATCAAAGACAACAACCCGAAATTAGGTAGAGGAAACTATTATCAAATACAAACCCAAATTGGAGGGGCAAGACTAATTTGCAAATATCTGTGCCTAGATATTACCTTAACATTTTCTACCCTTTTTAATCTCGTTTGTTGTTTTTCTCCAAACACACAACCTGCAATTTGATGGTAGAGAAGGGTTTTAAGACGTAGTATGGGGAGACATTTCAGGGGTGGTTTTCCGGAAGATGAACCTATGCTCTTGAATAGTTTATCGCTGGAGAAAAAGAGTATCCAGAGGGCCAATTTCATCTGGATTGATAGTCAATGAGATTCGTTGAGAGTTCTACTTTCGTCGATTGATGGTGTGATTGAGAGAGGTAGAACATGGAGAGTAATTTAGAGACAGTGGGGGATAGAATCGTGGGTGGGAAGCGGAAAGGAAGGGGGTGACGAGGTAGGGCTTCAGAAACATGTAAATAGTGCAATAAGACTTGGTACCTCTTAATTTTTCAACATTAACCGTTTAAGCTCCTTGTTGTTCTAATAAAAACCGTTTAAGCTCGTTATATGTATATATGTATATATATAGGGAGAGGTTCATTTGAGAAATGCTAAATATAGGAGAAATAAAGAAGTAATCCTAGCCTTTCATTTAATCAAGCGTTTTGACCGGTCAAATATTGCGTCTTTGACCGGTCAACAATTACGGCTTTGACCGGTCAAAAGTTGCGACTATTACAAAAATAGAAGGACAGTTTCGTAATTTTTACAAATACACGGGACGAGTTCATATATGAACCGGTATGATTCACATATGAACTATATGTTCATATGTGAACTAATGTAATTCATATATGAATCTTTGTGATTCATATATGAACCAATTAACTGATTCACATATGAACTAATTAACTGTAGGTTCATATGTGAATCAGTTGAACTAATTAACATATTCATATATGAACCTTTGTGATTCACATATGAATTAATTAACTGATTCATATACGTTCATATATGATTCATATATGAATCAGTTAAAATAGTTCATATGTGAATTACACTAGTTCATATATGAACATATAATTTATATGTGAATCATACAAGTTCATATACGAACTCGTCCCGCGTATTTTACAAAACTACCCCTCTATATTCTACAGACCACACAAGGAATTATCCGTTGCTTCACAGTCAAAGACGCAAATGTTGATGAGATAAAGGGCTAGGATCATTTATTTATTTCTCATAGTTTTAGCATTTCTCACACGAACCTAATCCTCTCTTCTCTCTCTCTCTCTCTCTCTCTCTCTCTCTCTCTCTCTCTCTCTCTCTCTCTCTATATATATATATATATATATATATATATATATATATAGTATAGATAACTTTGTATTTTATGCCCGGTCTTCAACCTCACCTCCCGTGTAACAAACACAAACCACAAAAAAGAAACATATTTTTCTCTTATTTATCATAAATCTAGCATTAAATAAGTTTAAAATTAAAAAATCAAACTGGTACAAATCAAAAATAAAAGTAACTTAGTAAAAACAAACAAATACACATACTAAAACCACATGAGCATCACCATTTCATTATCTCATAAAAACACAACCACATAAACATCATTTTAGGTTTTTCTCCTAAAAAATTCATATTATATACTTATTTTCGTAGATTACTGCAATATAAATAATGTCTTCACAACTAAGAAACTAACATAACATAAAAGTTGGAGAAGCAAATATGAGAAACTACCGAAATATAAAAGATAGAGAAGAAACTCCATAATAAAAACAAAAGGTTAAAAAACCCACATAAATCATACTTTAGAATTTGATTGTTGTAATCAGTAAACGAAAAATAAAACTTGAGAAACTACAATAATATAAGCAAAACACAATCAACCAAAAAAAAACTCCACATAGAACATACACACACAACATATATGACGTCTAGAATGTAGGGGTGTTCAAAAAAACCGTTGGACCGCTCAAACCGGTCGAACCAAGTCAAACCGGACCGTTTTTGGCGGTTTAGGCGGTCTGACAGTCTGGTCTGGTCTGAAAAATCGCCAAAACGGGCGGTCCGGTCCGATCTGCGATTTGGAGGTTTTTTTGGGCGGTTTGGACCAAACCGACCGCCAAATATATCTATATATATTTTATATTTTTTTGATATACATCTTTATATCATTTATTGTTTAGCCCAAATATCCAATTTATCTTTAGACTTAAATACATACAAAAAGGCCCAAAGATAATTTTAAATCGTCGTGAATTTTATTTGCACTTTGCATATTACTTTTATTTAGTGTTTTGTCTTGGGATATTTTGTTAACTTTTGTGGACTTTGTTAACATTGTTGTAGACTTTTATTTATTTCAAATGAACTTAAGCTAATGAACCTTTAAAGTTCAAATTTTTATATGTTTCTTATGTTTAAACTTTAAAGCCCACTAAAAGACCCAAACCGCCTAAACCGGTCGACCAAACCGCCTAAACCGGTCGACCAAACCGCCTAAACCGCGGTCCGACTTGACCGGTCTGGGCACTTGATGTCAAACCGCTCGGTTTGAAAAATCAACAAACCGCCACTAGCGGTTTGGTTTGTGGTTTGAGGAGTTAAACCGTCCAAACCGGACCGCGAACACCCCTACTAGAATGTATGAGGGAGGAAAAACAATGGTAACAATTGTGAAAAACTTTGGATAAAAAAAAACCTATTTATAACCACAACATATAATATCATACACAAAATTTTAGAAACTTTGACAAAAGAAGAACAATGGTGCCGTCATTGAATAAATTTTGAAGAAAACACATACACACACATCAACAATATATTAATTGTACAAAACATGGAATAATACATAAAAGTTGTTACATGAAAAATTTGTGGACGAATAATAGCAGCTTCCATTTTACAATTGAATGGATCAAATATATATGCACAAGAATATTAACAAGCTTAACAAAAAATACACCAAATAACCATCAGAAATTCTGTTCTATAAATTGATCTCCTGCCCACCAATATTGTCTACTATTTTGATTGTAACATGGATTTAATGGATAAAAGATGAAAGGTTTAAATGGTGAAATGAAAAGTTTGAAACATTCATTTCTTAAATAAATAATGATCCTAATAAATGAATTACATTATGAAATCAATTAAATAAATTAAAAAACATTAAAAAATACAAAAGAAATCGAGAAAAAAAGAAAAAGATGGATTATGATGTTTAATAGATGTCACCTAACCTCTCCATTAGGGGTGTTCGCGGTCCGGTTTGGGCGGTTTAACCCCTCAGACCACAAACCAAACCGAAAGTGGTGGTTTATTGATTTTTCAAACCGAGCGGTTTGACATCAAGTGCCCAGACCGGTCAAGTCGGACCGCGGTTTAGGCGGTTTGGTCGATCGGTTTAGGCGGTTTAGGCCTTTTAGTGGGCTTTAAAGTTTAAACATAAAAACATATAAAACTTTGAATTCTAAAGACTAATTGGCTTAAGTCCACTTGAAATAAAGAACAAAGTTCACAACAAAATAACAAAGTCTACAAAAGTTAACAAAATATCCCAAGATAAAACACTAAAAAAAAGTAATATGCAAAGTGTAAATAAAATCCACGGCTTCACTTCTTCATTTTTCCGTTCTTTGTATTCCACAATCCATAAAGATTTCAATTTGTTAAAATACCTTAGGCCTTTTTGTATATACTTGGACATTTGGGCTTTATATAATCTATTCTTTATAATAAATGTATATATAAAAAAATAAAAAATATATATTTATATATTTGGCGGTCGGTTTGGTCCAAATCGCCCAAAAAAACCTCCAGACCGTAGACCGGACCGGACCGTCCGGTTTGGCAATTTTCCAGACCAGACCGGACCGCCAGACCGCTCAAACCGCCAAAAACGGTCCGATTTGACTTGGTTCGACCGGTTTGAACGGTCCAACGGTTTTTTTGAACACCCCTACTCTCCATGATTCTCCCAAGGCCGGTCCCGAGGTTTCGAATACTCGTGACGAAAAGCCAAAAAAATGCCGTATATATATATATATATATATATATATATATATAACAAAATAACTATTTGAAGAGGTTTGGAATCTCAGTTAAGCTAGGTTGCTCATAATTTTCACGTCGATTTTTATTAAATCTAACAAAAACGATAGAAACGGAGAACGTAGAATAACAAGACATAAAACACGTCACCTAACACGATGACTTCGTGCGTTTTTTGAAGAAAGTATCTTATAAAACAAAGAAAGAAAACACTTGAATCGAATCATTTTCTCCAATTCAAACTCTATTTTGTGCAAACATCGAAGATCAAACACGAATATAACCAAAAATCTTAATTTAAAAAACCGTAAACTCAAAAAAAATCATTTACGAAATTTCTACAAAACAGTAAACTCAAGATAAATGAAAAAACGTAATGATTAATGAGATTATGAGAATAACCTAAATTCAATAAAACATAAACAAAAAATAATGAGAAATGATAAATTGAGAATAACCTAGAACTCTAAATACTCAAGCAATGAACATCTTAACACAAAAAATCCTCAGACTTAGACTTAGGGGCCTACTATAACAAAACCAGGTTTATAGAAGTCAACAATGTTTAAGTGTCCTATAGATCACTAAATAGGACTTAAGTTTAAATGACCAAACAATAAAGTGTCATATCTAAAAGTGTCGTAATAAGTTTATATATTGTAGCATATGATACCGTTTTGATGGACTACAATCTTATCTGGCAAAATAAGTTAGAGCATTGAAACTTACTAATAAGCGATTACCGGATAAGCATTTAGGTAAACGACCCCTTACCTGTGGATCCAAATCCTGAAGTGAGACTTTTCGGAGAGATGCAATGGTAATTTTTAGATAAAAAAATTAAGCCCCTTTTTTTTTTTGCCCTCTAAATTTTGCTGCCTATGGCAACCGCTATCATTGCCATGGGCAAGGGCCGGCTCTGGATTCTTCTTTATATATAGATATAGATTGTTCTTCAACAAAACATCAAAATTAATGCTCAAATGCTACTTTAATTTCATATAAATGATACCATCGGTTAAGAAACTTCAAAAGCAACAAAACCATATCAAATTTTTAAAGAAAAGTTGAGTATTTTTTCACCTTAAATCGATTTGAAATCATTTAAAACCCCCCGCTTTCAATGATCGATTTTGCTGTTGATATTTGAGTGTTTTTTTTTCCTGATTATTGACTTTTTTTTTTTATTTTAAGCCTAGAAAACGAGAACCCATTTAATTTTAGTCACTTTTCCTTTGAGAAAACATGTATCATTTGGAACACGAGGAAAAGAACAGGTATTCCACTTCTTTTGCAATTTATAAGATAGACCCTTATTGTTTTAGGATTCTCATTCTCAACCCCTTGACTATCTTAGGTTTCTTAATTTACATATAACCCCCTCTTGACTTACATTTTGTTTTAATTTTAATATTTCTTTTTGAATTTGAGAAGTTACAAACACACATATAAATATATATATATATATATATATATATATATATATATATAGGCCTAATCAAATGAAAACTCAATTGTTTGTGATAACCATGAAATCTAATGTGAACCAAACATTTAAGATAATTAACATAAATTTTAAATAAATATAAAAGAGTATTTTAGTAAAAAATAATTTACATTTAATTAAATTAATAAATCTTAAAATCTCTCCTATATTTTCTTTATTCGTCTCCCCCCCCCCCCCCTCTCTCTTCTCTACCATATACCTAATCCCTAAAATCTCTCCTACTTTCTCTAGATAAAAACACCACCTTCCTCTGTGTTTTTCGACTATTCCCCAAGGAACCCCCCTGCATTGTCCAACTACTCCTTAACCCCTTTTTTCTCGATGGCACTTATCTTTACCATAGAAAGCTCCCTTGTACCATCTCCCTTTCCAGATCTGGTTCAAAGATTTCCTCAGCATACCTTCGTCTCCATGGAAAGTGAAACAACATGCAACTCTTCATCTGCATAATCTTTCCATAAGATCGCAATATACAACCTTTGCACAGTTTCCATGGAGAGATTTGAATTACGACCACATTTACTGCATATCTTTCCTTCTAATTCCAACTTCATCACTAATTTAGTATTTTTTTTGTTGAACGCCGCTATGTTTTTAGTAAATCTAGACCAATTAATCGGTTTGTTGATTGGTTTGGGTGTAACACAGTGGGTATCATTATGGGTTTGATTTTGATTTTTAGGGTTTCGGTGTTTCACTTTGGGGATCACGAGTATCACGGGTATCACAATGGGTATCACAGTATAAGACAATATATTTTGGGTATCACAATCATGATCGTTTGTATGTATCTTTTTTTAATAGTGTCGCTTTTTTTAGGTATCACATTGTGTATCACTCGTAGATGAGTAAGGTTCAAGTCTGATTCCCTTTACGTCATTTTTGTAGGTCTTATCTTAATTAACTGCACTTTCATTCATAGTAATAATTATGTGGATTGTTGGTAATTGTTAACGAAGGATTTTGGGCCAAAATCGAGTGATCAGCCCCTCTTAGCGACCTTGCCAGCGACAGGGACACATGTCAAAGTCGTGTGACATTGTCGCGGGTGGTTAGTGGGTTACGGTACACCTCGGGCGAGAGTGACCGCTATTGTGCCCTTAAGAACTCTCGTCGGTCACTATCGTCGGGATTGTGCCGTGTGTTGAGTTGGGGCCGCCACTATGCCCTGGCGACAATGCCAGTGGCAATGTCGCGAGGCACTCTCGCCTGCGGCGTCTGGGTGTTTAAAAACCCCCTCCAACTCGTTTTTCACTCAACATTTTCACCAAATTAGATTAGGGTTCGATTGGGAGCTGTCTTGGGGAGATTTTCCTTCTTCTCTACATTCTCTCCTCCATTAATACACTAGAGGTTAGTTGGGTGCAATAATCCACATCAAATCACTCCTAGGGAGCATTTAAGAGCCATTATTCAAGCTTGGAGACCTCAAGACCTCATCTCCTTTAACCTACACCAACTTTTCTAGGTTTTTGTCTAAAACCTAGATTGTGAGTGTTCCAACCCTTTTACAAATGAGTATATGTTATTATTTGCGTTAATATTGATTTGTCCTTGTCTCATGAAAATTAGGGTTTTACTAATATTTGTTATTTGGGATATTGGTGATTTAGGATATAAATGGTGGTCCTTTATGAAGGTAGAGTGGTATCTAGGATTGAGATTGTGAAAGAAATAATATATGTTGTTGCTTGATATTGATCCTATGATAGAGTTACTTCTAATTGTTGGGAATCATCCCATTTCGGGAGGAGTAAGCCTTCTTTGGGTTTTATGCATATATATATATATATATATATATGATGTGTATTGTCTTGACTTTATATCTCTTGGGTATTGACTACATGTAATTGGGACCAAATGACTTTCCATGGCATTACATGTATCATATGAGAATGCTTCTATGCCTTATTGGTTATAAATGAGTCAAGTGGATGAACCAATTTGAATAGGCACTAGGAGAACATAGTATTGGGTGCCACCGTGTTGGTATGTACCTAGACCCCCGCCATTTGGGGCAATGCCTTGTTGTACCCCCCGGATGTGTCAGGCCTTGTGGTGTCACTCATGGAAGTGGACACTAAGGTATCTCGTCTCTTGGATATAATTCTATTTGTGTTATGGGTCTCCCCCATTTATTCCGGAGTTGGTAACTATTGTTGGTAAAAGCTATGTAATGGACATTCCTGCAATTAACACTTGTCATTCAACCTCACTAGGCTTTTTGTCCTAACACTTGTTTGGTGTTTACATGTATCTCAGGTTCTAGTGCCGCCGCGTCTAAGAAGGTTTAGGCGGACCCGTGTGAGCTTAGGGAGTGCAAGTGGGTGCACGTTTTGGGTGGAGACTTTCATTGGATTATAGGCGACACCCTATTTTGTAATCTTATTTCTGTTTAAGGAATTAGATTAATAGGTTGTTGTTTATCTTCCCTTATGATTACAAACTGTAATTAAACAGTTTTTTTTGTATTCCCCATTTTTGGGAGGCTCATGTTTTGACATTTTAAATACCACATTTCTATTTTTCCGGAAATTTTTTTTGTTGTCCCATTTTTGGGGTGTTACAAGTTGGTATTAGATCTTTATTTCAAGTTAAATTATTGGTGGCCGGTGATGAAACTTGACGTGGCCAACTATGTGGAGAACTGTGTCCCTTGCTTGCAAGTCAAGGTAGAACAACAAAGACCTTACGGAAGTTTGCAACCCTTGTCGATTCTAGAATGGAAGTGGGAGCACATCACGATGAACTTCGTCACCAAGCTACCGAAGACCTTGAAGGGTCATGACACGATTTAGGTAGTGGTGGACGGACTCACTAAAAGCGCACACTTCTTGTCGATGCGAGAGACGTTGCCAATGGACAAATTAGTGAAGCTATACATTGATGAAATTGTGTCAAGGAATAACCGATTCACTTCCACGTTTTAGGACGGTCTACAGAAAGAGTTGGAAAATAAAGTCAAGACGAGCACGACGTACCACCCTCAAACAGACAGGCAAAGTGAAAGGACCATCCAAACTCTTGAACACATGTTGAGGTCGTGTGTCATCGATTTCGGGGGAAATTGGGACTCGCATCTACCGTTAGTGAAGTTTGCCTACAATAATAGCTACCATTCGAGCATCGGGATGGCTCCATTTGAAGCCCTTTACAGCCGAAAATGTAGGACCCCGACGTGTTGGCTTGAAGCGGGGGAAAAAACAATTTGTCAGTTCGGAGATCGTTCAAGAAACCGCGGATAAAGTGAAAGAGATTCGGGAGCGTTTGAAGGCGGCTGAAGACCGACAGAAGAGCTACGCGGAAAAAAAGACAAGACCGGTCGAATTTCAAGTAGGAGATCGAGTGATGTTGAAAGTATCACCATGGAATAGGATAATCTGTTTTTGGGAGCGGGTGAAGCTTAGTCGCCGTTTTCTTGGACCCCTCACCATTCTAGAGAAAATTAGACTCCAAGCATACTGATTGGACTTACTACCGGAGATGGATAGAATACATCCTACCTTCCACGTGTGCTACCTCCGCAAGTGTGTAGCCAAAGAGGAGAGTGTCATTCTGTTGTCAAAGATTCAAGTGGATAATGGGAACCGGTGTGTAGAAGAATCGGAGACGATATTAGAAGCCAAGACAAAGAAGCTTCGCCACAAGGATATAACCAAGGTTAAAGTCCAATGGAAGCACCATCGCGGTGCCAATGTCACTTGAGAATCGGAGGAGGACTTAAGGCAGCGATATCCCCACTTGTTTCCTTAGAATGGGATTTCGGGGACGAAATCTTAATTAAGGTGGGGAGGATTGTAACACCCGAAAACTCGTAGATGAGTAAGGTTCAAGTTTGATTCCATTTACGTCATTTTAGTAGGTCTTATCTTAATTAAATGCACTTTCATTCATAGTAATAATTATGCGGGTTGTTAGTAATTGTTAACGAAGGATTTCAGGCCAAAATCGAGCGATCAGCCCCTCTTAACGACCTTGCCAGCGACTGTAACACATGTCAAAGTCGCGCGACATTGTTGCAGGTGGCTAGTGGGTTACGGTACACCCCGGGCGAGAGTGACCGCGATTGTGCCCTTGGGCACTCTCACCGGTCACAATCGTCGGGATTGTACCGTGTGTTGAGTTGGGGTCGCGACTATGCCCTGGCGACAATACCAGTGGCAATGTCGCGAGGCACTCTCCCCTACGAGGCCTGGGTGTTTAAAACCCCCCTCCAGCTCGTTTTTCACTCTACATTTTCACCAAATCAGATTAGGGTTCGATTGGGAGCTGTCTTGGGGGATTTTCCTTCTTCTCTACATTCTCTCCTCCATTAATGCACTAGAGGTTAGTTGGGTGCAATAATCCACATCAAATCACTCGTAGGGAGCATTTAAGAGCCATTATTCAAGCTTAGAGACTTCAAGACCTCATCTCCTTTAACCTACACCAACTTTTCTAGGTTTTTGTCTAAAACCTAGATTGTGAGTGTTCCAACCCTTTTACAAATGAGATATATGTTATTATTTGCGTTAATATTGATTTGTCCTTGTCTCATGAAAATTAGGGTTTTACTAATATTTGTTATTTGGGATATTGGTGACTTGGGGATATGAATGGTGGTCCTTTATGAAGGTAGAGATGTATCCAGGATTGAGATTGTGAAAGAAATAATATATGTTGTTGCTTGAAATTGATCCTATGATAGAGTTACTTCTAATTGTTGGGAATCATCCCATTTCGGGAGGAGTAAGCCTTCTTTGGGTTTTATTCATATATATATATATATGATGTGTATTGTCTTGACTTTATATCTCTTAGGTATTGACTACATGTAATTGGGACCAAGTGACTTTCCATGGCATTACATGTATCATATGAAAATGCTTCTATGCCTTAATGGTTATAAATGAGTCAAGTGGATGAACCAAGTCGAATAGGCACTAGGAGGACATAGTCTTGGGTGCCACTGTGTTGGTATGTACCTAAACCCCCGTCATTTGGGGCAATGCCTTGTTATTCCCCCCCAGATGTGTCGGGCCTTGTGGTGTCACTCATGGAAGTGGACACTAGGGTATCTCGTCTCTTGGATGTAATTCGATTTGTGTTATGGGTCTCCCCCATATATTCCGGAGTTGGTAACTATTGTTGGTAAAAGCTATGTAATGGACATTCATGCATTTAACATTTGTCATTTAACCTCACTAGGCTTTTTAGCCTAACACTTGTTTGGTGTTTACATGTATCTCAGGTTCTAGTGCCGCCGTGTCTAAGAAGGCTTAGGCGGACCCGTGTGAGCTTGGGGAGTGCAAGTGGGTGCACATTTTGTTGGAAAATTTTAGTAAAAATGTGTTTTTTTACTAACTTTGGACACATTTAAATACTTGTATATGTGTTGTTTATAATTAAATTTTAGTGGGTTTGTGTTCTCCTATATGAGAGCTTCGAAACGATATATCGTGTATCCAAAACGGAATATGTGTGAATGAGATATCGATGCTCAAATTTGAGTGTTTGGAATGAAATCAGTAAAAATCAAGTGGGTGTGGAAAGTGTCCCACATAGGAAGGAAGAGTAAAAACTATAATGGTGTATAACCATGGATGTGGGAGGGGCTTACGAGCTCTTTCGATTGGTTTTATTCCAACTCCGACCCGCGCGCAGGGGGGTGCTGATTGAGACTTTCGTAGGCTAAATTGGCGAACTTGTGCGTAGGCGCGACCTGCGGACACAAATGCAGCTTCGAAATCTTATGCTCGCGCACCTTGGTTTTTGCGGATTTTTTGTTTTGATCCAGTGGCTTGCGCGGATTGTGCTGCGGGTTAACCCGCGCGACCAACCGCGCCGAGCACTGTTTCAATTTCTGAAACTCCCAATTCAACCGTATTGATTACGAAATTATTATTTTAATTACCATTTAATTATTGAATTAATCTTTTCGGTTTTAAGAATTTATTCTTTAATTATGGGTTAATTTCGTATTGATTATATCATTTTCGATTTTCAATATAAAAAGGGAGTACGATTCACATTCAGAAAGACCGAACAAAAATAAAACATAGCGGAAAACTCTCACACATTTCTATCTGAAATTCTCTAGTGTATACGATAATCCGATGGATTTCAAAGCAAGTGGTCATCTCCGGCAGTACTACTGCTTTGGCTGTTGTACCTTGGAACAGACGGCGAATCTGTTTCAGGGAATCGTGTGTAACATGAGCCTCAACTTCTGTTCTAATTCTTCTTCTATTTTCTCAATCGATTTCTTAAAATCTCTAGTTGATTTTGTAACACCCTGAATTTTGGGGTTGGGTGAAAAGTTGACCCTTACCCAAAGTTCAAGGGGGTAATTTGTAACTTGGGCTATATAAATAGAAATCAAATCTGAGATATTTTTAATATCTCATTATTTGATCTGTTTGGTTTTGAGAAGCCAGAGAGAAGAAAGAGCAGGAGAAGCTGTGTTAGAGGGTCGATCGTTTCAGGCTAATCGAGGTACGAATCTAGCTTAATGCTTTGATCTGAATGCTTTTAGCCGTGTAGAATCTCGTTGTGAAGGTTTTAAACCGTTCCATTTTGAGATCGGTGTATTTCTCATTTTTGGATCTGGGTCTACGTCGAACTGTTCTTGATGAACAAGACGACCGGATGAGCAAAGGACTGGACGAATGCACTCGACCGGTAGTCCTTCGACCGGGGGTTGTGTTCGATCGGAAGCCCTTTGACCGGGACCCGTTCGACCGGTGTTGTCCTTCGACCGGGGTTGTGTTCGACCGGTGTTGTCCTTCGACCGGATTAGGTTCTGTTAGTTGTTAGCTTCTGTTGTCTTTGAGTTCTAGTCAGGTAGCGAGAGGGTTATCTGTATTTCGACTTACCGATTCTTTCGGTGTTGTCATAGGTAGCACTCGTTAAGAAGAAGGAAACAAAGGTGAGTTCCTACTAACTTTTCTAAACTGTTATATATGTCAAAGACTGTGATTTTAACTCTTATATATCTCCACGTTTTCGGCTTGTCCGTTTATTACAATTTGATGTAACTTGGGGTTTTGAGATATGATAGAGTTCTCGAAACGCTTTTGACTAAAATGGAGGATTTCATCTTGTTGAAGTAAAATAATGTTTTACTTGCCTAGTATGAGGCTTATTTGAAAGAATGATATAAACTGGTTTTACGATTATCTTTCTTACCAGCAGTTGGTCTGGAAAATGGCATTTTGAAATATAAATGTGTTGAAGCTATTTATCTAGCTTTGTTGGTCACATGAAATATTGTGACAAGTCATGACTATACTAGTGGATCCCTAGGTATCGAGTCGGCTTTTGGCTGGGAAGGTCACGCCCCTTCCGCTGTAGTTAGCTACATTTGATCCTCGGGGGCAACTTAGGTACGGTTATGTGAGACCCGATCCTAGCCATGGTTCAGATGTAGTCTAATGAACGAGTATGACATGGTTCCTTGGGGGCCCTCCCTCACATCGTAGTACGGACTGAAGAGTTTGTGGCCATGGTTCCATGTATTTAGCTCATAACTCGGATTTTGTTGCTTACTTTGTGTTCCACTATAATCCTTGGTAAATCGGGTAATCCCCGTCATCGAAAGATGTGTTTTGGACCGGTTGTCCATTTACTATCAAGAGCTGTATTTTGCACAAACCAAACCTTTGAAAAGATTTACTTATTACAATTGTCAATACCTCTTGAGATTTATGAACTGTATGTTCTCATTAGGCTTTAAGCCTAACACTTTTTCTCAAATGATTTGTATAACAGGTTTCCCTTAGCGGTGGGCTGCAGGGGTTTGAGAGACGAGTATGGTCTCGAGGCTTTTTGGAGATGAATAGTATTGTAACCGGGCATTTGTTAAGTCCCATTCTTTTGGTGAATTATGGATTGTCAGCTGATGTAATCTCGATATAGGTATCTAGATTAGATTATTGATGAACCCTATAATTGTTCAGGTTTTTGTAATGTCTTAAGGACTGATCCCCTTTAAGGGAGGTTTATAGCAATACTTTCGTCTTGTTGCCAGGATTTCCAGATTTTAAATTTACTCTGATTTTTGAGGTGTTACAAGTTGGTATCAGAGCTCTAGTTTAAGCGAACTAGGCATGAATGTAAGATGTCTAGACTTAGACTGAGTATACTAAGAATTGATCCGCGAGATTTGGGTAGAGCTTCTAAGACGGGTTAGTCTTAGAGTCGACGGAAAGTACGTTTATCAGGCGTTGTAGTGGTGGTGACAAGAACCGTTATGTATTGTATGTTCATAATTTCACTTAGCTAATGTTATTATGAGGATATTATACGTAAGAGTCCTTGATTTGCTGTTAATATGACAATTGGTAATGTGGTAGTACGTTTTCCTTTCGTGTTTTCTTATCTCTTCCTCTGCTCTGTGTAGCAGTTCAGAATGGTAGGTACGCGCGGAAGACCGCGTACTCGTGTTGATGGTCTGGAAGCGACAGCCTCTACAGCGGGTCAGCCGGAAGGAGTTGAGGTTATCGTTCGACCACCCGTTCAGCAAAGGCTAGGTGGGGGGCCATAGGTCATTCCACGAGTAGACCTGGCTTCGTCCCACCCAGTCATCGGGGATGCTAATCCCCAGTCCGAGTTGTTGGCCAGCGTGATGTTGGCAATGAGGGAAGAGATGGCTAAGCAGCAAGAGTTTCTGCTGAAAGCGATGGAGGACCGCGACGTAAACAATCGGAGAAGTGAGACGGTTGTGGAGAACGTCGTAGCAGGTTCTGGAGGCGATGGTATAAGGGTCACGGCGGAAGAGCGCAGGCTTTCTGGTGCTCCGGGGAATAAGAAGAGTTGTTCCTATAAGTCCTTTCTGGGCTGCGGACCGCCAGAATTCTTCGGTTCTGATGACCCGGCCGTGTGCGTAAAGTGGATCCGAGCGGTTGAGTAAGCTTTTGGCTCTTCCGAATGCGGATATGATCAGAGGGTGCGGTTCGGTACCCAGCTGCTGAGGGATACCGCGCTCATTTGGTGGAATATCATCCAATCCACTCTATCTCCTGAAGTGTTGGCTCAGTTGTCTTGGGCTGAGTTCAAGAAGAAGTTGCTAGAAGAATTCTGCAACGAGAGAACAATGGACCGAATTGAGAAAGAATTCCGGTCTCTAGTGAAGGGAAGCCTGACGGTGAGGGAGTACACCCGTCAGTTTATGGAGAAGCTTGGTCTGGTGGGGCACGCTGCCCCAACAGAGAAAGACAAGATGAAAACGTATCTCAACGGCTTTCCAGCGGACATGCAATCTATGGTCCACAATTTCAAAGCTTCTAACCTCCGGGAGATGGTTGAAGAGGCTCAGTTCATGGAGGAAATGTTCGCGAAGAGCAAATCTGAGAAAGCAGTGGTGGTACTTGATAAGAGGAAGTGGGAAAGCAGTTCAGTACCTCCCAAGCGGGCCCGACCTTTTGTCGGAAACCGCAACTTCGACAGTTATCAGGAAGCAAAGTGGTGCCCGAAGTGTCGAACCAAGCACCATGGTAACTGTAACTTCACTTCTAGATTCTGTTACAAGTGTGGTAAGAATGATCACACCGTCCGCGACTGTTCTGTCGTGGGGATGGTCTGCTACGAGTGTAAGGCACCGGGGCATGTGAAGAGAGATTGCCCGAAGCTCAAGTCGGGTGGTGCGGCGACGAAGAAGGAGAACCCTCCGAGGGTTCAGGGTCGAGCTTTTCAGATGACGGCCGAAGAGGCTAGGGCATCCGCTGATGTGGTATCGGGTACTTTTCTTATAAACTCTGTACCTGCTCGTATTTTATTCGATACGGGTCCTAGTTTCTCTTTCGTATCTGAATTGTTCCGTCAGAAAATTGCTATGCCCACTACTAGTCTTGAGGATGCATTAGTGGTAGAAATAGCAGATGGTAGACAAGTTCTGATCCACGAAGTTCTGAAGCAGTGTACTCTTGGAATCGAAGGTAGAGAATTCCCGATCGATCTGCTGCCGATGTTAGTCGGGGGTTTTGATGTTGTGGTCGGTATGGATTGGTTGTCAAACAATCAGGCCGAGATCGTGTGTTCCAAGAAGTTGATTCGACTTCCCAACCCCTCTGGCGAAGTCGTTGTCATCTATGGTGAAAGGAGAAAGGGTGAAGTAGCAATAATCACGATGGCAAAGGCACGCAAGTGTCTAGTAAAAGGATGTTCGTCTTTCCTAGCCTATGTGATCGATGCCAAGCTAGAGAAATCAAAGCTGGAAGATGTGAAGATCGTGCGTGAGTTTCCAGATATCTTTCTAGACGACTTGCCCGGGTTGCCACCCGATCGTCAGGTAGAGTTTCGGATTGATCTTGTGCCTGGAGCAGCCCCAATCGCTAAAGCGCCTTATCGTTTAGCGCCATCGGAGATGCAAGAGATGGTGGCACAACTCCAAGAGCTATTGGAGAAAGGCTTTATAAGACCGAGTTCGTCACCTTGGGGAGCTCCGGTCTTATTTGTCAAGAAGAAGGATGGCACAATGAGAATGTGCATTGACTATCGTGAGTTGAACAAAGCTACAGTGAAGAACAGGTATCCGCTTCCGAGAATAGACGACTTGTTCGATCAACTTCAAGGAGTGGGTTGTTTTTCCAAAATCGACTTACGTTCAGGTTATCACCAAGTGAAGGTAAGAGAAGAAGATGTTCCGAAGACAGCTTTCAGAACGCGTTACGGCCATTACGAGTTCCTTGTAATGCCTTTTGGCCTGACAAACGCACCAGCAGTGTTTATGGACTTGATGAATAGAGTGTGCCGACCATTCCTCGACAAGTCGGTCATTGTATTCATTGACGACATACTCGTGTACTCCAAGAGTGAGTCAGAGCACGAACAACATCTGCGTGAAGTTATGGAGGTGCTGAGAAAAGAAAGGTTGTACGCCAAGTTCTCCAAGTGCGACTTTTGGCTTAAAGAAGTTCAGTTTCTGGGTCACGTAGTCACTCGGGTCGGAGTAAAGGTTGACCCCTCCAAGATTGAAGCTATGATGAATTGGGATGCTCCTAAGAGTCCATCCGAGATCCGAAGTTTCTTGGGTCTGGCGGGATACTACAGGAGATTTATCCAAGACTTTTCGAAGATCGCTTCTTCCTTGACAGTTCTGACTCGGAAGAATGTGAAGTTTGAATGGACCGAAACCCAAGAGAAGGCGTTTCGGATCCTTCAAAAGAAGTTGTGTGAAGCTCCGATCTTGACGTTACCTGAAGGGTCGGAAGATTTCGTGGTTTACAGCGACGCTTCAAAGATGGGATTGGGTTGTGTGTTGATGCAACGAGGCAAGGTAATCGCTTATGCCTCGAGGCAGCTCAAAATACACGAGCAGAATTATCCAACTCATGATTTGGAGTTAGCGGCGGTGGTGTTCGCTTTGAAGCTTTGGCGACATTACCTCTACGGCACGAGATGCACTCTTTACACGGATCACAAGAGCCTGAAGTATGTCTTTGATCAGAAAGAGCTGAATATGAGGCAAAGGCGGTGGCTCGAGTTGCTTAAAGATTACGACTGTGAATTGCTTTACCATCCCGGTAAGGCGAACGTGGTGGCCGATGCGCTAAGTCGGAAGGACTATAGCGGGAGTGTTCGGAATACCCATTCAAGAATCGAGCTAGTGTCTAGTCTTGTTGAGAAGATCAAGACATCGCAGGTGGAAGCACTGTTGGAAGAGAATCTCAAAGAGGAAGTCATGACAAAACAGCGTTTGCTCTTAACGGAAGATAGCCGTGGAGTGAAACTGTTCAACGGTCGTGTGTGGGTGCCCAAGATTGGGGGAAACCGTGAGCTGTTGCTAGAAGATGCACACAAGTCCAAGTATTCCATTCACCCGGGAAGTACGAAGATGTACAGGGACTTGAAGCTGCACTATTGGTGGCCGGTGATGAAACTTGACGTAGCGCGTTACGTTGAGCGTTGTGTGACGTGTTCGCAAGTTAAGGCCGAACATCAGCGACCGTATGGGAGCCTTCAGTCTTTAGAGATTCCCGAATGGAAGTGGAAGCATATCACCATGGACTTCGTGACGAAGTTTCCTAAACCTCTTCGGGGTTACGATACCATTTGGGTGATAGTTGACAGATTGACAAAGAGCGCTCACTTTCTGCCTATGCGCGAGACTTTACCGATGGATAAGTTGGCAAAACTTTATATCGATGAGGTGGTCTCGAGGCATGGTGTACCATTGTCGATCATGTCGGATCGCGACAGTCGGTTCACTTCGAACTTCTGGGAAAGGTTTCAGAAAGAGCTTGGTACACGAGTTAAGTTGAGTACGGCTTACCATCCACAGACCGACGGGCAGAGCGAGCGGACGATCCAAACCTTGGAAGACATGTTGAGGTCTTGTGTCATCGATTTCGGGGGTAGTTGGGACTCTCACCTGCCTTTGGTGGAGTTCGCTTACAACAATAGCTACCACTCGAGTATTGGGATGGCACCTTTTGAGGCATTGTATGGGCGAAAGTGTCGGACTCCAGTGTGTTGGCTGGAAGCAGGAGACAAGCAGTTCGCCGGACCTGAAATCGTGCAAGAGACTGCCGATAAGGTCAAGTGCATTCGTGAGAGAATGAAAGCGGCTCAAGATCGACATAAAATCTATGCCGATAAGAAGAGGCGACCGATGGAATTCCAAGTAGGCGACCGCGTTATGCTTAAGGTATCGCCATGGAAGGGCATTATACGGTTCGGAAAACTTGGGAAGCTGAGTCCCCGTTTCCTCGGACCTTTCAAAGTGCTTAAGCGAGTGGGTTTGCAAGCCTACCAGTTGGAACTACCACCGGAGTTGAGCAGAATACACAACACGTTTCATGTTTGCTACCTCCGGAAATGTTTGGCGGTAGAAGACAGCGTCATTCCCCTTTCGGAGTTAAGAGTTGACGAAGGTAACCGTTGTGTGGAAGAACCCGACGCCATCTTAGAGAGAAAGTCTAAGAAGTTGCGTCACAAAGAAGTCACTTTGGTCAAGGTGCAGTGGAAGCATCACCGGGGAGCAAATGTGACTTGGGAAGCTGAAGAGGATATGAAGCGTAGATATCCTCATCTCTTTGTATAGTTGGATTTCGGGGACGAAATCATTCCCAAGTTGGGGAGGATTGTAACACCCTGAATTTTGGGGTTGGGTGAAAAGTTGACCCTTACCCAAAGTTCAAGGGGGTAATTTGTAACTTGGGCTATATAAATAGAAATCAAATCTGAGATATTTTTAATATCTCATTATTTGATCTGTTTGGTTTTGAGAAGCCAGAGAGAAGAAAGAGCAGGAGAAGCTGTGTTAGAGGGTCGATCGTTTCGGGCTAATCGAGGTACGAATCTAGCTTAATGCTTTGATCTGAATGCTTTTAGCCGTGTAGAATCTCGTTGTGAAGGTTTTAAACCGTTCTATTTTGAGATCGGTGTATTTCTCATTTTTGGATCTGGGTCTGCGTCGAACTGTTCTTGATGAACAAGACGACCGGATGAGCAAAGGACTGGACGAATGCACTCGACCGGTAGTCCTTCGACCGGGGGTTGTGTTCGACCGGAAGCCCTTTGACCGGGACCCGTTCGACCGGTGTTGTCCTTCGACCGGGGTTGTGTTCGACCGGTGTTGTCCTTCGACCGGGGTTGTGTTCGACCGGTGTTGTCCTTCGACCGGTGTTGTCTATCGACCGGTATTTGCCTTCGACCGGATTAGGTTCTGTTAGTTGTTAGCTTCTGTTGTCTTTGAGTTCTAGTCAGGTAGCGAGAGGGTTATCTATATTTCGACTTACCGATTCTTTCGGTGTTGTCATAGGTAGCGCTCGTTAAGAAGAAGGAAACAGAGGTGAGTTCCTACTAACTTTTCTAAACTGTTATATATGTCAAAGACTGTGATTTTAACTCTTATATATCTCCACGTTTTCGGCTTGTCCGTTTATTACAATTTGATGTAACTTGGGGTTTTGAGATATGATAAAGTTCTCGAAACGCTTTTGACTAAAATGGAGGATTTCATCTTGTTGAAGTAAAATAATTTTTTACTTGCCTAGTATGAGGCTTATTTGAAAGAATGATATAAACTGGTTTTACGATTATCTTTCTTACCAGCAGTTGGTCTGGAAAATGGCATTTTGAAATATAAATGTGTTGAAGCTATTTATCTATCTTTGTTGGTCACATGAAATATTGTGACAAGTCATGACTATACTAGTGGATCCCTAGGTATCGAGTCGGCTTCTGGCTGGGAAGGTCACGCCCCTTCCGCTGTAGTTAGCTACATTTGATCCTCGGGGGCAACTTAGGTACGGTTATGTGAGACCCGATCCTAGCCATGGTTCAGATGTAGTCTAATGAACGAGTATGACATGGTTCCTTGGGGGCCCTCCCTCACATCGTAGTACGGACTGAAGAGTTTGTGGCCATGGTTCCATGTATTTAGCTCATAACTCGGATTTTGTGGCTTTGGCTCATAATTCGTTTTCTGTTTAAAGAATTTCAATCGACTTTGGTTCGATTTAATTCTTTTATGTTTTGTGTAAAAAGTTTTATATCGTATTTGTTTTCGATTTAATTCTTGTCTGTTTGTATAAACAAATTCTAAATCGAATTTGTTTTGATTTAAATAATTATTGTTTGTAAATAGAATTTGTTTCATTTTAATCATTTTCTGCGTTTGTGGAAAAAGATTATAAATCGAGTTTGTTTCGATTTTGTTGAAACAGATTCTAAATCGAGTTTGTTTCGATTTCTTGGAAAAAGATTATAAATCGAGTTTGTTTCGATATAATTCTTTTTCTATTTGTATAAAAGGATTCTCAATCAAGTTTGTATTTGATTTAATTCCTTTTTCTGTTTTGAGTAAACATATTGATATTGTGGTACTAAAATGTTCACGTGAAATTGTTTTCCACGATGGTGAACGAGTACTTGGTGGCAATGATCACGGATCTCACGACCATGGTCTCGGAGGTGAACGTGATTGGTGCAAACTCTAGAGAATGGTGGATTGATACCGGAGTGACCCATCATGTGTGTCATGACAAGAGCAACTTCAACACCTACAAGGATGTGGATGATGGGCAAAAGCTCTTTATGGGAAATGCCGCAACCGCCGATGTCAAGGGTGTTGGAGATGTCATTTTGAAGATGACTTCCGGGAAAGAGCTCAAGCTTAAGGATGTTTTGTATGTCCCAGATCTTAGGAAGAACCTCGTTTCGGGTTGGTTGTTAAACAAGTTTGGTTTCAAACTAGTGTTTGAGTCGGACGAGTTTGTTTTGTCCAAAAGTGGTATGCATGTGGGTAAAGGATATGCCTTGAATGGTATGTTCAAGTTAAATGTAATGGTTTTCAATGAAATGAATAAAGCAACTTCAAGTTATGTTTATTTGCTTGAATCTCAAAATGTTTGGCATGGCCATTTAGGACATGTAAATTTTAATTCCATTCGACGTTTAATTAAATGAAATTGCATACCGAAATTTGATTTTGACTCAAATCACAAGTGCCCCACATGTGTAGAAGCCAAACTTACTAGATCTTCTTTCCAATCAGTTGAAAGGAAAATTGAACCCCTTGATTTAATTCACACTGACGTGTGTGATTTAAAATCGGTTCCTACTAGAGGTGGGAACAAATATTTTATCACGTTTATTGATGATAGCACGAAATATTGCTACATATATTTACTTAAGAGTAAAGATGAAGCAATAGACAAGTTTGGCTTGTATAAAAATGAAGTTGAAAATCAACTTAATAAGAAAATCAAGGTTGTTAGAAGTGATAGGGGAGGTGAGTATGTTTCACCATTTGCTGAGTTTTGTTCTAAAAATGGAAATCGACATGAATTCACAGCACCCTACTCACCTCAGCAAAATGGTATTGCTGAGAGAAAGAATCGTACTTTGAAATAGATGGTGAATGCCATGTTGATTAGTTCTGGTTTAAGTTAGAACATGTGGGGGGAAGCTATTTTGTCGGCTAATTATCTTTTGAATAAGATACCCCGCAAGAAAGAAAATGAAACACCGTATGAACTTTGGATGGGTAGGAAACCATCTTACAAGTACTTACGAGTGTGGGGGTGCCTAGCTAAAGTGATTGTACCTCCACCTAAGGTATAAAAGTTAGGACCTAAAACAGTTGATTGTGTATTCATTGGATACGCACAAAATAGTAATGCTTATCGATTTCTTGTGCATGAATCTAAAAATTCTGAAATACACAAGAATACAATTATGGAATCAATAAATGCTTCATTTTTTGAAAAAGTATTTACTTGCTTGAACAAGGAAGATCAAATCACATCTTCTAAAGATAAAGAAATTGTTCGAGAGGATGAACAAGTTCTATTTGAGGAAGAAATGGTGGAACCCAGAAGAAGGAAACGGGCTAAGGTTGAAAAATTGTTTGGTCCCGATTTTCTTACCTACGTGGTAGAAAGTAAACCCAAAACCTATCGTGAGGCGGTTACGTCTTCGGAGGGACCACAATGGAAAGAAGCCATCAAGAGTGAGATAGAATCTATCTTACAAAACCATACATGGGAACTAGTGGATCTACCTCCGGGTTGTAAGCCACTAAGTTACCGTTGGATCTTTAAAAGAAAGATGAAAGCTGATGGCAGTATTGACAAATACAAGGTGAGATTAGTGATCAAAGGATATAGACAAAAGGAAGGTCTAGATTATTTTGATACTTATTCGCCGGTGACAAGAATAACATCCATTAGATTGGTGTTAGCCATTGCAGCCATTAGAAATCTGCAAATTTACTAAATAGATATGAAAACTGCTTTTCTAAACGGAGATTTAGAAGAAGAAATTTATATGGAGCAGCCTGAGGGATTCGTTGCCCCAGGACAAGAAAACAAGGTTTGTAAACTTATTAAGTCCTTGTATGGCCTAAAGCAAGCTCCAAAGCAATGGCATCAAAAGTTTGATCAAGCCATGTTAGAAAGTGGTTTTAAGATAAATGAGTGTGATAAATGTGTTTATATGAAAGACACCACTCATGGTTATGTCATCTTGCGTTTATATGTTGATGATATACTTATCATTGGTAGTGATGACAATATGATAAGGTCCACGAAGGATATGATGAAATCTAAGTTTGACATGAAAGACATGGGTTTAGCGGATGTGATTCTTGGGGTCAATATCACAAGAACCCAGAATGGTCTGGTGTTAAATTAGACACATTACGTGGACAAGGTTCTTGAGAAATTTAATGAAGGAGATACTAGTATAGATAGAACTCCGATTGAAACTAGTCAACATCTATCTAAGAATAGAGGGGATAATGTTGAACAAGTGGAGTACTCAAGAATAATTGACAGTTTGATGTATCTTATGAGTTGTACTAGACCTGACTTAGCATATGTAGTGAGCAGGTTAAGTAGGTATACTAGTAATCCCAGTTATGAACACTAGAAGAGTATTACTAGATTATTAAGATATTTGAGATACACACGTGAGTATGGACTGCATTATGGAAGATATCCAGTTGTGAACGAAGGATACAGTGATGCAAATTGGATATCTGATATAAAGGATTCCAGATCTACAAGTGGATATGTGTTTACACTTGGAGGTGCGGCTATATCTTGGAAATCTTCCAAGAAAACTGTTATAGCCAGATCTACGATGGAATCTGAATTTATTGCCTTGGATAAATGTTGTGAAGAGGCAGAGTAGCTACGTCAGTTCATGGAAGATATTCCCAAATGGCCTAAGCCGGTAACGACCATATGTATACATTGTGATAGCCAATCGGAAATTGGTAGAGCTCAAAGTACAATGTATAATGGGAAATCTAGACATATTAGACGTAGACATAATACGATTCGACAATTACTTTCTACTGGAGTTATCACAATTGACTATGTGAAGTCAAAGGATAACATTGTGGATCCGCTTACGAAAGGCCTAAGTAGAGATTTGGTTTATAAGTCGTCGAAAGGAATGGGACTAAAGCCCTTGAATGAGTAATTCATGGAAAAGAAACCTTAACCAGAAGACTGGAGATCCCAAGATCTGGATTCAAAAGGACAACCTAGTTGTATGAATAAGAGAGGTCATTGTGGGGGAGTTAATAAACTTCCTAGTCCATTTCTGAAATTAGTGACAGTGAGGTTAAGTTTATGGCTTTTAATGATTATTGAAAATCACCTATGTGAGAGAGAAGTGGGGTCGCTTCGAAGGGAATTATGGGGGGCGCAATTCCTGACAGTTCTCGCTGAACCAGGCTAGTGTTCATGACCATAATGAACACGACAATGAGGATATGACCTTGTTAGGAAGAGTCATGTGTGAAATGTATTGTCGTCTACATAAATGGTGGTTCAGTTCAAGGACATCGAGTCTACTGATCTCTAGGAGACTAAGTGTGTTTCACAAGGGAAGGTTCAAAGGGTAACACCTACCTATCCTATGCAGGATTCAACCATTTGAAATTTCGTAGGAAATTTTCGATCTCCATTCATGTAGGGGCTTGTTGGAAAATTTTAGTAAAAATTTTAGTAAAAATATGTGTGTCTCCATTCATGTATATGTGTTGTTTATAATTAACTCTTAGTGGGTTTGTGTTCTCCTATATGAGAGCTTCGAAACGATATATCGTGAGTCCAAAACGGAATATGTGTGAATGAGATATCGATGGTCAAAGTTGAGTGTTTGGAATGAAATCAGTAAAAATCAAGTGGGTGTGGAAAGTGTTAGAGCATAAATCTGTTGGATACAAGATCATGAAGACTGAAGGTCAAATTACATGAAGTCAAAGCTGAGAAAGTCAACTCTCATTAAAGGTCAAAGTCTTTGTAATAAAATGTCAAAGTCAAAGTTCTTGTATTTGTTTGTTTCCTTTGTTATTTGTAGTGGGTATAAATACTTTTCATTTGCTGTTTAATAGATAGACGAGTTAGAATCAAGAACTAGAGAGAGAAAGCTAGAGAGAGAAAGAGAGCAACAGAGAGAAAGTTGTAAACTGTTACATTGAATCAAATCAAACAGGTTGGTTTAATTGTTGATTAAATCTTGTTTTGTTAATCATTGTTTGCAATTAGAACTAGAATTGGACACACAATTGGTATCAGAGCAGATCCAATCTGAAATCAAATGAAGAAAAATGTTCGACACTGTTACATTTGAGTCCAGATCAAATTTTGAGTTTTAGTGCGAATTTTAAGTTGTATTTGATCAGGTTATGATCGTATAGTGTTATCGATAGAGTTTGTATAGTTTGTTTTGGCTATTGCACTGTAATCGATCGTTAATTTTGGATTTTGTTGAGTTTTAGAGTTCACGAGTTCAATGCACTGTTTCATAGATCGTTTTGTAATTTGAGTGTTTGTAATTGAAATTTGGTACTAGATTTGTGTTCTAGATGATTAGGTGATCGAACCCTCAAAGTTTTGAGTTGTAATTCGTTGTTTAGATTGGGTTTTGATCGATCAGATCAAGAACACGTAAGGAAAACTCAAGAACGCGCAAGATCTGAGTTTCGCGCTAGTTCATCTGAAGAACGCGCAAGACTGAAGAGTTCTGAGATTGAGCCAAAAACGCGCAGAAAGTTATCTGCGAGTTCATCATTTCGCGCAAGTAGTGTTGTGCGCGAACAACAAACGCGCAGGTTGTGTTGTGCGCGAACAAGCAAAAGCGCAAGCCGTGTTGTGCGCGAACAGTCAAACGCGCAAAGTTTTATTTTGCGCGAACCAAGAAACGCGATGTAACAACCTGGACAATTATATATACAATAAAATAACATTTCTATCTGAATACTGCCCCAGGCTTACATTTCAGAGTACAAGGGTTACAACTATTTCTTATTACACAACTGAGTTCAAAAAGTATAAACTATTGCAGGAAGTCTTCTATCTCCTGGAAATAGCTTACATCTTCTCCTTACCCTTATCTGTACCTGCTACCTTTCGATAACCGGAAATAGGATTAAAATTTTGAAATAGCGAGGGATAGACCAATGGTCTAGTGAGTCCCCTCCAAATACTTCTGCAACAGTTCAAATATTAATTAAAACATTTAAACAAAGCTGTTTATCTCAAAACATAACTTGCTCTTTTTAATCAAACTTTAAAACACTTTATGCTTCACAGGCATAACTCAATCTACTGGCCATCACTGACGACTTTTTACGCTTCGCAAGCGTACCTTAAGCTACTGACCAACATTCCCGTCAAAAACGGTATGTCTGTCTCGCACTGCCTTATTTTAGGGACACACCCTAATGGCATAAACGGGCCACACTCCCCGGTACGAGCAGGCGGGTCACACTTCCCGACTTAGGTTAGACTTCTGACTCAAATGTATGCATACACCTAGTCCTGACTGTATATAAAACAAGTTTATATAAACTGAGCATAAACATGCCAAACTGATTAAATCAATCTTTTGCAATAATTTTGCATAACTTTCAATACTATAAATGTGTAGTTTATAAAACCCACATTTATCAAATAATCGCTAAAATCATAAAAGATTTAGTTTGAAACACTCACCTCTGATTCTTCTTGATTAACTCTGACTTCTACTGATTAACACCACCTACGATGGTATTAAAAACAAAGGTAAGCTAACTGGTGACTAACACCCTTTCCTTCTATAAACACATCAAATTCAACATACTGCTACTATCCCGGTCAAAACCACTTCGGTCAACACCACGACCGATTAACATACTACCGGTCAAATACACCTTACCGGTCGAATACCCTTACCGGTTTGAACAACATACCGGTCGAATACTCTTATCGGTTGAACAACATACCGGTCGAATACTCTTACCGGTTGAACAACATACCGATCGAATACTATTATCGGTTGAACAACATACCGGTCGAATACTCTTATCGGTTGAACAACATACCGATCGAATACTCTACTTCCGGTCCATATCATCGTTTGGGTCCTACACCGGTCGAGTTCATACTAAGTCGGTTTACAGTAAACTCAAATCCATGAATCAATTGATCAAGACCTCTTTCTCTTTTCTCTGCCTTCTTTGCTTTCTCTCTTTCTCTCTTAGTCGGCTTACACCAAAATATCAGTATGAGATATGAATCTCAAATATCTGATATTTAGGTTATATATATAACCAATATTTCAATAAACCCCCTGAACTTTGGGTCTCGCTTAACTTTTTCCCCCAACTTCCAAAATTAATAAAAATTTCGAAACTGGGTATTACAATCTTCCCCCCTTAAAAGAATTCCGTCCCCGGAATTCTATCGCTAAACAAACGGGGATACTGAGATTTCATATCTGCCTCTACTTCCTACGTGGACTCTTGTCCTTGATGAAATTTCCACTGGACCTTCACTAAACGGATCTCTTTGTTCCTCAACTTCTTTATCTTGAGGTCCGTAATTGCTACGGGCTCCTCAACATAACTTAGTTTTTCATCTACCTGAATATCTTCTAAAGGAACAACTATATCTGCTTCTGCCAAACACTTCTTCAGGTTTGACACATGAAATGTGGGATGAATCCCATGCAAACTTTCTGGTAGATCAAGTTCGTATGCCACTTCACCAACACGACCAGTGATGATAAATGGTCCTACAAACCTTGGTCTCAACTTTCCTTTCTTTCCAAATCTAACTACCCCTTTCCAGGGCGAAACTTTCAACATTACTTTATCTCCTATCGGTTTCCTTCGTTTATCAGCATACATTTTCTAACGATCTTGAGCACTTTTTAACCTTGCTCGAATCTGGTCGACTTTATCAGCTGTCACCTGTACTATTTCTGGTCCCGCTAATTGTCTTTCACCCACCTCATTCCAACATAAAGGTGTTCTACATTTACGACCATACAAAGCTTCGAACGGGGCCGCTTGTATGCTAGCATGATAACTATTGTTGTAGGAAAATTCAATCAACGGCAAATGAATTTCCCACGAACCTTTGAAATCAATAACACATGCATGAAGCATATCTTCCAATGTTTGAATAGTTCTCTCACTCTGGCCATCAGTTTGAGGATGATAGGCCGTACTCAGCTTAAGTTGAGAGCCTAATTCCCTTTGCAAACTTCTCCAGAAAGCTGATGTAAAACGAGCATCTCTGTCTGACACAATGGACGATGGTACTCCATGTCTGGTTACTATCTCGTCGATATACAATCGAGCCAATTTTTCTAGTGAGTACGTCTTCTTGATCGGTAGGAAGTGAGCTGACTTTGTGAGTCTATCCATTATCACCCAAATGGCATCATGCCCCTTAGGTGATCACGGTAACCCAGTAACAAGATCCATCGTAATCTCGTCCCACTTCCAAACTGGAATTTCTAACGAATGAAGCTCCCCATAAGGTCTCTGATGCTCAGCTTTAACTTTTAAACATGTCAGACATCGTTCAACGAAGTGAGCAATATCTTTCTTTAAACCTGGCCACCAATAACTTTGTTTCAGATCTCTATACATCTTGTTGGTTCCTGGATGAACTGAGTAACGGGATCTATGCGCTTCTTCCTACACTTTCTGCTGCAGATCTCCTGCTTTTGGAATCCACATTGTTTTATTGAAGCACTTTACTCCGCGATTGTCAACTATTAACGAGTTAACAATCCCAACTATTCTTTCATTTTTCAAGTTTTCCTTTGACGCTGCTTCTTTTTGATACTTTATAACTTCTTCTAAGAAATTAGAAACAACATCAACTCGATATGCCATAACTTCTGCTATTTCTCCATGCTCCTTACGACTTAGAGCATCTGCTACCACATTAGCCTTGCCTGAATGGTACAGAATATTACAGTCATAATCGCTTAACAGTTCCATCCACCTACGCTGCCTCATATTAAGCTCCATCTGATTGAAAAGATATTGAAGACTCTTGTGATCTGTGTAAATCTGACACTTGATCCCATACAAGTAATGCCTCCAAATTTTCAAAGCAAAAACTACCGCTGCCAACTCTAAATCATGCGTCGGGTAATTCTTTTCATGTTCTTTCAGCTGTCGAGATGCATAAGCAATCACCTTGCCTTCTTGCATTAACACACATCCCAGACCCAACTTTGAAGCATCGCTATAAATAACGAATCCTTCCATTTCGTTGGGTAGAGACAAAACAAGAGCACTACTTAAACTCTCTTTCAATTTACCGAATGCTTCTTTCTGAGCCTCCGCCCATATAAACTTGACATTCTTTCTGGTTAATGTTGTTAGTGGCGTAGCTATCCTTGAAAAGTCCTGAATGAACTTTCTATAATAACCAGCCAATCCAAGAAAACTTCTTACTTCAGATGGTGATTTCGGTGCTTCCCACCCTTTAATGGCTTCAATCTTAGCTGGATCAACCTTAATCCCATCTTTTGACACTACGTGACCTATAAACTGAACTTCTTTCAGCCAAAATTCACATTTTGAAAACTTGGCGTACAATTTCTCTCGTTTAAGCAATTCTAAAATCGCTCTCAAATGAGTTTCATGATCTACTTTGGAACGTGAATAGATCAGTATATCATCTATAAAAACGATGACATATTTATCTAAAAACGGACTACACACTCTATTCATCAGATCCATGAAGGCTGCTGGCGCATTGGTCAAACCAAATGGCATAACTAGAAACTCATAATGTCCGTACCTCGTATGAAATGCAGTCTTAGGAACATCCTCCTCCCTCACCTTCAACTGGTGATACCCAGATCGTAGATCTATTTTTGAAAAGTAACTCGCTCCTTGAAGTTGATCAAAAAGATCGTCAATTCTGGGAAGCGGATACTTATTTTTAACAGTCAACTTATTGAGCTCACGGTAGTCTATGCTCATTCTCATAGACCCGTCTTTCTTCTTAACAAACAATACTGGCGCTCCCCAAGGTGAGGTACTAAGGCGAATAAACCCTTTGTCTAACAACTCCTGCAGCTGACTCATCATTTCTTTCATCTTTGCTGGTGCCAGTCTATACGGTGCTCTTGCAATCGGCGCTGCTCCTGGAACTAAATCAATACGAAATTCCACTTGCCGATCAGGAGGCAAAATGGTTAAGTCTTCCGGAAATACTTCTGGATATTCACTTACTACCGGAACTGACTCTAATCCCTTCTTTTCTTTCTTAGCATCTATTACATAAGCTAAGAATCCCACACACCCTTTTACTAAACATTTCTTAGCCTTAATCATAGAAATCAAACATGACTTTCTATCCCTTCGATCTCCAAATACTACTATCTCTTCTTTTCCTGGCTGCGCTATACGAATCAATTTCTTATTGCATACTATATAAGCATCATTAGACGCCAACCAGTCCATTCCCACAATAACATCAAATTCTCCCATACCCATCGGGTATAGTCGAAGTGGAAATGATTGTCCATCAATGACAATACTACTCCCATCATACACTTCCTCCACTAAGATTTGAATATTATCAGCCACTTCTACTTTCAATTCATGCCTAAGCTTCTTAGGTTTCTCATTCAATTTATGCACAAAATTTGGAGACACAAACGAACGATTTGTTCCTGAATCAAACAATACTTTTGCATAATTCGAATCTATAAAGAAAGTACCTGTCACTACATCAGGTATCTCCGCCGCTTCTTCTGCTGATATATTGAAAACTCTAGCCCTTGCTTTAGCTGGCTCTACCTTTTTCTCACTTCCTTTTTCTACATTTCCTCCGATCGATCCCTTTTTCAACTGTGGACAATTGGTCCTGATATGATCAGGAGATCCACACTGATAACAAGACCTCAAATTCTGGCAATCCCGAGCCAAATGCCCAACCTTCCCACATTTATAACAGCCCTCTTGATCAATCTTACATTCTGCTTTATGCTTTCGGTTACACTTACTACAGGGCTTACTTTCAAACTTATTGACAGCACGCTGATCAAACTTTGCAGACTTAAACAGTTTGGAATCACGAGCTGTTCCTTCCCATTTTCTTTTATCCCCACTTCTTTCAGTAGCTTGCCTATTCTTTTCTTTCTCTCTCATTTCAGTTGCATTTACTGCCATTTGAAAAGTAGACGGTTCCTTATTCAAGACAAATTCCCGAATATCACTTCTTAATCCAAAGACGAAACGTTCTACTCGTCTTTCTTCATTAGGTACATAAATTCCTGCAAATCGAGACTTTTCAATAAACTTTGTGGCATATTGTCGAACTGACATCCCCTTCTGCTCTAAACCCAAAAAATCTTCTTCCAACTTTTTAACTGCCGCCAGAGGGCAGAACTGTGCTTTAAATCTTTTCACAAACTCACCCCAATTCATTTCTTTAGCTACAGTCGAACTTTGACCTCCGGATTCCACATCCCACCACATTACCGGTTCCTCTTTCAGCATTGACAAAGCATAGACTACTTTATCTTCTTTCGCACACTTACTCGTATCAAACGCTAGCTCCATACCTTTTACCCATCTTAACGCTACCACGGGATCACATTCCCCTTTATAAGTAGGAGTCTTGCAAGCATCAAACTCCTTAAAACTACATCCTTTCCCAGCTACAGCTTTAACTGACACAATGGGGTTTGACTGAGGGTGACTACCCATTCCAGTTACTGGTGATTCTGCTACCTCAGTCACTACTTTATATTCACTCTTTTCTTTACTTGAAGAAACCTCATTAGTACACTGAGCCAATAAAGCATTCAACGTTTCTTGTAACTTTCCCATTTCTGCAGTGAAGGTTTCTTGTGTAACAAAACCTTGCGTTCTACCTCCACCACGGTTTCCTGTCTGTTTTCGACCCCTCACAGAAGCCGAACTTTCTTGATTAGAAGTTTCTTGCTCAACTCATACCTCTACACTTTCATCCTGACGAATACCACGACTCGTCTTCCCACCTCGAGTTCCCACATTGGAAACTCTTGCCTGAGTAGCTGCTTTCTGAACTGTCTTACCTTTAGGTCGACCGCGACTCTTTCCTTGGATTCAATATAGATCTACTCCTTGTCACTCGCTCAGACATACTTTTGATAAGAAGAAACATAAGATATTCAATCTAACATGCTACACATTACGGCAGTTTAAGCACAAGCATGTACTTGTAAATTCACAATTACACTGGCCAGATGGAATTCCAAATTTACCTTACATGCTAGTCCTTACTACCTTAATGTTATCTTCCTACGGTCTTCCTACTACTCAGTTGTGCTTCTACTATCTCAGTTTAAGTCTAGGCCCATCTAGTCACCTAGATCCCTTAAACTAATGCTCTAATACCAATTGTAACAACCTGGACAATTATATATACAATAAAATAACATTTCTATCTGAATACTGCCCCAGGCTTACATTTCAGAGTACAAGGGTTACAACTATTTCTTATTACACAACTGAGTTCAAAAAGTATAAACTATTGCAGGAAGTCTTCTATCTCCTGGAAATAGCTTACATCTTCTCCTTACCCTTATCTGTACCTGCTACCTTTCGATAACCTGAAACAGGATTAAAATTTTGAAATAGTGAGGGTTAGACCAATGGTTTAGTGAGTCCCCTCCAAATACTTCTGCAACAGTTCAAATATTAATTAAAACATTTAAACAAAGTTGTTTATCTCAAAACATAACTTGCTCTTTTTAATCAAACTTTAAAACACTTTATGCTTCGCATGCATAACTCAATCTACTGGCCATCACTGATTAACATACTACCGGTCAAAACACCTTACCGGTCGAATACCCTTACCGGTTTGAACAACATACCGGTCGAATACTCTTATCGGTTGAACAACATACCGGTCGAATACTCTTACCGGTTGAACAACATACCGGTCGAATACTCTTATCGGTTGAACAACATACCATATCATCGTTTAGGTCCTATACCGGTCGAGTTCATACTAAGTCGGTTTACAGTAAACTCAAATCCATGAATCGATTGATCAAGACCTCTTTCTCCTTTCTCTGCCTTCTTTGCTTTCTCTCTTTCTCTCTTAGTCGACTTACACCAAAATATCAGTATGAGATATGAATCTCAAATATCTGATATTTAGGTGTTATATATAACCAATATTTCAATAAACCCCCTGAACTTTGGGTCTCGCTTAACTTTTTCCCCCAACTTCCAAAATTAATAAAAATTTCGAAACTGGGTATTACACGCGCAAATTCTTGTTTTGTGCGAACTGACAAACGCGCAAACTGTGTTTTGCACGAACTAGAAACGCGCATATGTCGTTTACCTCTACATGAAGTCTATGAGACTCTGCGACAGAATGAAGAGGAGGTGGAAGAGAAAAGAGCTGAGAAGAAGAAAGTTGAGAAGGTTGTTGATCCTATAGCATTGGTGGCCAGAGAGAAAGAGAAGAAGAAGAAGATAGTCATTTCAAGTTCTGAATCAGAATCAGAATCTGATGGAGATGATGGAGAGAATCTTAAACAAGCAATGTTGTTACTGACCCGAGCATTCCAAAAGAAGTTCTACAAGAAACCAGGGTCTAATTCTCAGAGATACTCTTCATCAAGCTCAAAGAACCATGAGCATAGAGCAAGAGTGGAAGGCAATAAATTTGTTGAGAGGAAGCCAGAAGAGAAGAAAAAGTTTGTGAATGATTACACAAGTACTGACAAGCCAGCTAATGATCTGATCAAATGCTACAACTGTGGCAAGTTCGGACATTACGCAAAAGAATGTCGGAAGCCAAAGGTTCGCAACTCAGAGTATTATCAGAACAAATTTCTCTTGGCCAAGCAACAAGAAGCTGGCAGGGCATTAATGGCTGAAGATGAATACTGGTTGGATCATTCTGATGAGGAAAAAGAACAAGAAGAGACTGCTCATTTATGCTTGATGGGAAAAGAAGAGAAAGATGATGATTATGATGATGAGATTGCTGATGAGGTAATGAACTTAACTGAAAAAGATTTCATGACCAAAATGGAAACCATGATGGTTGAACTTCAAGACCTTCAATTAAAACTGAAAAAAGGAAAAAGACAGAGTTGTCAGGAGAAATCAACAGATCTTTGAGCTTAATGAATCAGTTATTGGGAACAAAGATTTAATTGATTATCTACGCAAATTTGCTTCTGTTTTTCAAAATGAAAAGATTTGCTTTGAAAATAAGATTTCTGATATTGAAAAACAATTATCTAAGTCTGATTCTAAAAAACAAGAATGTGTACTAAAAGCTTTTAAATTGCAGGTTGAAAACAAGACTTTAGAGATAAAGGTAAATGGTTTGGAAGCAAAATTGTATCTTAGAGGCCAAACAGATCAAACTATTTTCTTGAATACACCTTATGAAGATGTTGATTTTAAAGAAAAATGGGGATTAGGGTTTGATAATCCTCATTACTTAGAAAAAGCTATCAGAAAACAGCCAGGTCTATATAATGCAAATTATATGTATGCGGCTGATGAATATCCTTATTTGAAACCCAAATTTATCACCAAAGCATCAAAATAAGTTGAGGACAAAGAAGATGAGAAAAGAATGAATTTAAAGAAAATGCAACTACCATTCTGTTATGAAAGACTGAATGATAGTTATCTTTCTAAAACACCAAAATTTATTTCAACTAATTATTTTGCTAGTTATTCTTCTACTGAGATGGAGGCAAAACCTGTTCAAGCCAAAATTTATGTACCTCCACTCGTCTTAGAGAGCAAAATAATTGAGTTAGAAAATATTTTATCTGATGAAAGAATTTTGAGTGATATAACACAAAATGTATTTTCTACAGTATTAAAGAACACATATTTTATTTGCAAATCTAAAGTGTGTTCTACATCTTCAAAAGTACCTCAAACTTCTAAGACTGATTTTGATGATCTATTTGAGTCTGCAAATGATTTTCTAAATTCTGATGAAGGGTGTATAGAAGAAATTGATATGTTTGACTTTAATTCTCCACTTCCAAATCATTCTACTTTTGTTATAAATGGACAAGCTTTACCAAGTGTTCATGAAAAAGGTGAATCATCAACTAAGGTTGGTGAATCAGTTTCTGTAACTGCTGATTACTATGCTCATGGTAAGAAACATAAGAAACAACGATTACAGAAACAGAATAACACTGGTAAACACAAGAAAAATCAATTTCAGAAATATGACTTTCCTAATAAATCTAAATCTTCTGTTTCAGATATAAGAAAGAAAAGGTCAGAAGCAAGATCTGAATGGCGACCTAAAAGGAAGAGTGATGTGAAGGCGGAATCAATCCCTGATGTAGTTATTGATACATCTGATAGTAGTGTTAATGATGTACTTGGTAAAATTGCTTCTAATAAACAAAACCTTGTAATTCCTTACAAGCGATATTCAATAAAGCAATTGTTCCAATTATCTCGTCCCACTACTAAATCTTATACTAATCAGTGGAATGATTTTGCTTATCATCCTAATTCTAATGATTGGTTTGGATCTTATCATGTTTATTCTTCTAAATCAAAAGTTTTTAAAAGTTTTCAAAAGAAAAGAGGATCCATATTCAAATGGATGCCAAAATCTTGTACTAATCTGTTAGGACCCGTTTTTAAATGGGTACCTAAAATTGTTGTTTCCTGATTTCTCTTGCAGACCCGGCATATGTGGTACTTGGATAGCGGCTATTCCAAGCATATGACCAGGCATAAAGCTTTATTGTCTAATTATACAGAGAAATTCAGCGGCAATGTTCGTTTTGGCAACGACCAATTTTCACCAATCTTAGGATATGGTGATATTATTCAAGATAACATAACGATTAAGAAGGTGAGCTATGTCTAAGGCTTAGGACACAACTTGTTCAGTATCAGTCAGTTCTATGACAAAGGAGAAAGTTGATATCATTCTTATTCAAATATATGTAGATGATATTATATTTGGTTCTACAAATCCTAAATACTATAAGAACTTTTCAAACCTTATGGTGTCACGTTTTCAAATGAGTATGATGGGAGAGATGAATTTCTTTCTCAGATTACAAGTAAAACAGTTTTCAACGGGGATTTTCATTAGCCAATCTAAGTACATTTTTGATATTCTTCGTAAATTCAAAATGGAAAATTTCAAAACTATTGGAACCCCAATGGCACCAGGTACTAAGATTAACACTGATCCTTCAGGAAAAAGTGTTGATGTTAGGACTTATAGAGGTATGATAGGGTCTTTAATGTATCTTACTTCAAGTAGACCAGATATAATGTTTTCAACATGCTTGTGTGCACGATATCAGGCTGATCCTAAAGAATCCCATTTGGCTGTTGTCAAACGGATGTTTAGATATCTGAAGGGGACTGTAGATCTTAGTCTGTGGTATCCTAAAGATACAGGATTTCAACTGACTGCTTATTCAGACGCAGATCATGATGGGTGCATGTTGGACAGGAAGAGCACTTCGGGTCACATTCAATTTCTTGGAGACAAGCTCGTTAGCTGGGCGTCAAAGAAACAATTATGTGTTTCCACATCGACTGCTGAAGCAGAGTATGTAGCTGCTGCCAGTTGCTGCTCTCAAGTCTTGTGGATGCGAACACAACTGCGAGACTATGGATTCAAGTTTGACAAAATACCAATCTATGGTGACTCAAACAGCGCTATCGCCATATCATCTAATCCTGTACAGCACACTAAAACAAAACACATTGATGTCAGGTATCATTTTATAGAAGATAATGTAGAAAAAGGTACAATAGAACTTTACTTTGTAAAAACTGATTATCAACTTGCAGATTTGTTTACCAAAGCTTTAGATGAAAAGAGATTTAATTTTCTTGTATCTAAGCTTGGTATGCTAAATCTCAAGGACTAATCAGTAATTACCTATTAAAGTTTCTTTTATTGTCATTTTTATTCATTTCTTTATCATTATTTCTGAAAGGATATCTGCACTTTAACGTGTTGTTCATGTTCTCAGGGGGAGTGAGACAAGCTTATAAGATGATCAATATTATTCTGAGGGGGAGTTTATGGAATTTTTTTGCTAAATTTTTCTGATGCATGAATTTAGGGGGAGTTTATGCGTATAACAAAAGGAGTAAGGATATGGTTTCTGATTATTTCAAATCAGAACCCGTACTTTAATTGTTTTACTGCTTTATGTCTTTTACATTTGAATAAGTTTTTGTGAATAAAGTTGCTTTGACATGACTTTGATACTTGTGAAGAATAAGAGAAGCTTACAAGTTTATATTTTTTATGACTTCAGCTGACTTCATGAGATTTAAGACGAAGTGAAAAGGTTAATTTCTTATCTTAATCTCATATATGGTTGAAAGAAGGACAACTTTCAATCATAGAAAACATGTTCTTAAATGGTCAAACCACTTCCCGATTCTTAAACAGATTTCATGAATTGGAAGTGTGATTTTAAATGTTTTCATTTTTACTTGTGCTTACATGATTATAAACCGTGTATTTCCAAAGATAAATACTTGTGTATTGTCTTTTCTATATACTTTCAAGTATTCACACACACCGGTTTGACTTATTGTTCAAATATGTTCTTACCATGTCTCAAATTTGAAACATATTGTTCGATGGTAAGACACCCCGCTTGTACTTTAAAGAATTTTTTAGTGTTATTCATTTCGAAACGTCATTTCAAGAATGTCTATATTTTGTTTCGTATAGACAATATATGTTATTTTGACCATAAACCTTAATTGATATATCATTCATTTCTGATCATTTTTCATACAATGTCAGATTTTCAAACAAGTCCCTTGTATTCATGTTCATTCATTTCATTTACTTGTTTGAAAATACTTCAATGTTTCAAATGCTCAAATCTTCATGATTATATTTTATGAGCTTACATTTATCTGACTTGTATTCGAGCTTTAACTGATAAAGTTAAACCATATTGAGCAACTTTATGCTTTATAGGATTACATGGGTTCTTTGTGCTAGGACTTAATTGAACTTCTATGAATTCACGTTAACCAGTGTTTCCTATCCAAGAAGTTAATCCATAGTGAGTGAGTGTGAGGAGTCAAAAAGAAATGAGTGTGGGTTGTGTGTTGAGGTAAAATGTAAATGAGAGTTTGGTTAGATGAGAGCTTAATGATTAAAAGAAAGAGGGTGTGAGATCAGAGTAAAAGAATATCAAACTCTACACCAACTACTTTCTAAGTCGGGCAACCACATTACTAATGTTTCACATTTCTTCGTGAACATTATTGAAACAGGCAACTAGCTCATGCCAACTCTTGATTAAACCCCACCAGCCACTCATTTTCTTCTTAACAAGAAAGTGTTTCATATTTTTCTGGGGACGCAGCATATAATCTATCTGATTTTCATTTGGAAAATCTGGATATTGAAAAAGAAGGAAGTCTGCCCCACCTTTGCACTTTAATCATGCACATTGAGTCTATGTTTATACTACTATTGTCTCAGTGGTTTACACAATGTTGAGCCTTATTAAAAGCAATCATCATATACTTAATTCTTTCAACACTTGCACGAACACACAAGGAATTTGTTTTCTTGTCATAACATTCATAGAAATTTCCTTTGTGGTGTTTCGATGATTGGATGGAAGCCCTGGGGGAGTGAACATCATAAAAGATCCTTTACAATGTGTATTCGTTACACACAGTGACTTAGTGTTACTGACAGGCATTTTAATTGATTCATTTGTTGATTGAGGAGTTACACGAATATTTTGTCTGGATTTGAAAAGATCTAGATGGATACATTGTTCGAATTGGCAAAGGATCAGAGGTTCAGCTTGACAGATCAGTGGTCAGAACAGAATTTCAGTGACATTTCTTGACAAAGTTTTGATGAACCAGATGCTCTATTCATCAAAAAGGGGGAGATGATTTTAAAGAAATGTCCAAGTCAGAAATTTCAAAGTTAAAAGATTTGAAGATGACAATGTTCAAAGTTTGAAAGTTTGAAAAGATTTCTGAAGATATGCTGATTTTGAAGAAATTTTCTTTGAAGAACTGTTTGATAAAGCATTTCGTGCTAAATATGAAGATAATTTATTTCCCGAAGTATGAAAGAGTCTTGTGATCATTCTGAAGAGATTATTGAAGATTGTTGGTATTTCTTGAAGATAAACTTTGGGGAGATTAAAGTTAAAGATCAACCAAAAGAGGAAGATTGCAATCAGATTGAGCTTAAAGCGGGAGATTGTTTTGCTAAATCTTTTTGTGATGATCTTGAATCCATAGGGGGAGATTGTTATAGCATAAATCTGTTGGATACAAGATCATGAAGACTGAAGGTCAAATTACAAGAAGTCAAAGCTGAGAAAGTCAACTCTCATTAAAAGTCAAAATCTTTGTAATAAAATGTCAAATTCAAAGTTCTTGTATTTGTTTGTTTCCTTTGTTATTTGTAGTGGGTATAAATACTTTTCATTTGTTGTTTAATAGATAGATGAGTTAGAATCAAGAACTAGAGAGAGAAAGAGAGCAACAGAGAGAAAGTTGTAAACTGTTACATTGAATCAAATCAAACAAGTTGGTTTAATTGTTGATTAAATCATGTTTTGTTAATCATTGTTTGCAATTAGAACTAGAATTGGACACACAGAAAGTGTCCCACATAGAATTGGTTTAGTGGTTTATAACCATGGATATGGGAGGGGCTTACAAACTCCTTTGATTGGTTTTACTCCAGCTCCTACCCGCGCGCAGGGGCGGTGCCGATTGAGACTTTCGTAGGCTAAATCGGCGAACTTGTGCGTGGGCGCGACCTGCGGACACGAATGCAGCTCCGAAATCTTGTACTCGCGCAGCATGGTTTTTGCGGATTTTTTGTTTTGATCCAGTGGCTTGCGCGGGTTAACCCGCGCGACTAACCGCGCCGAGCACTGTTTCAGTTTTCTGAAACTCCCAATTCAACCGTATTGATTACGAAATTATTATTTTAATTACCAATTAATTATTGAATTAATCTTTTCGGTTTTAAAAATTAATTCTTTAATTATGGGTTAATTTCGTATTGATGATGTCGGTTTCAGTTTTCAATATAAAAGGGGAGTACGGTTCACATTCAGAAAGACCGAACAAAAAAAAACACAGCGGAAAACTCTCACACATTTCTCTCTGAAATTCTCTAGTGCATACGATAATCCAGTGGATTTCATGGCAAGTGGCCATCTCCGGCAGTACTACAGCTTTGGCTGTTGTACCCTGGGAACAGACGGCGAATCTGTTTAAGGGAATCGTGTGTAACACGAGCCTCATCTTCTGTTCTAATTCTTCTTCTATTTTCTCAATGATTTCTTAAAATCTTTAGTTGATTATTTTCCTGAGTTTTTAATCATTTGTTGATTAATTTTATATTATTATATGTATTATTAAAATACATAGAGAAAACTAACACGTTTTGGGTGGAGACTTTCTTTGGATTATAGGCGACACCCTCTTTTGTAATCTTATTTCTGTTTAAGGAATTATATTAATAAGTTGTTGTTTATCTTCCCTTATGATTAGAAACTGTAATTAAACAGCTTTTTTTGTATTCCCCATTTTTCGGAGGCTCACGCTTTGACATTTTAAATACCACATTTCCATTTTCCGGAAAAAAAATTCGTTGTCCCATTTTTGGGGTGTTACAAGAGAGGAGAGAGAACAGATAAGATTCTTAAAATACCTAAAATGCCCTTTAATTAATATTTCAATCAAAATTACCAAAACTAATAATTTCCCAAATTATTCTTTAATATGTGGTCCACATTGGATCTCACAATTATCACAAACAACCGAGTTCTCCCTTGATTGACCTCTATACATACAAGGGTTAAATCATGTAAGAACCAAAAAAAGATTGAGAACTGTGAAAACAGATCTAAGTCGTAATTTGGTTTTGATCCTATGGTTTTAATTAAAAGTTGTTTCACTATATGAAAAGGGCATAATCGGCATTTTGTAACAGAGATATACTAGATGAAACACATACTATTTCACCACATGAAATTAAAACAGAAATTTCATAAATATGATATTTTACCTCATGAAATCCAAACATAATGTCCATATATATATATATGTTATTTCACCACATGAAATCAAAAACAATTATCATCTATAATCTATTTCAACTTTTGAAATCAAACAAAATTTTCATCTATTATCTATTTCACCTCATGAAATCAAACTAGGAAAGAAATTCGAACAAGAAAAAAACAGAAATAAAAGTTGTTCAAGATCGATCCAGATTTTTTATGCCTGACGAGGATGTTTTTTTTTTAGTATATAATAATTATATCCGACAAATGCAACAAATAAACTCACACACCCTCCTCACATTTGTGAGGTTTGAACCCCCAAAGGCTCCGATATCATTGATTTTCGATTCTGGGTTCTTCCATCATTTTAGATCCACGCCTTTCCATATTTTTTTCATGTGGTTGTGGTGGGTTATGGTTCTCGATGAATGTAAATCATTTGTTTTATTGCCATATAGAAGAACAAAAAGATAAATCATCATAAGCCAATACAAGGCAGTTAAAGTTGGGCAAAAGCCTTGTACATATAATATGATAACATGAATTAGGAAAACATTGTCAAATTAGAATCCTTATCCCTCACAAGAACACTAATCACAACCTATTATATTCGACATACCATTACTCGGACCAAAACTCATAATCCTTCGGTAAATCAAAAACCACAACAGGTTAAACTTCAATCATTTAAACAAATAAAAGATATATAGGGTTTCAAACAACAACAGATCTGGATTAGATTAAACAAATAAAATATGTATATGGTTTCAAAAAACAACAAATCTGGATTAAAAGTAAAGATTAGATGTGGGTTTGGGGATATATGTTATGTTTGGGAGGAGCAGAGTGGAGAAGGAGATGAGTTGGTGGAGGAGACGGTGACGAGTGGTGAAGAAGACAACGACAATCAACTAGGAAGCGACGACAGAAGAAAAAAATAGGAAGGCTCATATAATCCCTTGTAGTTGCAGGGGTAAGATGTTGGATTGGATTGTAGGTAATGGGTTTTGAAATCTGAAATTCGATCAAAACCACCACATTCGCCACTAGTTTGATTCTCGATCAGTGGAGTTCAAATCGCAGAGATGGATATGTGGAGTAGTCGTGGAATTCAAATCGCAGAAATGGATATATGGAGTAGTTTGGAGTGGTCGCTGGGAGAAAGGGTTAAATTATTTCAAAATTGTCCAATATGTCCTTCTAGTTTTAATTTCAATACATAATAAATCATCAACTTGAAAATTATTTCAAATTACCATTGTATTTAATATCCATAGATTAAAAACAATAAATGGCTTAGATGGGTTTTCACGGTTCACAATCTTTTTTTGGTTCTCATTTGATTACATCATATATATAGAGAGAGAGAGGGAGAGGGAGAGAGAGAGAGAGAGGAAGGAAGGAAGGAAGGAATGATCATGCGAGAAGTTAAACATTTTGCGAGAAGGCGATAATTGTGATATCATATATGATTACACGGTTTGTGGGTGTGTTTAATCATATATGATTAAACGTCTATGTGTTGCCAATGTAACATTGTTTAATCATATATGATTAAGCTTGTGTATCATATATGATATCACACTTCTCGCCTTCTCGCAAAATGTTTAGTTTCTCGTTTGAACCTGCCCCTATATATATATAGGCTTGGGTTTCGGTAAGAAGTGCCAAACTTGGTGAGAAGCGTGAGAAGTGGTTATTAACTGTTGGATGAGAAATGGAAGAACATCATGATGAGATGCACCGAGATGCATCAGATCAATTCCCTTTAAAGCCGCAATTCATGGGATGGTATTTGATTATAAGTGATCAACGGCTTAAAAGTAGGGGTGTGCAAAAATTTAACCGATCCAATAGGAACCGACCAATCCAATTAGAACCGACCGACCATAATTGGATCGGATCGGATTGAAAATCTCAACATCCAATTTGGATCGGTCGGTTCTTGGATGACAGTCCAGAACCGACCAAAACCGACCGAACCGAACCGACCAACATCCAATTAACCATCCGATTACCATCCAGTTTTTCATCCAACTACCATCCAATTATTTTTTTTGCAATTTGCTTAAATCTAATTTTGTTTTGTGTTGATTTTTGAATTCTTAGTCTCACTTATGTTGGTTTTAACACAAACTAAAAGTAATTAATTAGAACATTGAATTAAATTAACATGTTCGATGGATCCGATTTGATCATCCATTGGATGTCGGATGGATCCAATCCAATCCAATGGATATCCAATAAGAATATCCAATGGATATCCAATAAGAACATCCAATGGATGGAAACGAATCGATCCAATCATCCATTGGATTGGAAAAATCCAACATCCAATGGATGATTGGATCGGTTCGGTTCCCCTCACATCCATTGGATGTCAACCGATGAACACCCCCACACTTCTCACATGATCCCATGCCTATATATATATATAGAGAGAGAGAGAGAGAGAGGGATCAATTGGAAACCAACATTAGACTGGAAACTATGGAAACCAATATTGATCAATCAATGAATTTCCCTTTTTTATTTTTTTTATTGATAAGGGTATTTATTAATATTATTTTATTATATTAATTATTTATTTGAATGCATTTTATATATGGTAATAATTGACGCTATATTAATTTAAAGTATATACTTTTTGATTTCGATTTCAATTTCTTTTTAATTTAAAGTATTCATTTTTTAATCCTATTAATTTAAACTATTTTCCTTGATTCCGATTTCAGTTTCATATTAATTGGAATAATTAAGGTAAACTATTTTTTTATTTATTTGATTTCCGCTTCATCAAATTTTGGAAAAGAGTTATTTTTATAGAAAATTCAAATATTTAATTATATTTAAAATCAATATTTGTTTTCATTAAATTGAAATATTTTTAAAATACATTCTTTTCATTCTTTGTTATATATTTGTATTGTTTTTTTTTAATTGGAGTATAAAAAAGTAACCATACGGAGCAAAGAAGGGTAACATGTTTGATGGTGTTTCGGCTAACGAAATTCATGTTCGAGATCTACTCGACAACGATGAAACGTTTTTATCGTATTTTATTCGTCCGGTTGATTAAAATTCCTAGTAATGATTCTGATAAGATTCCAGATATGATGAAACACGTGTTTGATGAAACAATATTGAAACTCATGAACCAATAGATGAAACATGTTTACACATGATGAATTTGTTATAGATGAAACAATGTTGAAACGTGTTTGATGAAACAATGTTGAAACGCGTGAACCAATTTGTTTCATGGCTTTCATTAGATTCCAAACAATGCACATAAATGTTTCATCAAAAATCGATTTCATCAACAAAAATAGGTTTCATCAATAATGTGTGTATACCTTTTCGTCACTCCATCCCTTCACCAGCTTTCTAATAATCCTCTTAATTAATTAAGCATAGATATATAAAAAGAACCCTAAATTAGGTCTATTGATCATTATGTTTAAATGTGCAAAAGAGTTATATAAAGAAACAACAAGTTTAAAAATATTCCTTATTCAACGATATCATCTTCTTACCAAAATTGAAACAAAAAAGCAAAAGACATTTTTGCCCTTTTAGCCTATTATTATTAATTTTCATTAATAAATTAATTCATTTATTACCATATTTAAGTCAAATGAATTTTGATCATTGATTGCTAAGATCAATGGTATCTAGATGGTTTTCAAAGTTTCCAATCTAATGTAGGTTTCCAATTGAAACCATATTAGATTGGAAACTTTGGAAACCGTCAATTTCATTGGTTAAATTAATGAAATTGGTTAATGAAGTTGTTTAATATGATCAAGTTGTTTCATATGATTCTTTTATTAATGAAATTGTTTCATATATTTGTGTTTTTTATGTAGTTTCATCTATTTTTCTCATTCTAATAAAATTGTTTCATTATTTTCATAGCCTGAGGAAACCTTTTCATTTTTACATAAAAAACACAAATATATACAACAATTTCATCAATAAAAGAATTATATGAAACAATTTTATCAAATTAAACAATTTCATGAAACAATTTCATTAACTTAACCAATGAAATAGACGGTTTCCATGGTTTTAAAATTAAAGTGGTTTCCATTTGATAGCTCCCCTATATATATATATATATATATATATATATATATATATATATATATATATATATATATATATATATATATATAGGATCAGGTTCAGGAGAAAACTCTAAATAAATGGAAAACCGAAAAACCACGAAAAAACAAGTGAAAAAGTATATGAATATGGATGTCAAATTAACGAGAAAAATATGATCGTTTATTTGGTGTAATTTATTTCGCTCGAATTTTGTTCATTTTTCGTATTTTTTTGAATAAAAAATAGGGGGTGGAAGTTTTTTTAATTTAAAAAATATTGTTGTAACCGTCTGCTTAATCACATCCATCAGATCATCTAATTTAACGGTTGATAAGGTATTTTTTAGTTTTCATTTATTTGAGGTTTTCCCTTGAACATCTGTCTATATATATATATATATATCAAGCATATATATATATATATATATATATATATATATATATATATATATATATATATATATACAGGGGTGGTATCAATTGGAAACCAAGTTTCATTGGAAACTTTGAAAACCAAATTTCAGCCATTGATCTTTATAATCAATGGTTAAGATTCATTTGAATTATATATGGTAGTAAATTAATTAATTTATTAATAATAAATAAAAATAATAGATGAAAAGGGTAAATATGTCTTTTTATTTTGTGTCACAAATATGGCAAGAAAGATTTATTTTATTTAGATTACTTGAAACCAAAATAAAATTTCCCACGCAATCTAAATTTTGTTATTTTTTTTTTACTATGAAATTGTGGAGCATTTGTCTTTTCATCAAAAAAATTATTTTTCTTTTAAAATGTAAGAAAATATTTTTTTTTAATTTCAATTTATTATAAAATTTCCCACGCAATCTAATATTGTGATGAAACAGAATGAATTTGTGGATTACAGATTTCATTGGATTACAGATTTCATTGGATTACATATTTCATCAGGTTCATCGTGTTAGCATTATTGTTTCATAATGAAAATAGATTCATCAGGTTCATCGCGTTAGCATTATTGTTTCATAATGAAACATGATGAATTTGTGTCATTTTTGTTAACTTCCCATTTTTGATTCATTACCTGTTCAGTTGCATATCCGTATATGAAAATAGATTCATCAGGTTCATCGTGTTAACATTATTGTTTCATAATGAAAATAGATTCATCAGGTTCATCGTGTTAGCATTATTGTTTCATTATTACCATATATAAGCTAAATTAAAATTAAATAATTTACCTAAATTAAATATCTCATTTTTAAATTAATCAATGATTATTATTACCATATATAAGCTAAATTAAAATTAAATAATTATTAATATAATAATAACAGTTACCATATATATTATGAAATAATGTAAAAGATAAAAATAACCTTTTCAATTAAAAAAAAAGAAAAAGAAATTCACTGATTGGTTGATTTCGGTTTCCAAAGTTTCCAATGTAATACTGGTTTCCAATTGATCGCTCCCCTATATATATATATATATATGTGTGTGTGTGTGTGTGTGTGTGTGAATCGTAAACCACAAGACTATGGGGTTGTTTACTTTTGACTTGATGGGCTTAATATCTGATTTGGCTTAATTACACAGATATTTTGAGATGTTTACTTACAGCTTAATAGAAAATAAGTGGACGTATTCACACAACCCAAATAGTTCACTTGTCCATATTCAGCCCAAAAATTTACCACCCTTATCCTCAATAAAAAAACACTCCTTAAGGAAAGAAAATCTAATCGTTCTTTTTCCTAAACTACTCCTCCACTCTTTTCTTCTTCATCAAGATTGAGGCTTCCCGATCTCCTTTTTCCCAATTTCCTCCATTAGCTTCTCAACTACTGTTACTTTCTACATTTAAAAAGGGGTTACCAATCTAGTTATGACAGGAGCAAAACGGAGTTTGCTAACCACAAGGTTGTGGCGTGGTGGTAAGAGCCTGGGGACTTCATAGCGATTGCATTGGTTCGAGCCCCACTAGCAGCATTGTGGCCACGGGATGAATGTCCGCGAGCCATAGGCCTGTTTTCCAGGATATTAGTCCGGGCCCAAAATGGTCTAGGATACTCCTTTACAAAAAAAAAAACGGAGTTTGCTATTATTGATGACAAATATTATTTTATATATTACCTCAGGATAATCTAGAAGCTTGAGATTACGTCCAGAGATTCTGAGTTCAATAAGACCTAGCAAAATTACCTTTTTAATTAATTTTTACAGAGTTTACTTTTGGAACACATTGAAGAATGATCGAATTCTTGTTCAATCCCCTTATTTGTCAATGGATTTTTGAATGATATGATATATCATGATATTATATTTTGATGTTCAAGTAGTTGCTTAAGAAATAAACAACAATTTATCAAACAGTTGAGGGGTATCGGTCATTTCTATTATTCAGACTGTTGATTCAACGAGGAAAAGTAAACAATAACACATATTTATCCAAACAGACAAATTTATTCATACAAGACTTATTAGAAAATTTGGTAAAAAAAACCACTGAATCAAAGATGGTAAATCTCCAGCCCTTAGACATCGATCAAACACTTTCCCTATCGCTCAACTTGATCAAACCCACCTCCCTTGCGTCACACCCTTCTGTTCCCATTGCCAACCCTATCCTTCTTTACAATTGTCCTCAACCCTCACCTGCCTTTCTTGTTCTCTCTATCTCTCTAAATCGAACCCCCACTTTTCCTTCAGTCTAACATCCTTCTTTGTCCTCAACATGCACATCCTTACCCCTATCAATTTTCTTCTGAATCATCACCAAAAGCTTCAAATACATCTACCATTCTTCTGAATCCCTATCAAATCCTGCCTTTGAAAGTTTCAACTACATTTGTTTTTACTAATCTAACTGGATTTTAAGTTTTTGATGGATTTACAGGTTGTTGATTGATATTAAGGGTTTATTCTTTTGATTGGGGATTTTTTATTTAGTTTAGGGCATTAAAAATATTTGTAATTATAGTGTTGGATTTATATGGTTTGATTTAGGGTTTTGATTTTAAGATTTGTACAACTTTATTATTTATTTTCAAATTTCATTGATGTCTTAAGATGATTATGTTCACTTGACTGTATTTTGATTTTACTTTCTTCAATTTCTCTTTGAAGTTTATGTTGATTGTTTGTATTTTTGCTTTAAGATGCTTTGAGATGGTGGTGTTCAGTTGAAATCGTAGGGGCAGCTGAACTGGTCGTGGGTGGTGGTATAATAAAATAAAACGAGTAAATTGCATTATTTGAAAGAAAGTGAAATTGTGATGGAAAAAGACCAAAATGTCCCTCACTTAACAGATGGAATAAATAACCGTTAGTAGGAGGACCAAAACCAAACACTTTTGCAAACCACAAGGTTTCCTTTTGCAAAAAAAATTTTGAAGTGACCTAATCCAGGAAAATGAATCAACCAGAGGGACCAAAATGTAATTTACTCTAATAATTTTCATATTATATATAATAACATTTACCAGGAAGATGAACAGTGCTCATTTTTATTTTTTATATAATTTTTATTTATTTACAGATTTGGTCCTTGAGGTTTTATCTCCCTTTTAGATTTAGTCCTATGTTTTTAGAGTTATAGATTTGGTCCCTATAGTTTTATTTTTCTCTTGAATTTAGTCCCCATAATTTGTTTATTCCAAAATAGCCTTTCGATTTTGCATTTTCGTAACGTTTTGGTCCTCGAAACTAAAAGTTGTTAGCTCCTGACCGTTAAGTAAATGACATTTCGATCATTTATAATTTTTTCATTTTCTAATTTAAATAAATAAAAGTTATATTATAAAAATTATTTTTATTATATAAGCATAAAATAAATATCCATTAACATGCATCGCATCTCAATGACTGTGTCTTCTCCAACCCAAAACCTTTCGTCTTCCCCATCAATCCAAGTACATAGTCGTAGGTGATTGACGCACCAATTTTTTATTTATTAATAAAGTAATTTATCATAATTTATTTTATGTTTAATAATGACGTAAAATTTGTTTAATTCATATTTTTATTATAATTTAATTTAGGTTCAATAACAATGTAACTTTTTTTAGGTTTAATGATGTAATGTACCATTTGCCAATTTATTTTCGCTTCCTATCATACACACACATCCCTGGTTTTATTTTTTTTCTTGAATTTAATCCTCATAGGGCATTTTGTAAATTATAGTCATGCTGCTAACAGACACAAAATGTTTTGTTCTCATAATTGGTCATGCTCAAATTTATGGTCTTAATATTTCTTTCCATCAACGCACACGATAACTCGCAGCAACGCACGGGCATTAATCCCACCTCGTTATATACATTTCCCTAAAACCCTTTAATGTTGTCCATAAATATTTAACCCATATTTTATTTTATCTTATTTCTTGGTATCGTGGTATCTAGAAATGTATCAAAAAGATATGATAAAGTATTTTTATATGATAAAAATTGTTCCGACCGACGATAGCTATTGAGTATACAATTTATGGATTTTGTCTTTGTTGTATTAATGTTTTTTGGTTTCGTTCCTAGAATTTATTTAATTATATAAAAGTCTTATGGTTTATATTTGTTTTATTCAATCTCTTGTTATGTTTCGGTCATTTAAGTCGACCTCATGTAAGGGCACCTTTGTTATTTCAATTATCTTTTGTAAATTAATTCTTATCATACAAAAGCTTCAAGAATAATTATTATGAATATTAAAAATATCAAGAACATATATTATAAATTTATACAAATTCATTCTGAAAAAGCATCATGCAACAAATACATTCTAAATCAAAATACAAATACTAAAAAACAAAATGACTAAATGAGATTAGTACGAAAAATCATAACACTAATTAAAACAAGACACCCTAAAACTCGTTGGTCGCTACATAAGCCTTAAGTAATATGGTGGTTGGTGTTCTTATAAGAAGAACATTAAAAGCAAAAGCCGAATATCTTGTGGCTTTGGAACCCATGACGATCATCAACTAGAATAGATGCAGTCATCAACGGCTCAAGTAGATATAGTCACAACGAAAGCATATTCAATCACATCAAATGTAAGTTCATGAGACGGGCTTGGTCGAAGCAAAAGCAAATGCAATCCCACGACAACCACCTATGTTGGTGCTCAATACCAGAGATGGCGCTCTGCAGGGGTGGGCGGGACACTGGTATTGAATGTGAGTGAGAGAGGGGGAGGGGCTAAATCAAGTGGATTTCAAAATAAGGAGATGTGCGTTGGTTTCGACCAACAGGGTAGAAGAGGAATGTGAGGGAGAGAGAGAAATGACAACTTTTCTTTCGTTCGTAAAATGATAATACTGCCCTCGTAATTAATATTAGGAGATAGGCACTAGAGTAAAACCAAAACACAATTTGTACCACAAATGTATTTTTTGTAAGCAAATCGTAGGGACAAACACCAAATAAACCAAAATACCACACATATGAAATCAACAAAGTTTACCCAAAAATAGATAACGATGAATAACCACATTATATCTATGAAATAATCTACGCTAGATATAAATATATTCCATTATGGTATAACTCCTCTATAATGGATGCTCTAAGCACCGCGTACAAAATAAATTCCGATAAAGATTGAGGCATATAGAGCAAATCATCGATCTCAAAGTGTGCCTATTAAAATGCTCTTTGGGGGAGTAAGTGGTCATGTGGGTTCATGGCTTCATGCTTTTCTGTTAGATGACTTGTCATGCATGTGTACACAAGATTTGTTGTTTAAAAACGTTCTTCAACTGTTGTGTTTCTCATTTGGACGTTTTTATCAGCTTACTTGCTAGACTTTAACATGTTTTTCATTGCCTCAAGTGCTAAAGATCTTGCCATTTAGAAAAGGGAAATTGGCTGAAATAGCCATATTACACACTCAATTGCACTTCCTAGCCATTTCTCGACCCACTTTACCAAAATAGACCTAGGTCCGCAATGGCGGACCTGCAGGTCCGCCATCAGACCCAAAACGACAAACTAAAACGGCGGCTCTACCCAGGTCCGCAACGAGTCGGGTCGGGTAGGTCCGTCATCCGCAACCATGGACACGTGTCACACTCTCAGAAAACCCTAAATGTCGTATCCAGATCCGTCATTGCGGACCTAGGTTAGGTCCGCAATTCTTCCCCATTTTTTGTGTTTTTCTTGTTTTTGACGTACGTTTTCGTTGCGGATTTGCATTATTTTTTTCCTCGATAATTGTTAGTTGTATAGTTGAGTGGGTGAACCTATTGAATAGTTTTGAACAATTTTGAAACCATGAAGTATTTCTATAAGAATAGGAAGCCTGAAAAGGGAAGGTAAGCAGTTTTGCTATCTGAGAAAAATTGGCAACATCTTGATTTTCTTTCATCTGCTTAATCTGTGTTTTTTCTTGAAGATGAGTTCTGTTTCTCAAAAAGTAAAGTTACGTATTTTGGGTGGAGGTTATTTTCAACAAAATGATCAAGAGTGGGATTATTTTACTGATCGACCGATGGTTCGCGTCATGGTTCCGGCAACTATCACGCATCAAAGGTTGGTTAATTATGTTCGAGAGAAATGTGGTATGGACTCAATTGTTGGTACCACCAAAATTGTTTACAAATATTATGGGCAAATCGTTGAGTTAAGAGACAATGTCGATGTTTCATTGTTGATCCGTGCTCTCTCAGTGATTTGATAAAGACTCTTTTCTATACTTGGTAAAAATTACATTTAATAAATATGTATTAGTGTTTCATCATCAGCGATCAGACTGAGCCTGTTCAGTTATCACTGATGATCCTTGTTGTAAACATTCATATGTATTAGTGTTTCACCATCAGTGGTTAAATACTGAGTATGTTCAGTATCGCTGATAGTTTCTGATGTAAACAGTTAATGTTGAAGACAAGTTTCGCGTCAAAAGATGTTCATAGCTGAATTGAAGACGAAGTTGTTGAACAAAGACAAATCTACTAGTGACCTGATGCGGATATTAGTGAAGCAAAGACAAATCTACACACGCGAAGAAACATGAGGAAAAGCTTCAGCGATAGCTGAACTTCTTTGTATCTCTGCAGGAAGAGATATTCAGCGATCGATGATCACTTAGCTTATGCCTCAAGTCTCTTTTGTCTTTCCCATGCACACCCAGTACGATGTGTCAGAACGGACATACCTATGCTACAATTCATACAACAACTCTGTCAACTACATTGTTCATGATACGACCGAAAGCATGTCTCTCAAAATCAGACCCTCTCAGCCAATCAATGAAGGACACGTGTAAAGTGTCCTACCATGCATTTCATGCATAGGGTATAAATAGAAAGATTACAACTCTATCTGAGAGTTGCCCTAAGCCTTCATCTTTCTAAAATATAGAAACCCTTGTTTTCTATACTCCTAAAATCTCCTATTCTCTATATTCTTGTGCAACCATCTTAGTGTTTCTTAAGTTTGTTTAGATTGAGTTATACTTAATCTTATTCCGCAACAGACTTGTAAATTGTGTTTGATTTATCAATAAATAATTTAGTAAACTTTAAAAACTTGTGTTTGTATTCAACCCCCCCTCCCTTCTACAAACTTGTTAAGCACCTTCGGGACCAACAAGTGGTATTAGAGCAGACTGTTTAATCTAATAAACAAGATCTTGCTTTATTCTCTTTTTTGCTATTCTAAATGGCACTTAACACAAACACTAACTACTATGATAATGGTTCACTTTCTAAACCTCCTCGATTTAGCAGAGATAACTTTGTTCTCTAGAAGAATCGAATGATGCTATTTCTAGAAGGTGTAGACCCTACTATACCTAATTACGTAGCACATGGACCTTATGAAACTTTCACTATCATAAGTGTCGTTCCCGCTACTGCCACCACTCCTGTTGTCCCTGAGCGTTATGCTCTTAAGGAGATAAGACAGTGGAGTGATGAAGACAAAAAGAAAGTCGGACTAGATGCAAAGGCAAAAACCATTATCTCTATGGCTCTGCCTGATGAAGCTTTCCATTCCATCATGCATCTTAAAACGTCTAAAGAAATGTGGGAAACAATCTGTGTTCAATATGAAGGCACCACTGAAATCCAAGAAACTCGAAAGATTAACTTGGTAAGACAGTATGAAAGTTTTATCGCTGGTAAGAACGAATCTCTCTCTAATGTTCACCAGAGGTTTAACTGCTTAAAAAATTTACTCTAAAAATAACTGTTTTTTTCTATGTTTCTTTCTAAATACAGAAACTGGTAAAAAATTTGATTATTTTTGGACTCTAAACCTTTCTCTCCAATCTATTTCTTTCTATATTCAGAAATGGCCCAAGCATCGCTCATTGCTTCTAAGAACGTCAAGTTCAACATCACTGACTCCGAGGTCCCTAAGAACAACCATCTCGCCAGGTTGGATTTTGACGCTGAGAAATACCCACACTTGGTGGAAGCTGCTGCATTTCTGAAGCAGTCTTGTTTGGCCTTCGCTCTCACTATGGACCCAAAACCTTCCAAGACTCTTCTACAACAGTTTTGGTTCACCGCTGATGAGACCACTATCACTAACAAAAAGGGTGAAGTGGTCCCTGCCATCTCTTTCACAACTGAACTGGGTTCAAGTTTCCTCACTGCTTACGGTCTCAGGAAGGCACTTCGATTCCCTGAGAAGACCAAAGCTGGATTTGATGCACTCCCCACTGACGCTGAGCTCATCCAATTCTTGGATGATATGGAATATTGTTGGGATAACAAGTCTCGCTCCTCCATCCCCAACAAACTCCTGACCAAGATCCAAAAGGCAAACATGCCTTCCCAACTCAACTACATCTTCTCTCACATTATTCAGAGTATGAGTGGGAAAATTGGCTCCCTGGATCAGGCGAGCAAAGTTCAGCTCCAGATGGGCTACTCGGTCATTGCTGGCAAACACTTCGACTACGCTGGCGCTATTTTTGATGATCTTAAGTCAAAGATAGAGAAGACGGAGAGGGATCCCAAGATCCCATATGTACTTTTTATCTGCGCGTACCTACCCTTTCTCTACGCTGACAAATACCTAACTACTCACGATGGTACTTTTTCCAATGTAGGTCAGCGATCACTCGAGCTCAAGCCGGTCACCGAAGAAGTAAGTCTCTCAACTCTCCGCAACCGTCTCTCTCTACATTCTTCGACTTCAGCGGCCACGCAGGGGGTTCCTTCTCTGACAATCCCTGCCGTTACCACCGCTCTCAAACGACCATCAACTGCTCTTCCTGATCCCTCTAAGAAGGCCAAAAAGACCAAGGAGATCGCCCCTTCGGGTTCTGTTCCTAAAGTAGTTTCTCAACAAACTACTTTGGATGGTTTCGTGGGTCTCTCCTCCACAACCTCTGCAGCTACTACAACAACCGTGTCAGTGATGCCAATCGCTGACATTGTCCGTATGACGACCCCCATCTCCTCAGTTCTTCAACAACCACCTGAGGTAATTTCCACTATCCATATTTCTTCTATCCCCATTACTCCTCCTACTATTTCTTTGGTCTCTAACCCCCCATCTCTTTCACAGCAACCTCAAGTTGCACCCATAGGACCTGATAATCAAATTTTTGAAGGATATTTGCACTTCTTCAACATGTTTGACAATTCAGGTACTCCTAGAATCCTATACACACCTCCCATCTCTCCATATAAGCCTGAGCAACGCTGTGCTCATCCACTAACTTTACTTGTAGGTCCTAATTTGGCAACTGTTGACACTCATGTCAATAACCTTGCTGATAAGGTGGAGTGTCTCACCACCTCTGTAAATGAATCCACCAACGCTGTGAATAAAGCTGGTGAAGAGCTGACAAAGTTGACCGCTGCCTCTTCCTCCAAGGCTGATTCTTCTCTAATGACAGTTGTTCAGGAGGACATTGTCAAGATTAAGGAAGACCTTGTTGGAACTCATCAACAGGACCAACTTATTCAGGGACTTTACGGCAACCTCAACACTGATGTTCGAGACCTTTCCCGTAAGGTTGACTCCGGCACCACGGTCCTTCAGCAAGTACTCGACAAGCTGAATGAACCAGCTCCAACGCCCACACCTTCCTTTACAGAGAATGACCGTACATCTCTAAATATAGTCATTGAATTCATTCATCAGGCTACTTTAGACATTCCTGTCATCGAAGGCCGTCTCGAGCATTTGGAGGTTGAAGTCCGGTCTCTGGCTACTGCAAAAGTTGCACCTCAATCCACTGAACTCTCTTTCGCTGATAATGACAAAGAGGAGGAGAAAGACCTTAATGAAGAAAATGTTGAGGAAGTTGCTGCTGAAGTCCAAGCGGAAGAACCTCCCTATCATGTTGAGGGGGAGAATGTTGTTGTTCAAACCCCTCCCTCTTCTACACTCGCTCAAATTCTTAATGAAGAAGAAGAAACAGAGGAGGAGGAGGACGAAGAAGATGATGAAGATCTTGATCTTCATGATCAAGAAAAGGAGCAACCAGCTGATGATGACGATGACGACGATGAGGAAGACAAATCTCTTTGGTTCTCAGCGGCTAATGTCACTTCGGCGATAGCTGCGAAAGAAGCTATCACAAAAGAAGCAGGGGGAGAGGTGAAACATCTTCAGGTACTCCTTCCCAAGGTAAGCATAACGGTATAGCTACCAAGGGAAATCTGAACATTGTATCACGATCTGAGGGGGAGAATCCTTCTCAGGTATGCCTTTCCATCGTACCCATCTCTTTCTATACCTACCATACCCCTGTCTCTTTCTAAGCCTTTATCTTTCTTTTTCCTAAAAATATACCCTAACTCCCTTTTCACTTCTTGTCCAGAAAGTTCTCTCCCCTGCTTAAGGGAACCGAACTACAAATAATCCCAGCTTCTACAACTTAAGAACAAATAATCCCAATCTCATTCAGTGAGATTGATGATCAAGAAGAAGAAGAAGCCCTGCTCCACCTAGGAAGGCCCTCTAGACCAGCTCATTGGTCAGAGGAAGAACTGAACAAAAGAACAGAGGTGATCTCTCATCTGGAGAGTCAACGGCTGAAAATCCCTCTTCAATCTGCATCCAACGAAATTGACTTCCTTACTGTAGCTGAGATAGAAGAATCCATCAGAACTGAGAAGCTTATTGTTGAATGCCAACAAGACGCAACTCTCGCTCTTAAGGTTCAATCTTCTTAGGTCAAAGACAAAAGTTTAAAGAAGAATCTAGTGAAAGTTTAAGCTGAACTTTTACAAGAAATTGAAGAGGAGCGCTCAAGAAAACAAGAGGTCAACGATAACTCGGTCGAATGGTGTAAGCAAAAAGTCGACTATCGCTCTGACCCACTGAAAATAATAGCCGTTGTCATCTCTAGAAGAAAGAAGAAGGACCAAACTTCTGTAACCATGGAGATAACCAGAGAGGATGCAAGCTCAAAGGCAATGTTCGTTTCAAAGTTTGAGAGTTTTGGCTACATGGAATGGCTAGAGTTCAAAGATGCGCTGAAGAAATCTAAGTCATCCTAGACGCCTTCATCAACAGAGTCACTGCAGTCTTAAACGTGCCATATGCTCTTCCTCCTAAGCCAAGGCAAATCAAAAGAAAGTGATTGTCCCTGTAAAATCAAGTTCTTATCACATAACAAATATAATCACAACAAGAAGATTAGCAAACCTGATTTGATAAACAATCCAAATGATTACAAATCTCTTGAAGGTTTTCTCTCTAAGCTCTCTCTCTCTAGAATCGCCTCTCTCTCTTTTTCTCTCTTTTTAGAATGTACGGCTGCTAAAACCCTGAGATACACACCACACGTAAAAACCTAAAACCCTTTAAACCATATACCTATTTTAAGAGAAAAGGACTAAAACGAAAATACAAGAAAAATAACTTTAACTATTTATTATAAAGGACCTAGACTATTTGTTGAGAGTCGACTTTTCCAGCTTTGACTTCATATTTCCATCTTCAGAAATTGATGATCTTGAATCCAATAAATCTGTGCTCTAACAATCTCCCCCTTTGGATCAAGATCATTACTAAAAAGATTTAGCAATTCAATCTTCTCTTTTAAGCTCAGAAGATGCAATCTCCCTCTTTGTCTTCAGAATGTAGCAATCTCCTCAAACGATGAGAATAAAATCTCTTGGAAAGAAATTATCTCCAGTTTCAGCTCAGAATGCTTTAGTAAATCATCTTCAAAGAAAATTTCTTCAATTCAGTATATCTTCAGAATACTTTGTCTTTGAAAACGTCGATCTTGACATTTCTCTAACCAAGTGATCTCCTCCATTTCTTGGTTAACGCTTCTCCCCCTTTTTGATGAAAAGAGCAACGATTTCATCAAAACTTTTCGTCAAGAAATATCTAATCACTGATATTGCATATGGAGCCTCCGATTATCCGCCAATTCATAAAGATGTGCATCCAGATCTTTGCAAATCCAGACAAAATAATCGTGTAACACCTGAATCAACAAATGAACCAGTTAAAATGTCTGTCAGTAACACGAAGTCACAGTGTGTAACGAATACACATTGGAAATGAGCTTTTTAAAATTCACTCCCCCAGGGCTTCCATTCAATCATCGAAACACCACAAAGGCAATTTCTATGAACGTTATGACAAAGAAACAAATTCCTTGTGTGTTCGTGCATGTGATAGAAAGAATTAAGCACGCGATGATTGCTTATAAGGCTCAAAATGTGTAAACCACTGAGACAACAGTTAGTTAAACACAGACTCAATGTGCATTAGTGAAGTGTGAAGGTGGGGCAGACTTCCTTCTTTTCAATATACAGATTTTCCAAATGAAAACCAGATAGTATATGTGTTGCTTCCCCTTTGAAAATGAAACATTTTCCTTTTAAGAAGAAAATGAGTGGCTGGTGGGGTTTTTGTCAAGAGTTGGCATGGGCTATTTGCCTGTTTCAATAATGTTCACCAAAGAGTTGTGAATCATTAGAATTGTGGTTGCCCAGCTCAGAAAAAGTTGGTGCAGAGTTCTGATATTCTGTTAACTCTGTTCTCACACCCTCTTTCTTTTAAACATTCAGCTCACTACTAACCACACTCTCTTTTTCATTTTACCTCATCACACAATCCACACTCATTTCTTTTCGACTCCTCACATTCAATCACTAATGGATTAACTTCTTGGGTAGGATACACTGGTTAACGTGAATCCATAGAAGTTTCTTTTAAGTCCTAGCACACTGATCCCATGTTATCCTATAAAGCATATGTCGCTCAGATGATTTAACTTGATCAGTTAAAGCTCAAAGATGAAGCAGAAAACATTTAAAATCACACTTCCAAATAATAAAATCTGTTGAAGAATCGGGAAGTGGTTTGAACGTTTAAGAAACATGTTTTCTATGATTGAAAGTTGTCCTTCTTTCAATCATATAGGAGATTAAGATAAAGGAATATACATGTACGAGCAATCTTACATCTCATGAAGTCAAGCTTAAAGTCATAAATATATGATCTTGTAAGCATCTCTCAAACTGCAAAAGTCTAAAGGTCTAGTCAAAGCAACTTTATTCACTGAAATTGAAATGACAGAAAGCAGTAAAACAATTAAAGTACGAGTTCTGATCTGAAATAATCAGAAGTCATAGCCATACTCCTTTGACTTGTACGCTTCCCCTAAAATCATGCATCACTAAAAATTAGTCAGTAAATACAATGCAGACATTTGATATGCTCCCCCTCAAAATAACATTGATCATCTATGAGGTAATTCTCACACTCCCCCTGAGATCATGAACAGACTAGTAAAGTGCAGATATCTTTCAGAAATAATGATGAAGAAATGATGAAAAGATACAATAAGAAAACTTTAATAAGTAACCCCTGATTAGGTCTTAAGATTTAGCATACCTAGCCTAGAGACAAGAAAAGTGAATCGCTTTTCGTCTAAAGGTTTGGTGAACAAATCTGCAAGCTGATAATCAGTTTTTACAAAGTAAAGTTCAATTGATCCTTTTTCTACATTATCTTTTATAAAGTGATACCTGACATCTATGTGTTTGGTCTTGGTAAGCTGAACAGGATTAGCTGAAATCGCGATAGCGCTCTTCGAGTCACAATACATCGGGATTCTATTGAAATGGAAACCATAGTCTCGTAGTTGTGTTCTAATCCACAAGACTTGAGAAAAGCAGCTAGCAGCAGCTATATATTCTGCTTCGGCCGTGGAAGTGGAGACACATAATTGCCATTATCTCCGAGGAATTGTATATGACCCGAGGTGCTCTTCCTGTCTAACATGCAACCAGCGTGATCTGCGTCTGAATAAGCTGTTAGTTCAAAGCTAGTATCTTTAGGATACCATAGACCAAGACCTGCAGTCCCCTTCAGATACCTGAAAATTCGTTTAACTGCAGACAAATGGGATTCTTTAAAATTGGCCTGATATCTAGCACATAAGCATGTAGAAAACATTATATCCGGCCTACTGGAAGTAAGATACATTAAAGAACCTATCATCCATCTATAAGTCCTAACATCAACAGCCTTTCCTGAAGGATCGGTGCCAATCTTAGTACCAGGTGCCATTGGGGTACCAATTGGTTTACAATTTTCCATTTTGAACTTCCGAAGAATATCAAGAATGTATTTAGATTGATTGATAAAAATCCACGTTGAAAATTGTTTGACTTGCAATTCGAGAAAGAAGTTCATCTCTCCCATCATACGCATCTGAAAACGTAACACCATGAGGTTTGCAAAGTTCTTACAGTATTTAGGATTTGTAGAGCCAAAAATAATATCATCCACATATATTTGAATAAGAAATGATATCGCCTTTTTCCTTTTTAATGAAAAGAGTGGTATCGACCGTACCTTTTGTAAAACCTGACTTGACCAAGAACTGAGATAAGATATCATATCAGGCGCGAGGGGCTTGTTTCAGTCCATAAAGAGCTTTATCCAAGATGTAAACATGATTAGGCTTATCTGGATTCACAAACCCTTCTGGTTGTGAGACGTAGACTTCCTCCTTGAGTACACCATTCAGAAAAGTTGTCTTCACATCCATTTGATAGACGGTGAAGTTCTTGTGGGCTGCGTAGGCTAAGAACATCTGAATTGCCTCTATACACGCCACTGGAGCGTAAGTCTTGTCATAATATATCCCTTCCTCTTGCCTATATCCCTTGGCAACAAGTCGTGCTTTGTTTCGGATAACAGTACCATCTTCATATTTCTTGTTTTTAAACACCCATTTCGTACCAATGATGGTTTTACCTTCAGGTTTGGGTACGAGTCTCCAGACTTTTAGTGCTTCAAACTGATTCAGCTCATCTTGCATCGTAATTACCCAATCTGAATCGGCAAGGACCTCAGATACGCGAGTAGGCTCGATCTTGCTCAGAAAGGAGTCATGCATACATAGACTCAAAGTGGCAGACCTAGTTTGCACCGGTTTGGACGAATCTCCAATAACTTGGCTTATCGGGTGCTCTTTGGTCCACTTGTGTTCATGAGGGAGTGGATTAGATGTAGACTGATCATCTTCAGCATCTAGGAATCCACTGTTATCTCCTTCAGATGGTTCAGAAAGAATGGGGGTTTCAGTTGAAGTAGTAGTTGTAGAAGTCGCAGTAGGTACAGCTTGGTCAGTCTGTTGATCAGTCCTTACAGTACATTCTACTGAGTCAGCTACTTCTGTCTCTTCGGTGTTGGTCACAACTTCAACTGTCGGAGTAGGCATTTGAACTGGAGCTTCTTGCTGAATCGGGGAGTTGGAGTCAGTAGAGATATCTGAAATGGTTGGATGAGTTGTCATCGAGTCTTCCATCCTGTCAACCACAACAGATTTAGGCACATTAGATCTAAGAAATTCATCATAAAACAGTTCAAATAATAAATCCAAATCAGATAATTTAGAAGTAGACGATGAAGCGCCATCTGATTTATTCTCTTGAGGTGCAGGTCCTGGACTGGTTGGCCCAGAAGCTAGTACTCTGGTTATTACGGGTTCCGAACTAACGTGCTCAGAAGCCATTTCTTCATCAAATGTGACGTTAACGCTCTCAATCACCGTCTTTGACTTCTTCAAGTAAACACGGTATGCAGTAGATGTAGAAGAATATCCAACGAAGATGCCCTCATCCACCTTAGCGCTGAACTTGTTCAGATTCTCTCTGTCGTTTAACACATAACACTTACACCCAAATATATGAAAATATTTTATTGTAGGTGTCCGATTGTTGATTAACGCATATGGAGTCTTCTGAAATCTTCGGTGTACCATGGAATGATTCTGAGTGTGACACGCAGTCGATACAGCTTCAGCCCACAGAAATAGAGGTAAGTCAGATTGGCTGAGAATAGTTCGAGCGGCCTCGACTAGTGTACGATTTCGCCTTTCGACTACTCCATTCTGTTGAGGCATACGTGCAGCAGAGTGTTGATGTGATGTCCCAACCGATTCGAGATATTCTTCAACTATTTTGTTCTTGAACTCTGTGTCGTTGTCAGTTCTGAGAATCTTGACTTGTTTCTGCAGATTGACTTGGGTCGTCTTCAGAAATGTAATGAGAACTTCGGGCATCTCATATTTTGACCGTAGAAACTTGACCCAAGTGTATCGCGTATAGTCTTCCACGATAACTAGCACGTACTTCTTTCCGCCTAAGCTTTGCATTCGCATAGGACCGCATAAATCTATATGCAACAACTCTAATGGAGAGTTGGTACTCGGTTCAGGCTTTGGTTTATGTGGAGCTCTATTCATCTTTCCCTTTTCACATGCTGCACACAGGTGTTCTTTTTCATACTTCAGTTCAGGAAGTCCTTTCACTAGTTTTCCACTGACTAGTTTGTTGATGTACCGAAAGTTGAGGTGAGAGAGCCGTCAATGCCATAACCAGCTTTGTTGCATCAAGGCTTTTAAGAGTATACATACCTGATTGTCAGCCTGGACCTTTGGCAAGTTGATGGTGTAGAGGTTTGACTTGCCAGTGCCGACCAAGAGTTCTTTCCCGTCTTCAGTGCGTACCGAACATTTCTTAGCCTTGAAATTCACCTCTAAGTCTTTGTTGCAGAACTGGCCAATACTGAATAGGTTGTGTCCTAAGCCTTCAACATAGCTCAGCTTCTTAATCGTGACATTTTTCGTGTACAACATCACCATACCCCATAATTGGTGAAAATTGATCATTTCCAAAACGAACTGTGTCGCAGTATTTGTCTGTATAATTAGACAACATACTCTTCTGCCCGGTCATATGCTTGGAACACCCGCTATCCAAGTACCACATATGACGAGTCTGCACAAAACAAATCAGGAGATAAGAGGTTTAGGTACCCATTTATAAATGGGACCTACAATGTCAGTACATGATTTTGGCACCCATTTAAATTTGGGTCCGCTTTGTCTTTGAAAACCATATGAACGATAAGAAGAATGATAACGATAAGAGGAAACATTATATGAGTTATACCAAACATCAGAATATTTACGAGAAGCATAATCATATCTACCAAAATTTGAAAACTTTCTATTAGATGGGGCTAACTGGAATAATTGCTTTATGGAATATTTCTTGCGAGAGTCAACAAGATTAGGTTTAGAAGTAGCAACATTCACAATCAATTCATCTTTACTAGAAGTCTTTTTATTCAAATTAAAACTAGAACTAGATTTAGCAGTCTCGTCAATCTCCTGTTTTGGTCGCCACACCAACTTAACTTCATGCCTTTGCTTTCTCACATCTGAAACATTTGAAACTTTTGAGTTAGAATTGTAAGAATCAAAAGAATGCTTCTTTTGTGGCTTACCAGTGGTGATCGGTTTCTGTGAATGCTGAGATTTTCTTTTCTTACCTTTTGCATTATTCAATTTCACAGAAACTGATTTATCAACTTTCATTGATGTTTCACCCTTTTCAAACACACTGGGTAACCCGAAAGAATTAACAACACAAGATGAATGATCAGGAAGTTTGGTAGTAAAGTCAAATTGAGCAACACATTCATCTAAAACACCATCAGAGTTTAGGAAATTAAGCTCATTATCAAGTAAACCAGATCTATCATCAGATTTTAAAGCCTTGGAGAATTTAGAAAACTCAGTATTTTTGAACACTGTAGAAAATACAGTTTGTTCTAAATCCATCAAAATTCTTTCTTCTGTGAGAGTATTCTCGAGTTCAGAAATTTTACTTTCCAAAACTAGAGGAGGGACGTAAAGCTTACCTTCGATAGGTTTAGCCTCCATTTATTTTACAGAATAACTCTCAAAATAATCATTGGAAAGAGATTTTGATTTATCAGAACTATAACTGTTATTCAACCTCTCATAGCGAAATGGAAGTTGAAACTTAGTTGTGTTCTTTATTTTTGCATATTCCTTGGCTTGATCCTCTTCAGACAGTCTAGCCCAAAAAGGTTTGAGTTCAGGATACTGAGGAGCCAATGTCATAAATCCAAAATCATAAAGCGCAGGCACTTCAGATATACCCTTTTTGAGACACTGTGGATTCTCGTATCCGAGCCCCCAACTCTCTTTGTTCTCTTTGGGTTTGTTTAGATGAATAGTTTGTTCAGTTTGACCCAAAGTATATAATTTTCCTTCCAAAACATTCACTTTGTCAATTAAAGATTTCTTTCCTTTGAAAGCGAAGAATTTATTTTAGAAATCTCTTTTGACTCAAACTCACACATTCTATATTTGGAGACAGTTTCAGATAACTCCTTATGAATTATAGTCTTCTCTTTTGCGCTGGTGTCTATGTTTTTGTGCAAAGTTTCAATTAATACATTTTTCTTAGCAATATCATTGCTAAGTTTATGTATAGATTGATTTTTCTCATTAATGACACCTCTCTCACACTTAAGTTTAGACTCTAATTCTTGGAGTTTAGACATCATGGCATGCATTTGATTCATAAAATCAGATTCAGTTAAGTCACATACCTCTTCGTTATCTCCTTCATCAGAATCAGCTTCAGCTTCTGACTGTTGCTTACCCATCAAGCACAGGTGTGCTGTCTCGTCCTTCTCTCCTTCCTCTGATTCTTGGTCCGAATGCTCGAGCCAGTATTCATCCTCGGCCATTAATGTCTTTCCAGCTTCCTGTTGCTTGGCTAGGAGCATCTTATTCTTGTAGTAGTCGGAGTTCCGGACTTTAGGTTTTCGGCAGTCCTTGGCAAAGTGACCGAGTTTGCCACAGTTGTAGCACTTTGTCGGTTCTTCCTGCTTGGGCTCTTCGGATCTATCCTTCTTCTTCTCTTCTGGTCTCTTTTCTTCAACTCTCTCCTTGTGTTTGTAGTTATTTGGACCAGACGAGTACCTCTGACTGTTGGAGCTAGGCTTTTTATAGTACTTCTTTTGGAAGGCCTTGGTTAACATTAGCATAGATTCCTTCAGATTTTCACAATCGTCAGAGTCAGAATTCGCCTCACTATCAGCCTCTTCTGATTCATATGCTATCATCATCTTCTTCTTCTTCATGCTTGTAGACTTCTTCTTGACCACAAGTGCAACCGGATCAGCAACTGCTTTGTCAGCCTTTTTCATCTCAGCCGTGATCTCATCCACCTCTTCCTCATTCTGTCTGAGGGTTTCATAGACTTCATGAAGTGGAATGTCGTTCAGATCTTTCATTTGCCTCATCTGTCTAGTGAAACTCTTCCACTCAGGCTGGAGGTTGCTGAGAAATTTTACATTCAGCTCAACTTGAGATTTGTTGATCTTGTTCTTGCTTAGCTCGTTCAAAAATGTCACAAATCTGTCATAGGTGGCTTCTAGTGATTCTCCAACTTTAGCTTTGAATTCTTCATAGTTATTCAGGCAGTTGGATACTTTGAGTTGGTTGCCGACTTTAGATCCGATCATCATCTTCTCCAATTGATCCCACATCTGCTTTCCAGTAGCATTAAAGTTGTCTATTTTGACATAAATCTCATTAGGTATGCCTTGCAGAATGAAAGATTTAGCTAATCTGTCATCTTTGTGTCGTCTTAACTGCTCATCTGAATATTCAACAAGCGGAACAGGATACACTCTCTGTTCTTCTGCACCATTTGCTCCAGCTACTGTGAGTGTCTTGGTGGGAATTGTCATTTTTCCTTCCTCTAAGGATAGCCTTATGTAGTCTCCCAACTCATGTCTGTCAATGAAATCAAAGAATCTGTCTTTCCACTGCTCGTACTCCCCTTTGAAGAGAACTGGTGGCTTTACATCGGTTCTGATGGCGAGAGCTTCTCTGGAAGTCATCCTGATTTGAAAATATGCAATAAGAGAACTTGAAATTGATCGTTAGTCCCAAATGAAATCAAATGAATATTGAATAATACTGAAAATAAGAATCAGAAATAAAGTTTCTTGAAACACCAAGATTAGATTTCGCAAGATACACAAAGAATAGCACAAAATTCGCAAGAAATATGAAAAACACTCGAAATTCGCAAGCAATAAGAAATAACAAATTCATAATTCGCAAACCACACACAATAGAACACAGAGTTCACAAGTTTTAAAGTAGAATTCGCAGAATACACACTTGCGAATTCTATACCCTTAGCGAATTCTATACTTAAAGAAAATTTAGACACCACACTTTTCGCAACCCTATAGTCTGCGAATCCTGGACAATTCGTAAAAACCCCTTCTGCGAATTCTAAGAATTCGCTACACTCAGGCTTGTGAATCCTTTACTTTTCGCAATACAGGGCTCAGCGAATTCTGTCCTTAGCAAACTTTTCGAGAACTTTTCGTACACAAGACAACTGCGAATTCTAGGAGATTCGCAAGATGCGGTCCTGCGAATCCTTAAAGAACCCTGCGAAATTCACACTTAAGAAAAATATAGCAATTAAACACCCTGCGAAAACCAATTCAAAGGATCTGCGAATCCTTTGATCAACCCTACGAAACCTTAGTCCTTTGCGAGTTCTTGACCAAACTTGCGAGTTATTTACTTGAACTTCGAAAAATCAACCCTGAATCATTCAAATCCTATCTAGACTTCGATTTACAACTCGAAACTTTGACAATAGGACCATAAACACATCTAGAACTGATTACAATCAAGTAATTTCAAAAACAAACCCTCTTAGTGAGAATCGATTAATGAAACAGTGTTGTGGACTCGTGAACTAAAAACTGAACAAAATCACAGAATAAGGATCGATTACAGTGCAAATCATGAATAAAACAATACAAACTCAATCTAATACTGATTTCGATCAAAACCCAAAAGATTTCTACTCGAAAAACACACAAAAACTCAAAATCAGTATTGAATATCGATGGAACAATGTTCGGCATGTGTATTCTTTTGATTTCAATCTGGTTTGCTCTGATACCAATTGATTGTCCCTGTAAAATCAAGTTCTTATCACATAACAGATATAATCACAACAAGAAGATTAGCAAACCTGATTTGATAAAATATCCAAATGATTACAAATCTCTTGAAGGTTTTCTCTCTAAGCTCTCTCTCTCTAGAATCGCCTCTCTCTCTCTTTTTCACTCTTCTTAGAATGTACGGCTGCTAACACCCTAAGATACACACCACACGTAAAAACCTAAAATTCTTTAAACCATATACCTATTTTAAGAGAAAAGGACTAAAACGAAAATAAAAGAAAATTAACTTTAACTATTTATTACAAAGGACCTAGACTATTTGTTGAGAGTCGACTTTTCCAGCTTTGACTTCATATTTCCATCTTCAGAAATTGATGATCTTGAATCCAATAAATCTGTGCTCTAACAGAAAGTCTGCTTCTTCCTCCTCTGAAAATGTCGTTGCCATCATAAACGACACCTCCATCAAATTCTCAAAGGAAGCATTGTTCGGACCTCCTCCTGATCTCTTGGTTCTAGACCTATCACTACCTCCTGGTGGACCATATATTCCCGGGAAAGTACTTAATAATCCTCATGGAATATTCTTCAGAGATGATGAAGGGGTACTCAGATTTCAAAGAGTCTCTGAGATTCCCATCTGTCCTCTGAATCATCTCAAAGATCTTTTGTGTCTATGGTGTGACTTCTCTCCATCAGCTGATTCGATCAAATCAATCGTTCATCAAGAATCATCAGATTGAAGGCAAAGAAGAGAAGAAATACCTGACTATATGATCAATATTCCAAAGTCTTATCTAGATAGCTGATAGATTAGTCTCTTACTTCTTGTAATCTATTAGTTAAACTTACAGTAGTTAGTTCTTCACTTGTACTTATATTTTCATCTCTTGTAATTCTTTCTTTGAATTAATGAAAATTCAGTGAAGTACTTAACCCTATCAGTTAGACTTACAGTAGTTAGTTCTTCACTTGTACTTATGTAGTTCTTTCTTTGTAATTCTCTATCAGTGATTTGATAAAGACCCTTTTCTATACCTAGTGAAAATTACGTTTAATAAATATGTATTAGTGTTTCATCATCAGCGATCAGACTGAGCCTGTTCAGTTATCACTGATGATCCTTCTTGTAAACATTCATATGTATTAGTGTTTCACCATCAGCGGTTAAATACTGAGTATGTTCAGTATCGCTGATAGTTTCTGATGTAAACAGTTAACGTAATCCCTGAAGACAAGTTTCGCGTCAAAAGATGTTCATAGCTGAATTGAAGACGAAGCTGCTGAACAAAGACAAGTCTACACACGCGAAGAAACCTGAGGAAAAGCTTCAGCGATAGCTGAGCTTCTTTGTATCTCTGCAGGAAGAGATATTCAGCGATCGATGATCACTTAGCTTATGCCTCAAGTCTCTTTTGTCTTTCCCATGCACACCCAGTACGATGTGTCAGAACGAACATACCTCTACTATAATTCATACAACAACTCTGTCAACTACACTGTTCATGATACGGCCGAAAGCATGTCTCCCAAAGTCAGACCCTCTCAGTCAATCAATGAAGGACGCGTGTAAAGTGTCCTGCCATGCATTTAATGCATAGGGTATAAATAGAAAGATTACAACTCTATCTGAGAGTTGCCCTAAGTCTTCATCTTTCTAAAATATAGAAACCCTTATTTTCTATACTTCTAAAATCTCCTATTCTCTATATTCTTGTGCAACCATCTTAGTGTTTATTAAGTTTGTTTAGATTGAGTTCTACTTAATCTTATTCCGCAACAGACTTGTAAATTGTGTTTGATTTATCAATAAACAATTTAATAAACTTTAAAAACTTGTGTTTGTGTTCGACCCCCCCCCCTTCTACAAACTTGTTAAGCACCATCGGGACCAACATTTGTGTTTCCTGCAAAATGCTATGGCTTTAACAAATCCGCCAACACTTTACGTTTACGATGATTACACATTGGCGGGCGGAAGCAACATTGGTGGCGGTTCGAACACCGGAGGCGCTCCTGATGTGTATGCCCCCAAGAAGAATTAAACTCCTTACGTTCCTCGGTTCCATGAGCAGAGTCAAACTCCTTACGTGTCTCAGTTTGATTCCGCTTTTCTTCTTGAACATGGTTATGGTATGAATGACTATAACCCCGATGTTGTTCCTGAGACAGAAGAACCGGTAGACGAACGAGAAGAACCGGTAGTTGAACGAGAAGATGAGGAAGACGAAGCCGAAGAAGAATTTCATCAAGACCCCGATGAATCTCATGTTTATGACCTGGGTCTTTTTGATGTTCATACGGATGAAGAAGAAGAAGAAACGTCTGAACCCAGTCCTGTTAAATCATATGGTGGGATAAATGATTTCTTTGGTATGCCTCCCTCCCTTCCAAAAGATCGAGAGCCCGTCATCACACCAAACGAAGCACCCGTACATTTTAACCGTAGTAGAAGAGTGAATCTAGGGGATGTTTTCCAAATGAAAGACGAAATGACCCTTGCTATCGGGAGGAAGACCCTTGAAGAGGGTTTCCAGTTTAGAGTTTAAAGATCTTCAAAATCCCGATACGATGCGAGATGTGTGCAGCCTAACTGTAATTGGCGTATTTATGCGGTGTGCATACATAATACCACTATGTTCCACGAACGAATTCTGAACGACGTACATACTTGTTCAAGGACCCAGATGAATCCCAACCACCGTAACGCCATTAGCAGAGTATTAGGACACATAATTTTTCCTAAAGTGAGTGATGAAAGCCGGAGAATACGTGGAAAAGACATTGTGAATGACATGAAGGTGGACATACACCTAAATATCTCGTATTGGCAAGGTTTGGTGCGAAGGCTTATGCGCTAACCCTTGTGCGGGGTACCCCCCCACGAATCTTTTAGCCGACTCCTTGCGTTCTTCTATAACTTGGAGCTTAATAATCCTGGTACTTTCACTGGAATAAAGACAGATAGTACACGACGTTTTGAGATGTGTTTTGCTGCCCTTGGTTGCTCGGTACGTATTTTCTAATGTTTTGCCTCGGCCAGTATATTTTTTTGCATTAATAGATATTGTCTGTAATTTTCTAATGCCTAAACCACGTAATTTATGTAGATTCAGTCGTTTCTGGGACACTTGCGTCGTGTCCTTATAATAGACGGCGCTCATTTGAAGGGTCCTTACTTGGGCACAATGTTCTTAGTCGTTGATATGGACGCCAATAACCAAATTATGTCGGTCACTTTCGGAGTGGGTAGGTTTAAGAGTGGGGAGGCGTGGACTTGGTTTTTGACGATGTTGAAGGAATGTATCCAAGAACCGGAAGGGTTGGTGTTCATATCCGACAGGGCTTTATCCATAAGCCAAGCTATCAACATGGTTTACCCAAATGTTCATCATGGTTTGTGTTGTCGTCATTTGCTGATGAACGTAAAAAGCAGGGACAGTAAGGCCAAGTTTCGGAAGGGTATGTTTTGGAAGACGTGTAAAGCGTACATGAAGGAGGATTTTGAACATAAAATGTAAGCTCTGCGACGCGTTATACCTGTAGGAGCGTCACTTATGGACGCGGTTGGCAAGGAGAAATGGTCACGGGCTTATTTCCCCGGAATGCGTTACAACATAATGACTTCAAACAGCGCCGAGTCGGTTGATGCACTGTCTCGTTTTGCTCGGAAACTTCCTATCGTGTCCCTTATGGATTACTTCCAAGAATTTCAACAAGATTGGTATTCAATTCATCAGAACAAAGCAGGTTTTCATAGTCACACTTATCCACTGTTATTTTCGTTTATCACAAAAATTCACAACATATTTGCAAGATTTTAATCTTTCGTTTTTCTGCAGCGAGATGGGTAAAAGCCCCCCCCCCCCCCCCAAAAATAGAAAAAATTGTTAGAAGGAGACAGGTGAAGTCAGAAAGGTTTATTGTCCATGAAATAGTTCATGGCCTATAAGAAGTTCAAGATTCCCGTAGGGACATGAAAGTGGATTACCATCGTTATAGTTGCTCTTGTAGGAAATGGCAGATCTCAGGTTTACCTTACAGTCATGCAATCGCCGTTGCCAGGCATGAACGGTGTACAGATGTCATCCACATGGTATCGCCTTACTTCAAAACGGATAATTTTCGAGCCACATACTCAGAGCTCATACATCCGCCTGGGCATCCTGATACATGGGTTGTTCCAGACACTCCGCTTATGACCGTTAAACCACTGGTCTACAAGAGATGCGCCGGAAGACCGAGTAACCATGATCGTATCCCATCTCGTGGTGAGGATCCCACACCGAGGAGATGTACTCGATGTGGAGAAATCAGACATACTCGGGCTCATTGTCAAGCGCTTGCACCAGTGAATCGTAGAAGCCAAAGAGCATCTGGTAGCCGCACTACTCAACCAATGCCTACCGAAGATTATGGAGGAACTTATAGACATCAAACTTTTGATTTAAACGTTGATCTGAACGAGTAACAATGTATGTAATGAACGTATTGATTATAATGAATAATGTTCGTGTATCATGATAGTAAACAAAATGCTACACTTTATTACTTAACCCAAGGATAAAACCGAGCAACGGAAATCTATCGACTACTACATGACAAGGTTAATTTAAACAAAGTTCGGAACATGAACATTCAAACACAAAAGGATAGAACCAAAAGGTAAACTAGTATCCCTTTGGGTAGAGAGCTTTACACCTAATGATCCAATCAGCCTTTTCATTGATCATGTCCTCTATGCGGGGATAGTTTTCTTTGATATTCTTTATTTTGTTTTCGTCTTCCCTGATCTCTCTCTGCACCACCGTCACCGTCTGCTTCTTTCTCTCGACGACAGTCTCTAACTCTATCTGCTCGGCCTTGTTCTTCCGCCACAGGTCTTTGAGCTTGGAAATATCTATCTTTGCTTGTCGTATGGATTCCCTCGTCCCCTCCAGCATCCTTTGAGAAGGTGTATGGTTACGAGAGGGGGCCCTTCGTATTCATGTGTCTCTACATACCACTCATATGCCTCGTTAAATTCCTCTTCCTCCTCCTCTGTTATTGGAAAATAAGTTGAAGTTTTTTCAAATTTATTCCACTCCTCCTCCATTTGGGGTGGTTTCCAACCTATCCTTGAACTTCCATCCATCAATGGTTGATGCAAACAGGAAGTTCCAGCCATGTAAGAAGAAATTGTTCAATTACTCTAGTGATTCACAATGTGTTTGTTTTTCTATGGTTTACAACAACTCAACCATGGGGTACTTATAGTCGTTCAGGTCCTCCATTGCGGAGGTGCACTAGGTACGCCATTGCGGAGGTGCACTAGGTACGCAATTGCGGATCTGCAAGATTCGCCTGTAATATTCAACTGAAAGATTCGCCTGAAAAGGCTTACACATATGTCTAATATATTTTGTGGTTTGAACAGTTTATATTTTATACTACTTGAAAACAAGTATTGGAGACAATATTATTTAAGAGCATATCATAAACACGTTCTCATTCGAGACAATATTATTTAAGAGCACATACATGTCAAACTGAAGACCCCCTATGCAAGTTACAACTACTCTAATTTGTTCAAGACCCCATCATAACCTGAACCTTGATAGGGCCAATGGTGGAGAACTTGGTTGATGTTATCTTTGTTCGAGAAATAAGGGAGATTTACATTATCAGTGGATCACAAAGGCAACCAAGATGGCTTTCCGCCTTTGTCATCCACTGATAGCGTAACTCCCCCGCCATCAGTCCCATCAAGGTCCCGGTTAGTATGAGGTTTTGCAACATATTATAGTTTCAAACTTGCTTATTACAAACATACACGGCCATTTAAATGTTAATGTATGGCTACACGATGCTTGGTTTTTTTCTGGAATCCCCACCGACTTCTAATATGCTCTGGTGATACAAGTCCGGAAGTGTTAAGCTCCACTCTCTCGTTGTACACTTCAATTACGGTATGGCTGTCAACATACTGACGTATATTTGCTACATCTTCATCAGTAGCCAATGCTTGCAGTCCAGTCAATAAGTCTTCATTTGGCCTTTTGAAATACAACATATAATATTTCGGTTCGTTGTAACCTAGCTCTTTCATGATCTGGTGAAACAATTGCATGGAAAGATCATCGACATCTAACATGTCAACATAGATTTCTAGACCACGGAAGTAGTGTCATCTAGGTGGTTCCGTGAAGTACCCTTGATGGTGGACTTTCATGGTAAACATTTGTGGATAATCCACTGTTGATAAACATGAACAACATTAGCCTTCGACAACATTTAACACAAGAAAAACCAAAAAAAAAATATGAACACTAACCATATAACTCGGTGGTAGTGTCTGGAAGAGATTGAGTTAAACATCTGAAGTTCCAAACATGAAGATTCGGAGATGCCATGTAAGAAGAAATTGTTCAATTACTTTGATGATTCACACTGTGTTTGTTTTTCTATGGTTTACAACCACTCAATCATGGGGTACTTATAGTCGTTCAGGTCCCTCATTGCGGAGGAGCACTAGGTACGCCATTGCGGAGGTGTACTAGGTCCACAATTGCGGATCTACAAGAATCGCCTGTAAGATTCGACTGAAAGATTCGCCTGAAAAGGTGCAGGTTTATCTTGACCAAATCTAGGTCCGCAATGACAAAATCTAGGTCCGCAATTGTGGAGGTACACTAGTTTTTTGGCTATAAATACTCACATTATTTCCAACTTACAAGTCACACCATCCATATATCATTTTCCATCAACTTATATCACATGGCTGAAAACCGAGCCTCTTCTTCAAACCCCCCCTCCTTACAAACAATGTCGGAAAGGATGAGACAATACGTAGAAAAAGCTGAGGCAAGGATCGAGGAACTCAGTCAAAGGTGGAAAGAAATTCTGGCCAAGAAGGAAGGGTACTTGATAAGGATGGACGCAGACAGAGAAGAGATAAAAAGGTTGAAGCGGGAGATAAAAGATAAGGAAGACCGTATTCATTACGACAACGAACGAGCCAACAAGATTGTCCAAGAGTTCGCAGACAAGCAAGCTGAGATAACCGAGAAACAAAATTGGATTGATCAATGTAAAGCACTTATCCTTAGATGGTGCTACTGTTGTTGGTTTCTTATCTGGACTTTGTATGTTGATGCTTTGTACCTGTCATTTCTATTTAACTGTTTCGTACCTGTCTGATGTTCTAATTTGTTCGTGAATAAAACAGTTCAGTATTTTGTGCATTTTGATCAGTTTTAAATTTTAAAACAGTTCGTGAATAATAAGAGTTAGTAGATGTAAAAGTAACGTGCTCAATAAAAAATAGTTTGTACAGACTGTTACATCTTAAAACTAGGTACTACATATCGTTCAGTCCAGCCTCCCTCAAAGACCATATAATATCTGTCATCTCCTGCCGCCACCGCCTGCAGTCTGCGGATGTATCCGTGCTAGCTGGATGTCGCCCTTCCACCAAGTCAGCGATAAATTTACATACCCATGGACCACAGTCTCCAAGCGATCCAGCCTACTGTGGAACATTCAGCGCGTATTGCCATCTGAAGGAGATAAATGCAGCCGCTCGATGACCTTCACCCAGGTCCATAAACAATTGAGGCATCTTCCTGGTGAATTTCCCCATCATGTCTTTAAGGGGCTGCTCCAAGGTTGGCCTCTTCAGACTGTCGTATACGGTCATAACCATGGAATCCATATCAAACTGCCCAAGCAACCAATGCCTATCAACTATACATATGGGGATGAACACCTAAAACATAAAAAGTTAGATGTTTTTCATGTCAATTATATAAATCGGTAATTTCTTACATAATATATATGTAAACTTATTTCCATACCCGTTCCACGGTGCCCCACGCTGGAAAACCACTATTTCATTGTTCACCATCACACTGTCCCTTCACATATGAAAGATCATCACTCACAGAGATTTAATACATGAAGTCCGGGAGCACCATCGTCTAAGTAGCATGACTAGAGCGTGACTCCAGGTGAAGTCGTATTCATATCTCGACATGCTATTAATAAACAATTACATGTTAAACATGAGTCTCGAATTATTATTAATAAAATTGTATTACTAGAATAAAAAAATTAAGGCACTAACCTCGGTCTCAAAATATCTACTATCTTCCACCCACAATAGTTTTCCCCAAAATGTACGATCTACGGTACGGAGTGGAAGAACTGGAAGTCGCACCTGACCAGGCAACGTGCCATCCCGATACATGCGCTCCACCAATATAGATATCTTCCCAATTGTGGAAGTCGCCTTACCTTTCGCTTTCTTCTGTCGGGGAGCTGGGGGGTAGAATCAGGAGGGGCGGTGTATGGAGAGACCTGGAGATAGGAAGGATGTCGTACATGTACCCCCCTCCCAAGGTTCTCCTGCAGAGGCGGTCTCGGAGCCACGGAGGTAGGCGGTCTAGGAGATACGGTAGGGGGCGGTCTAAGAGTACAAAACTGGGGACTGTCGTACACCCCTCCCACCTCCGCCCCACCCATAAAGAACGCCCCTGACATGTCTGGGACAACCATACCAAACGCCCCTGACATGTCTAGGCCACCCACACCGGTCGTACCTGACACTCCCTGCATAACAAAATAAATAAATAACCGTACAATATCATAGAAAAAAATAAGTTAAACATTAACCGATTGATGAGACTTACCGCCTGCATATGGGAGGGGCAAAAAGCGTAAGATGGATCTGGCATCGTGGGTGATGAAACCCAGGTGTCCATGCTCGAGGCTCGCTCTTGCTGGGCTGGCTGTGGTGGATGAGCGGAAAGCTACGTACAAGTACTAATTGTTAATCAATGTAAATAAGTTTAAAATTAAATACATAATTAAAATTAAATACTTACATGCCACTGCTGCATCTCACGGTACATATCCTGCATATGAGTATACATATCCTGATGACCACCCCACCACACATTTATATCATTAACAGACCCCTCTAGACGATCTATCCTACCCTACAAGGTGGTCAAACGATCCCAATATGCAGTATAAAGATCACTGGGTGGCATGCTCATATGGGGGGCTCATGTTGGGATGCCTGATGGATCTCTGGGCTAAAGGTCCCCCCAACACTAGCGTCGTGGTGGAAACCAGCACCGTGACCACCATCACCACCATCGTCGTCGTCATCGTCGCCGTTACCGTCATTACCATCACCGCCGACTCTCGTCCTCTTTATCCCCTACTCCTCCATCCCCTGGAAAAATCGATGGCTAATCTGATACCACTGAAATGCCTCCTCCTCAGGTTTCGCCATAAGAAGGCCGGTCGGTGCCCGACCCTCCTAATATTCATAATCTATAATGTTATATTTTAACGTTAACATAATTAATATTTTAAGGTATTTAAAAATACGTACCTGTGACACATCAAGTATAAACGCGATATGTCTACTGTCAAGGATAATCATCCTAGTCCAACGAACACCCCTAGGAAGTCTGGGATGCATTGTGAAAAACTGGGAAGCGGTAGAAAATGTCTCCAATATCCAAACCTGGGAGTTACAAGTTGTTAAAATATGGAATGCATTAACCATGTATAAGTTTAGTAACAGTAAATCAACTAACCTTGAACGCATGTAAAAACCCTGTAAGTGTCAACTTCGGCTGCTCCAGTGTACGTCTCCGGATGGCATCGACCATCTGCCAAAAGGTTGGTTCCCAGACATAAAAACCCCAAGGAAATCGGTTAAAAAATCGATAATCCTGTTCTACAGTAAGCACAATGGCGGAAACGGGTAAATGGCCCTGTCGGCCAAGAAAGAATACCTCCACCATCATGATCAAGCAAACACGGACAACATCATCGTCCGTAAGCTGATCTCCATCTCCCAGTGATGAAAATCTCCTATCGACATGGCGGATCAGCAACCTCTTCACATCACTAAAAACCCGACGGATGAAAACGGAGAACCTCTGCGTCTGCTTCTCTGGCAATGACGGAAGCTCTCCAAAGCGGAGTGCGGTCACGAGGCAGAACTCCTCGCGCCCAAATCTCAGCACATGTCCTCCCACCTTGAAGAACATATTATGCTCAACGTCATTCTCGAGGAAGATCTCCATGCGTAAGACGGTGTGGATGAGTAATGGGTCATAGGAGTAGTCCTCCATCAGCAACCAATGACCAAAAACCGTCTGACGGAAGATCTCCAGCCTTCGTGGGCTCAACTTACTCATAATTTGTTCTACAATGGTCAACTTTGACCTCAACGTCAAACTGGGTGCCTAAATTGTCAAATATTAAAGTTAAAGGACCTAAAATGTCAACATTTAAAGTTAAAGAACCTAAAGTGGTCATAAATTAATGTTAAGGATCCTAATGTGGGATTTTTTAAAGTTTAGGGACCTAAAGTGTCAATAAATTAATGTTAAGGAACCTAAAGTGTAATTTATTAAAGTTTGGCATATAATTGTCATAAACTAATATTTTGGGACCTAAAGTGTCTAAAATTAAAGTTAAGGGACCAAAAGTGTAAAAATTTAAAGTTTAGGGACCTAAAGAGTCATATTTTAAAGTTAAGGGTAATAAAGTGTCACAATTAAATCTTAGGGACCTAAAGATTCATATATCAAAGTTTAGGGACTTAAAGTGTCATAAATTAAGGTTTAGGGACCAAAAGGATAAATAATTAAAGTTTAGGGACATAAATTGTAAAAAAAATTAAATCTAAGGGACCTAAAGTGTCATAAACTAATGTTAACGATGCTAATGTGGGATTTTTTAAAGTTTAGGGACCTAAAGTGTCATAAACTAAGGTTTAGGGACATAAAGTGTCTAAAATTAAAGTTAAGGGACCTAAAGTGTCTAAAATTAAAGTTAATGGGCCAAAAGTGTAAAAATTTAAAGTTTAGGGACCTAAAGAGTCATATTTTAAAGTTAAGGGTATTAAAGTGTCATAAATGTAAGTCCAGGGATTTAATTTGTCTAAAATTAAGGGGCAGTGTGATTAAAGTTTAAGGACCTAAATTGTAAGACACTTAGAACAATATAGAACAATGTATAATATACATACATTAGAACAAATGTAACAAATAAACATACATTAGACCCAATCCAAAAGAAAAAGGAAAAAACCAGTTTAGGTCCGCAATGGCGGACCTACAGGTCCGCAAGTCCGCCGACTCTACCTCTAGGTCCGCCAGTGCAGTGGTGGTGGCAGAGGTGGTGCAGTGGTGGTGGCGGAGGTGGTGCGATGGTATAAAAAAAAGTAGTATAGAAGACTTACCTTTGGTGTCATTGTTCAAACGTGTTGATTTGGGGAAGCATGTAGCAAGATCCGACAAAAAACGAGCCTTATCCTTATCAATGTATTCCTTTAAAATATTCGATGCAGGGTATGGGGGAGGGGACCATAATCTGGTTTTATATATAAAAAAAAGGGTAGTTGTGGTGGGGTGGGGAACCGTGTTCATTAATTAAATAATTTAAAAACCGAAAAATCGGCAGACCTGCAAGCGGATGGAGTGTTGGAAAGTGTTGGTAAAAAATATGGTTTTTTACTAACTTTGGACACATTTAAATACATGTATATGTATTGTATGTATATATCTAACTATTCGTGGGTTTGTGTTCTCCTATATGAGAGCTTCGAATCGATATATTATGTGTCCAAAACGGAATATGTGTGAATGAGATATCGATGCTCAAAGTTGAGTGTTTGGGATGAAATTGGCAAAAATCAAGTTGGTGTGGGATTGTATCCCACATAGGAAGGAGGAACAAATCTTTTATGGTATATAACCATGAAGGTTTGAGGGGCTTACAAGCTCTTGTTTGGTTTTACTCCAACACCTACCCGCCCGCAGGGGGGTGCCGATTGAGACTTTCGTAGGCTAAAATCGGCGAACTTGTCTGTGGCGCGACCTGCGGACACGAATCAGCTCCGAAATCTTGCGCGGGTCGTGGCGCGGATAGACCCGCGCAACCACTAGCGCCGAGCATTGGAATGTTTCGAAACAGTGTCCCGTGCGGGTTGAGGCACGGGTGGACCCGCACAGCTAATATTTTAATTACCAATTAATTAAAATATTAAGTGTGGCGGTTTCTATTTTCAATATAAATTGAAGGGACTGGTTACATTCGAGATACACATATCGATACCAACACATCGAATACCGAGATACCGAACAATACACACATTCTCTGAAATTCTCGAGCATACGATTATCTCCGACATTTTTAGGCGAGTGGTTATATCCGGCAGTACTTCTGCTTACGCTGTTGTACCCTGGGAACAAACAGCGAATCTGTTTAAGGGAATCGTGTCATACACGAGCCTCAGCGTCATTTGATACTTATACGGTTTATTCGTTTATGTTAATCATTTGTTGATTCCTCCTAGCTTCTTTTGTATTCGTGTTATTACTAATCACTTTGTTGATTTTGTAGTTTATTACATACGTTGTAATATTATATGTACTAAAATACATATAGTAGAAATTATTAACATGGCGGACCTACGTTGGTTTCCTAAGAGTGTGACACGTGTTCATGGTTGCGGATGGCGGACCTACCTGACCCGACCCGTTGTGGACCTGGGTAGAGCCGCCGTTTTAGTTTGTCGTTTAGGGTCAGATGGCGGACCTATGTCTATTTTGGTAAAGTGGGTCGAGAAATGGCTAGGAGGTGCAATTGGGTGTGTAATATGGCTATTTCAGCCAATTTCCCTTTAGAAAACCCGTCTTGTAATAATGTCTCGTGAACAGTGCTGGTCCTGACGTTTCGGATGCTCATGACAGCAAGCCAAAAAAATGCCCTATGTAGAGAGAAAAGAGGGATGTTCAAACGTGAACAATAACAAAATAAGAGAATAAGAAACCAGTCAAATTAGTGCAGATTTACATGTGATTTTACACTAACGGTGAACGTAAGGGTGTGCGGGCGACGTGTCCCGCCACATGTGGTCGCGGCCAAGGTCACGTAAATCACATGTGATTTTACACGTGAATTTAGTGTAAAAGCACATGTGATTCGACTGTTTTGTTATTCTCTTATTTTCTTGTTGTTCTCGTATGAACCTCTCTCTTTCTCTCTCTCTCTCTCTCTCTCTCTATATATATATATATATATAAACAAAATAAACTATTTGAAGAGGTTTGGAACCTAGTCAAGCTAGGCAGTTCATCTTCACGCCAATTTTTGTTAAATATAACAAACAATAATATAAACAGGGAACATAAGCCAAAACCCCCAATAATAAAACATAAACAGTAAATTTAAGATTAATGAGAAAACATAATGATTATTGAGAGTATGGGAATAACCTAAAATAAAGAAAACATTTACAAAACTTAAATAAAATTTAATAATTAATGAGAAATTGAGAATAAACATTTGAACACAAAAAAACCTTAGACTTACATTTAGAGGTCGTTTACCTTATATGATGAACATGACAAAAGCTAAGAATTTTATCCGATAAGAGGAATGATAAGGATGAAGAGTCTTACTTGGTAAATGAGGGTGACGACGCTTACCCGGTAAGTGCATACCGGGTAAATGGTTGCATATGATACCGTTTTTATTGACTACAATCTTATCCGGTAAAATAAGTTGGAGTATTAAATCTTATCAATAAGCATTTAGGTAAACCACCCCTTAGATATAAATCCTAATTCTTAGATGAGACTTTTAGATATGATGCAACTATAAAAAAAAAAAAAAAAAATTAAGCCCCTTTTTTTTCTTCCGTTTGGAGTCTGCAAGGGCTTTGATGGATAAAAATAATTTAAAATCCAAATAGTTTTTACTATAGCGAGGAGTATTGGATTATGCTAAAGATTATTATTATTTTTTTGGTGCCCTTTACATTTCGGCTGCCCATGGCCACCGCCATCAATGCCATGGGTAAGGGTCGGCCCTGCTCGTGAAACGAGTGGGTCGACGTACATGAAATCAAACACTCTTGTACATTTTTATAAGCATAATTCAAACGAACAATCAAAGCATGTTTGGCCCAGTGACAAGGTAACATTCTTGAGGGGTCAGTGGATGGTATTTCTTACTACCAGGGTTCGAACCCCGTGGCAAGCATGTGGCGATATCTGATCATGGGCCCGTGTTCCCTTAATTGGGCCGGGCCATGGTCACCGGGGATTAGTCGGGTGGCACCCTTAAGTGGGAGCCCGGATACCCCGGGAACGTGTTTGTGTTGATGTCGTTCAAAAAAAAAATAATTCAAACGAACATATATTGTGATCTCTGTAGGTATCAATATATCCATGGATTCTTGCCTCTTTAGATAAACCAAAATTATTGTTTTTAAGCGGAGATACTTATCACTGTGGATATTTAGGAATATATTCAATAATCATGAATATCATATGATAAATTTGAATATTAACAAAGATACATGTATAGTAGGGGTGCTCAAATTTCTGACCAACTCGGCCAACCCAACCTGAAAAAACATCAAAAAAACTCAAACTGAGGTAACTCAATACACAATCGATACAAATTTTACCCAAATCGCATCTATTGGGTTGGAAACGGGTTAGGCCCAAAGTAACCCGACCAACCCGATAACCCTATCAAAACTTATAGGTTTTTTTTTTCTTTTTAATGGTTTTAAACTATTAGCGACTCTTCTTTCTCTCAATGCTCATGTCTTACTATGTTAGCCTTAGTTTATATCTATCCACAAGACCACGCCGAAATCGCACGAATCTAACCATCAAAAGTCTTCAAAAATCATTAATATCAATCGAATCAAGAGCCAAGAGGTACTTTTCTTCTACTATTCTCTTCTCTTGTTAGCCTTACTTTTATAGTTTCATTTTGATTTTAGTTTCTTCAAACACACTCAATTAGATTGATAAATGATGTATTAAAGTTTCAAACCGACCAACCGAACCAACCCAACCTAATCTGCACAATTTGGGTTGGGTTGCACTTTTGATTGAGTTGGGGTGGGTTGAGATTTTTCAAACCGCAAATATTGGGTTAGGTAGTTTTTAAATGCCTTCAACCCGACCAACCCAACCCATAAACAACCCTAATGTATAGTTGTTTGTTCTCTTTTGAAAAATTATTTTAATAGACATTTTTATTATCTCTTTAGTTGGATTACACATAATATCCATAAGTGTGATGGTACCTTTTTTTTCATCAATATTTGAATAAATTTAAAAATGTACCATAAAATACATTTGAATGAGAATTGAAGTACTTCTAGAGTATGAACATCATTTTATTATAGCATTTCTCCATGTTACATTTCAAATTTTCTAATACTACCCCCAACTCCCAAAGGCTCCAACCATAAACACCTAGTAGCTCTTTAGTTTATTCATCTTCCATCATGCTTTTTAACGGCGAGCATCGTCCGCCGTCCGTCATCGCCACCACCTACATCCACCGTCAGAAGAACGTCAAAATAAATCTTTATATAAAAACAAATTAAACCCAAAAACGAATCAATTCAAATGATTCAACAATATTCAAACCAAGTAGCAAATCGTTCCTAATTCTAAATTCTGAAGTTGCCAAATTGCATTCCCAACTCATTTAGGTAAATCTTGTAGAGCAGCAATTTATAACAAACACAACTTAACAAGAAAAACCAATTCGTTATTTTGTTTCAAAGATTTTTCTACAATAACACTTTTAACAATCAGATCGTCCTAATCTTTGTTTGAATTTCCCTTCTCAAAAATTGAAAAAGACAATAAACACATGAAGTATATTTTAAGTTTGAGTCCGGTCTGTCTTTCTATCTATGAAAACAAAGAAAGAACAAAGTAATTAACCATGATTTTATTTTATCAAGCATTATGCGCATGCATGTATATGTACATGTACATCATGTGTATGTATATGTAGGGGACCTTCATTTAAGAACTCAAAAAATTATGATAAACTTAAGAATCGGTACATCATGTGTTATTTTACATGATTTTTAATCTACGGCTTGAATTTAATGTATTAATTAACATATATTTGTTTCACGCATACTTGTTGTCACTGGCGGAGCCAGCTACTGCCCATGGCTAGCTCATGCTAACACTAAAAATTTAATTTTTTTATATAAACCAAAATATCAAAACTCCACTAACTATTGGAGGCCAACTTTAATAAATAAATAAAAATTAGGCTAACCCATTACCCAATTGTTGCTTTCTCCATTTTTACAAAATACCCAGATGAGCAGACCAATTTTATACACTCTCGCCTCACATGGTGATCTTGCAAAAAAATTATTCGAAATAAGAAAAGACAAGGTGTTTCCACTGGTTTACTTAATCTTCATATTAACATTAATCTTAATATTAACATTGACATTACCGTTTGCAACTACAACAGTTGAGAGGACATTTTGTGCCATGAATATTGTGAAGAAGGGGTTGCGCAATAAAATGGAACATCAATGGAGTTATATTGAAAAAGATGTGTTTGTCGACGTTGATAATGAAGTTATCTTTGACATGTTTCAAAAAATGAAAATTCGTCGAGGACATTGTTAAATTTATTAAGGTTCGTGTTTTTTGTTTGTGTGTCTGTACTTTTGGATTGAACGTTGTTATCAATATAATATTTTTTAGGATCACTCTAGTTGATTTTCCTGGCACCGCCCCTGTTTGTTGTGCATATTTTTTTATGTGTTCGTGAAACAAAATAAACAACTAAAAAATTTCACATTGTGAACCGAATAAATGTGTAACAAATATATGTTAATTAATATATTAAATTATAACATGAGATATAAAAATCATGTGAAAATAGTTCTCACAGTTATCACAATTTATGTGTGTGCGTGTGTAGGGGGTGGGTTCAAACGAGAGCGCTAACTATATAAGAAAACATAAGAACGGCTGTTAATGTATAAAATCATACATGATTCACGTACAAAATCATATATGATTCAACGCGACTTTGCCTCCGACTTAACTCGCGGCCAAAGTCGATGGCGTCTATTTTTTGTCGTTAATGTAAAATCACATATGATTTTGCACATGAGTGTTGTTATATATATATATATGTATGTATATATGTATGTATATATGTATGTATGTATGTATATGAGAGACATATAAAAACAAAATGAGGCATATGAAAGTGGAAAAGAGAGAGGAAGCCTTGATTTTAGGGGGGGTTGATGAAGTTAAAAAGAAGGCTATGTGATGAAAAGCCCAAGTCGTGATCAATCCCATTCTAGCTAGAGTCTAGAGGAATCCAATGCCCCTAAAATATATGTGGATTTTATGCATACCCACATGCAAGATTCCTTTCTTCAATCTTAATTAATTAATTCCCCATTTCCCTTTCTTTCTTAATTTCCCCTCACTCATTTTCTCAATCAATTCTTTTTGTTTTGTTGCCAATTTTCATATCTACATCCTTCCTTTTCATCATAGCCATAATCAACCATGCTCCATAATGCAATCCCTTCTACCCTTTATTCAAGCATAAAATTCCAATGAATATGTGGTCCAAGCCTTTTGTAATGTGTTATATCCTCGTCGTTGTTTGGGAATGTTTTTGTCGTATGGTAAATTAGCCGATAAACTAGTTGTTGACTAATAAGTTATAATTGTTAGTTAAAAAAAAGTAGCAGATAAGATAGATGACAAGTAATGTTCTAAAAGACGTGTTGAAATTAATTGAAAATTTATAGAGTGTAGTTAAAAGAAGTGGAAAAAACTCGATAAACTATTTTAATTAGTTTTTTTTTAAGTTAATTTACCAAACAATTTTTCCAGTATGCTAAAAAGATAAGTTATATCACATTTACCAAATATCGTTAAAGTCTCACTTCTTTTGAAAAAATAGGGTCTCATAATCTTGATCATTGCTTTTTTATTGGTTAGATTCAATTTTATAATGATTTAAGAAAGGAAATAAACCATTGTTTTATAAAGTATATCATAATGTGGTTGATAACCATTTTTCACACTTCTCACCGTTAACTCAACTTCTCACAGAACACAACCATATATATATATATATATATATAGGGGAGGGATCAATTGGAAACCAATATTACATTGGAAACTTTGGAAACCGAAATTAACCAATCATTGAATTTCCTTTTTCTATTTTTATTTTTAATTGATAAGGTTATTTTAGTCTTTAACATAATTTCATAATATATATGGTAAGTGTTATTATTATTATTATTATTATTATAGGGGTGGTTTCAATTGGAAACCAAATTTCATTGGAAACTTTGGAAACCAAATTTCAACCATTGATCTTTTTAATCAATGGTTAAGATTCATTTGAATTATATATAGTAATAAATTAATTAATTTATTAATAAATAATAATAATAATAATATGTCAAAAGGGTAAATGTGTCTTTTTCTTTTGTGTTTCAAATTTGGCAACAAAGATGAAATATGGTAATAAATTAATTTATTTATTTATAAAAGATAATAATTATATATGGTAATAAATTAATTAATTTATTAATAAAAGATAATAACAATATATCAAGACTACCTTTTTATTACATGTTCATCAATATGCAGTATGTAAAAACTCAATTAAGTTTCATTACCATTATTGTTTCATTACCTTTTCATTATATTTCACTATATGAAATCTGTTTCATCAGGTTTCACCAAGGTTCTAAAAAACGCCTTATGGCGCCGCCATAACGTGCCATGGCGCCGAGGCGCCACCTTGCCGCCACGTTTTTACCCTTGGCGCTGATACATGGCGTTAGACTCGTTATGGCGCGTTATGGCGCGCCATAACGCGTTATGGCGTTATATAGTTTGGGGGGGAAATTGTAAATGTGTTAAACTTTTGGTTTTATTTTTTTTACACGGGTAAAAGGCAAAAGCCTAAAAGGTCTAAAAAGTAAAAACTTTTGGATATAATTGATGATGATAACATACAAAGAAGAGGAATAGACTTGATAGTCAAAGATTGAATGATCTTGTATTTGTTCAATTTAATTCTAAACTCATCAACAAGTGGGCAAAATTCAAGAACCATAATATGGATGTGTTACGTTCTCTTGATGCTAGTAAAGCACGATCATGGATCGTTGCTATTAGTGATGAGGAGGAGGAAATGGAAGAAGGTGGTACTTCAGAGGCTAGAGACCATGAGGCTAGAGAACTTCATGAGGATGATTTTGAGTCGGATGAAGAACCACAAGTTGAAGGTGACGAAGAGTTTGAGTTCAACTCCGATGACGAAAGACTTTTAGATATAATTGATGATGATAACGTGGAAGGATAGTATGTTTATAGTTTAGAAGTATATAATTATCAACCACGGGTAGATCGTTCTTTTTGTTATGATCTCTTGATATCATTTTTGTAAACTTTGTATATTTGATATCAAATTATTAATCCATAGTTCTACTTTTGTTTTTATTTATTTATGAATTTAGAGCATTAAAAAATATATAATTATATATATATGCCGCCTTGGCGCCGCCATGGAAAACGCCATGGCCTCGCCGTAACTCGTAAAACTTGAGACTTCATCTCGTCGCCACGCCGCACGCCATTTAGAACCTTGGGTTTCACTATATTAATATTTTGTTTCATTACTTTTCCATTATGTTTCACTATATCAAATTTGTTTCATCAAGTTTCATTATATTAACATTTTATGTTTCATCAGGTTTCACACTTTCATTATATTAATATTTTGTTTCACTATATCAAATCCATTATGTTTCACTATATTAATATTTTGTGCATGGAGGTAATTTCATATGAATACTTGAAAAATTAAATATTTATTTTTTATATTAATATTTTAATCAATCAATGATTCATCAGAATCAAAAATAGAGGATCCGTATGATTAAAATTTGTTTTCCTAAATTAAATATCTCATTTTTACATTAATAAATGACTAACATTACCATATATAAGATAAATTAAAAATAAATAATTATTAATATAAGAATAATAACAATTACCATATATATTATGAAATTATGTAAAAGACTAAAATAACGTTATCAATTAAAAATAAAATTAAAAAAAAAAGAAATTCAATGATTGGTTGATTTCGGTTTCCAAAGTTTCCAATGTAATATTGGTTTCCAATTGATCCCTCCCCTATTATTATAATATTAATTATTTAATTTTAATGTATTTTATATATGATAATATTGATCATTTATTAATTTAAACATGAAACATTTAATTTAGGTAAACACAAATTGATTCATACACAAGCTACAAATCAAATTATTTTTTCTGATTCTTATGAATCAATGATTGATTCATCCAATGAATGAAAGTTTATATTCATATTAAATCTTCAATATTACCTCAAGGCACAAAATTTTAATATAGTGAAACATAATGGATTTGATATAGTGAAACAAAATATTAATATAGTGAAACCTGATGAAACATAAAATGTTAATATAGTGAAACTTGATGAAACGGATTTGATATAGTGAAACATAATGGAAAGGTAATGAAACAAAATATTAATATAGTGAAACCTGATATAGTGAAACAAAATATTAATATAGTGAAACCTGATGAAACAGATTTAATATAGTGAAACATAATGGAAAGGTAATGAAACAATAATGGTAATGAAACTTAATTGAGTTTTTACATACTGCATATTGACGAACAGGTAATAAAAAAGTGGTCTTGATATATTATTGTTATCTTTTATTAATAAACTATCAGTGTACCCGTGCAATGCATCGGGGTGAACAATTGTAAATGGAAATAAAAAATTAATGTAATAGCTTATCAGAAAAAAAAAAAAAAAAAAAAAAGATATATATGGAGTAAATCATATATTTATAATTTATGTAACATTAGTAGTGATAAACGCATAACTTGAGTTTTTTCAATCATGAAGCATTAAGAAATTATATTAAAGTAATCGTTAAATGTATATTTGAATTTTAAAAACATGTATTAATCAGCGATATCTAACGAATGATAATATTTTTTCAAAATACTGAAATATAGAATAGGTAAAAATAACAAATATAATGTTGGATAGTATTATTTTGTATCTAAACGTATATATAGGTTCATTATTAGTTAGTTTTATAGAATTCAAAGGCTTTAAAAACTTGTATACATAAAGAAAATACATGTATCATCATAATTAAAGAAATATGTTAATTTGAGCAAGTAAATAACTTTTCTTCTTTTGGAGAAACCCCAAATGGAAGGGAAAAAACTTGAATATGGAAGGTAGTGAAAAAGTAAAGTTTGAATTTTTTTCAAATGAGTTATACCTTATGCATACTAAGGGGTTGTTTACCAAATTTTCTATTAAGTCCTGTATAGATAAATTTGTCTGTCCGGATAAATTTGTCTGTCCAGATAACAATCTATTGTTGTTTACCTTTTTTACTGAATCAACCGTCTGAACAATAGAAATGACCGTTTTACCCCTCAATTCAGATAAACCTGTGAAATCCGGAAAAGTCTAAACTTGAACCATGTCTAATGAAATTTGGAACTTCAAACACAAAATCGAAATCAGTCAGGAACTGAAATCGAGCTTTAGAAACTTCAAAAACGAGCTTTAGAGATTTCAAAAACAAAAACGAGATCGAACTTCAGATGAGATCGAACTTCAGATGAAATCTGGAACTTCACAAACGAAAAAGAAATCAAATGAAATCTGGAACTTCAAAAACGTAATTGAAATCAAACGAAATCTGGAACTTCCAAAACTAAATCGAACTTAGGAAAATCAAAATCCAAAATCAGAAACTTCAGAAAACGACTTCAGATGAGGTTAACTTCAAACGAGATCTGGAGCTACACAGAAGAAAACGAAAACGAAATCAAACTTCAGAAATTAACTGAAATCTGAAACTTCAAAAGTGAATCGAAATCAAACGAAATATGAACTTCTAAAACGAAATCGAACTTCAAACGAGATAGGGAACTTCACAGAAAAAAACGAAATCTAAGGCGATGCCACCGTCGAAGAAGAAGAACCTAAGCCGCCGCCGAAGAAGAAGAATCGATGTGCTGTTGGTGATAAAAGCCGATGTCTCCTCGGAGAAGAAGAGCAAATGTTGCTATCGAAGAAGTCAGGCATGGAGTCAATGAAGATTGAAGAGAAGTTATGTACCAGATGGATTAGGAGAGAAGGGAAGAGAGGCGAGAAGGGAAGTTATATAAACCTATATGATTCACATATTAATTATATTTTTATATATGAACCAGTGTAATTCACATAGGAACTTTTTTAATTGTTTCATATATGAAGCTTTGTGGTTCATATATGAACTATATGTTCATATATGAATCAATTAATTAGTTCATATATGAATCACAAAGTTTCATATATGAATTTGTTAATTAGTTCAACTGATTCACATATGAACCTACAGTTAATCAATTTATATGTGAATCAGTTAATTGGTTCATATATGAATCAGTTAAAAGAGTTCATATGTGAATTACACTAGTTCACATATGAACATATAGTTCAAATGTGAATCATACAGGTCATATATGAACTCGTCCCGTGTATTTGTAAAAAATACGAAACTATCCTATTTTTGGAATAACTGCAACTTTTGACCAGTCAAAGCCATAATTGTTGACCAGTCAAAGACGCAATATTTGACCGGTCAAAGCCGATCTTGACCGAATGAATGGCTAGAATTACTTCTCTATTTTCTCATATATTTATCATTTCTCAAATGAACCTCTCCCTATATATATGTGTGTGTGTGTGTGTGTGTGTGAGAGAGAGAGAGAGAGAGAGATCGGGAGAGAACCCTGAAAAAAGAACTGAAGAACCCATCCAAGCCATTAGATTAAGATGATCCAATGGTTATGGTTAAAAAAGCGGTGATAACTACCTCTTTAAAAAAAATATCTCACCCTATTTTTTAAATCAAAAATTGGTGAAATATAACAAAAATTGAAGTGAAACAAATTACACCAAAAAATCGATAATTTTATTATATTTAACTTGACATCCATTTTGATATATTTTTTCATCTGTTTTTTCGTGGTTCTCCGGTTCATTTTTTTCATGGTTCATTTTTTTATCTTTACCCTATATATAATATATATAGGGGAAAGATCGTGTGAGAAGATATATATATATAGTCATAGGTTCAAATGAGAAGTGCTAAATGTATGAAAAATAGAGAAGTGGTCCTATCCCTTCATCTATAATATGATGGTCAAAAATTGCAGTTTTGACTGTGAAACACCGGATAATTCGGCATGGTAACAACTATGTGGAAGAAATGGGTAGTTTCGTAACTTTTACAAAATAGGCGTCAAACAAGTGTATATGTGAACATGTGTGATTCACATATGAACTATATGTTCATATGTGACACACCCTAATCTTTAGACTGAAAAGCGCACACTTCTTACCGATGAAAGAAACTTGGTCAATGGACAGATTGTCTAAGTTATACATTGATAAGGTTATCTCGAGACATGGAGTGTCGTTATCCATTATCTCATATAGAGATAGTCGATTAACCTCCAACTTTTGGGAGGGACTACAAAGAGAGTTGGGGACAAGAGTGAATCTGAGTACCGCTTATCATCCTCAGACTGACGGGAAAAGTGAAAGGACGATTCAAACTCTCGAATATATGCTACGTTCTTGTGTATTTGACTTTGGTGGAAGTTGGGATGTACGCTTGACTTTGGTTGAGTTTGCATATAACAACAGTTATCATTCTAGCATCAGTATGACACCGTTTGAACCACTCTATGGGAAGAAATGCAGGACATCTGTTTGTTGGTTAGAAGCTGGGGAAAAACAATTTGCAGGTCCAGAGATTGTACAAGAGACTGCAGACAAAGTCAAAGTGATATGAGAACGTCTTAAAGTCGCGCAAGATCGACAAAAGAACTACACAGGTAAGAAGAGGCGACCCGTAGAGTTTCAAGTGGGTGATAAAGTTATGTTAAAAGTATCACCATGGAAGGGAGTGATCAGATTCAAGAAGCACGAAAAACTTAGTCCTCGTTTTCTTGGGCCTTTCACAGTGTTGGAAAAGATTAGTTCTCAAGCCTACCGCATAGACTTACCACCAGAGTTGCAAGGAATTCATAACACATTTCACATATGTTACCTAGGAAGTGTTTGGCGGAAAACAAAATGTTATTCCGTTATCTGAAATTCAGATAGAAGATAAAATGTGTTATATCGAAGAGCTTGGGCTGATATTAGAGCGAAAAACAAAGAAATTATGCCGAAAGGAGATCCGGTTGGTTAAAGTAAAATGGAAGCATCGTCGGGGTGCAAATGTCACGTGGGAACCAAAAGACGAAATGAGGAGGTGCTACTCACAATTATTGTTTAGACTCAAATTTCGAGGATGAAATCTCCTTATAGAGGGGGAGTATTATGGCAACCCATTTCAAGGTATTAATCTAATGTGTATATGTGTGTGTGTGTGTGTGTATAGGGGGGCTTTCATGGGAGACCCTTGTATTTTGTGGTAACTGTGAGATCCAATCTCATCCATCCATTTCATTAATCAACGGTCTAAAATAAATAATATAAAAAATATTTAAAAAACTGATTTTATATCACTAAATAAGGAAAAAAGGGTAAATTTGTCAAATAACATTATAATTTATCTTTTCCTGATTTACGCGGCAGACGATAGTTTAGGAATGGATTCAGTTGTGACACCCTTCAAAAATTGAAACTATATTTGTTATGTGTTACATTATGATGTTAATGAAAAAACGTGTGTTACATTATGATCACAGACACAATGTTATGATGTACTCCACAGGTAATTACAAATAAATCTATGATTCATTACAAATAAATCTATGATTCATTAAATGCAGATTTTAAATGTGGTAGAGAATGACAACATAACTTTTGTAAAACATTAACATAACTTTTGTAAAACATTCCCATTCTTGTTTTACTATTTTGTGGTTATTTTATGCACCAAAGTCAAAACAGAACATTCAACAAAGCCTTATGCCAAGAAAACAACATTTAGTAATTGAAGGTAAGCAGAGGTTCCCAAACAGAATTGTGTATATCTACATTGCACTATATATCCATAACATTAAAAAATGGAAAACAGATTGAGATAGGTAATTCATATCATCCTGACCACTATACGTGTGTTACATTATGATCATACGACTTCTTCGTTGGTAACCCATACTTGTTACATACAATTTTGCATACAAATATGTAACAAAAATAGGTCGATTTATGTAACGATAACATAAATTGCTATATGAATACAAATTCAAAAAACATAGAAATCCTCCAATGGAATTGTTTTAGTTGAAACATAACACCATGTAAAACCCGATGTAGCACAGAATATCACAAATCATATTTGCAACACAACTCATATCCCATAAGTTTCACAATGTATCACAATGTGTGACCCTATGTGACATCTATTTGCAACACAACTCATATCCCATAAGTTTCACAATGTATCACAATGTGTGACTCTATGTGACATCTATTTGCAACACGTATCATGGAAGGGATGAATGCAGGCGATACAATGTTTAAAATTCAATTAGGCCTGTGCAGAACCCGATATAACCCGAAAAAACCGAAAATCCGAACCGAAAAAACCCGAAATGGCCCGCCCCATATACCCCGATCTTACCCGACCCCCAAACCCCGAGAATTTAAGTGGGTTAGTAGGTTCGGTTAGGGTCTTCAAATCCCTACCCCGAACCCGTCCGAAACCCGACTTGGCCATACTCTGTTAATTTTTTTTCCTAATTTAATAAAAGTAAAACCCTAACACCATACCATATATTACACGCTTGTTACCATATTACGTAAACGTAGTCAATCTCAATCGTTTCATCGTCAATCGTCATCAACAATTCTCCCCAAAGTCCTAAGCCCTCATCGTCGTCCAGAACTCCAGATTTCCAGAAGATAAGTTTGACTCGGTCTTCAAGCAAAGCAACTCCTGTTTTTCTTCACGTTGATCAGATCTTCACGAGAAGCTCTCTTGTTCCGTCTTTCATGTATGTGAGTATGTCCTTTTGTTTCATTGTTTTCATGTTCATAACTTCATGGGTTAAAACTTAAAAGTGTGTATATATATATATATACTATACATACATTGATACACATATATAACATTGAGAGTGAGAGAGAGAGAGAAAGAGAGGGATGTGTGTCGTAGTCCTACTGTCGTATGGATGGCAAAACTACCAAGTACCAACATAAATTTATTGTTTACACTTTACAAAGCTACAAGTTTCTTCTCAATTCTTATTAGTAATTGTTTGGGTAAAAAATAACAAAGGTCCTTTGTCGTACGACTAGAGATTCCAACAATCCATTAGCCCATAGACGCACGACCAGAGAAATAATTGACGCCCTTCCTTTGAGCGACTTCGACCAAACTATCAAAACCCATCCATAATGGCTGTCGTACGATATGATTTCAGTTATTAAATTACAACATACTTTATATTATGTTTAATGCAGGATTACAAGGACATTTATGATTAGAGATCATAACGGAAGACGTTACCAATAACAACGGATGTAACAGACGCTATCATCAATATTAAACGGATACTCTATTAAAGATATGCATTCAAGACTTGCTAACGGACAATTGGAGTATAAATATGAAGATTGAACTTCACATTCGGACACCTGGTTCTCAGACTTTACAAGCTCACGAATTACGTTCTTAAGCTCACTCAATCTCTCTTGAAGTTCATAAAGCCTTTGCTGTTTGTCGTACGACGCACGATTGAAGTCTAAGTACACACTACGCACAACCGACTTTACTTTATTGTATTGTTTTACATTGCATTTCATTTGTAACACTTGTTAAGAAGGACGACGTCCCTAATTGACGTCCATAGTGCACGACGATTCATACTCGTCCTCGGTTTTTACCCATTTTAGGGGTTTTCCGCGTCACCAATTCTCTTGTCTCATTTATTTCACTTTTATTATTGTCGTACGATTATTAAAGCTACTTTCTTTGGTTGGATCAAGCTCCACATTTACCTTAAAATTTCCTTGGGAGATTTTTGGCATAAACAGTTTGGCGCCCACCGTGGGGCTCCATCCAAAGAAAATCTTCGATAATCTTACGACGTACTAACATTTTCCTTCGAGTGTTCTCTTTTTTCAGTTATTCAGAATAATGTCATTCCAAGGAACTCAAGATAATGTTGTGGCCCAAATGAACATGGAGCTAACTGCTGCTCGTGCCCGTATTGACGCACTAACAGCCCAGGCTCGACAGGCGGCTGAAACCATCGAGCATCTAAGAAGCCAAGGTGGAAACAATGTGACTGGGACTACGAATGCTTATACTGGTGCTTGGAACGTACCTCTTCAATTGCCTAATTACCCTCGTCCACCCCCAGTTAATCCTGCGACCTTCGTAATCCCAACCATGCCTATGACTTCTATGTCGTTCAATGAATATGCCTCTGATTCTTCGCAGCAGACTAACTTCAACGGATCAGGTTATGTTCCATTAGGTGTTCCCGGGGGTATACCAATGGATCCCGTTGCACAACGATTGAAGTTTCTAGAAGAGCAGAATGAGCGTGTCTTGTCGATGCTGGCCAAATTGTCGGGGGCAGCAGTCCCAGTTGATGTTGAGCCACGAACAGAATTTCAGGCGTCGCCGTTCGTCGATGAAATCGCTTTGGTGGACATCCCAAAGAAGTATAGCATCCCGACCTTCTCCCCAAAATATTCAGGTGTCACTGATCCGACAGAACACGTCGCCCAATACAAACAGCTCATGTGGACTATTTCGATACCGCATCAATTCCAAGAAGTCTGCATGTGCAAGAGTTTTGGAGCAACCTTGACTGGAGCAGCGTTACAATGGTTGATCAATCTCAAACCTAAAACTATCGGGTCTTTTGCAGAATTAGTGAACCAATTTTCTCAACAATTCGCTAGTAGTCGAAAAATGGAAAAACAAACGAGCGACCTTTACTATGTCGTACAGAAGAATGGAGAGTCCATCCGGGACTAATTTAACCGGTTCAACGCGGAAATGATTAGTATCCGAAATTGCGACGTGAAAACAGCAATTGAAGCGTACAAACGGGGTCTGGATGATAGTTCAGGGTTGTATCTCGACCTTACGAAGTATCCTCCAGAAACCTTTGAAGACGTACGAGCAAGGATGCTTGCTCACATGAGGGTCGAGGATGACCTTGCTTTCAGAAATAAACACTCGGGCGACCGGAAGAGCCTAGGTGTAAAAAATCCAGACTTCAAACCAAAATCGATTGGTCGATCAGAGCCTACCAGACAAATTTCAAACGTCCGATTTGAAAAGAAAGGGTCGACGACTTCCAAGTCTATCCAATATCCTAAGGTATCATCTTATGGTTTCCCTGGATCAGCTAAGGATGTCGTCACGTCCCTAAAACATCTCCAACAAAACGTTCGGTGGCCAAAGAAAAGCGATAAAGACAGTGATAAGAAAGACAAGACAAAATGGTGCGATTTCCACAGTGACTTTGGTCATATAACGGATGATTGCATCGTTTTGAAGAAAGAACTGTACTGGCTTAATTCGAAAGGTTATTTACAAGAATTGACGGGAAAAAAGGATGTGCGTCCCACATCCCCAGAACATGCCAAGGTGATTAATTGTATCACCGGAGGCTCTGATGTTTGTGGCACCACATATTCAGCTGCTAAGAGACATGCTAGTCGCGGTCCTGACGACCGACCAATTCCAAAGGAGGCAAGACCCAAGGAGGACGCAGAATTAGAAGTTATGTCCTTGACATTCGACCAAGCAGACCTCGACGACATACATCAGAAACATCATGACGGACTAATTATCCAATTGAGCATTGGAAATTGTCTGACAAAGAGGATACTCGTCGACGGAGGTAGTTCAGCTAACATTTTTTTTGATGCAGTAAAAGCAATGGGAATAGACAAATCCAAGATTACACGACGTTCGACTACACTCGTTAGATTTAACGGGGGATCGACAAATACCCTGGGGGAAATCATACTATCAGTATATGCTAAAGGAATCAACAGGCAAACGAAGTTCAATGTTGTCGATTGCTCATCAGCTTATAATGTTATCCTTGGGCGACCTTGGATTCATGACATGAAAGTTGTACCTTCGACGTACCACCAAACCTTGAAATTTCCCACGCAATGGGGAGTACAGGAGATCAAAGGCGAAAGAAAAGTTGCTAGGGAATGTTACAAAATTTCTTTGAAGCCCCCGAAGCAAACAGTATAACAATTACAGAACCAGGACGTTCCTGGGACTGACGACGACTATCGCTTGGAAGTTGTCGTCCTAAACCAGGATAAGCCTGATCAGATGGTTTACATAGGTTCGACGCTCGACCCTTCTTTTAAAAAGAGACTAATATCTTTTTTGCAGGATCACAATGATTGTTTCTCATGGACGCACGAAGACATGGTGGGTATCGATCCAAGTATAATTTCTCATAAACTCAACGTTGATCCATCGTTCAAGCCTGTTCAGCAGAAAAGACGAAAATTCGCTCCTGAAAGAAATAAAGTTATCAACGACGAAGTTGATAATTTGCTTAAAACAGGAAAAATACGAGAAGTCAAATATCCAGACTGGCTCGCCAACGTTGTTGTCGTCCAAAAGAAAAATGGCAAATGAAGAGTCTGCATTGATTTCACAGACCTTAACAAGGCTTGTCCAAAAGATCCATTTCCATTGTCACACATCGATTCTATGGTCGACGCTACAGCTGGACATGAATTACTCACTTTCATGGACGCATATTATGGATATAACCAGATATTGATGCATTCTGACGACCAGGAAAAAACAGCTTTCATGACAGATAAATGTATTTATTGTTATAAAGTAATGCCTTTTGGTCTTAAGAATGCAGGATCGACATATCAACGATTGGTGAATATGATGTTCAAAGAGCATTTGGGCGACACTATGGAGGTATACATCGATGACATTCTTGTCAAATCAAAGCATACAGACGATCATATAGGACATTTGAAGCAATCGTTCGACATTTTGCGTGAATACAAAATGAAGTTGAATCCGACAAAATGTTCTTTTGGAGTTCGAGCTAGCAAATTTCTCGGTTATATGGTCACACGACGAGGAATCGAAGCTAACCCAGACCAAATTAAAGCAATTATCGAGCTAAAATCACCCAGAAATTTTAAAGAAGTCCAACGTCTAACAGGACGTGTAGCAGCGTTGAACAAGTTCATCTCTCGGTCGTCCGACAGATGTCACCTATTCTACAACGTCCTGCGAAAAAATAAAGGATTCGAGTGGACTGATAAGCACGAGGAGGCATTGCAACAACTCAAGAAATACATGACATCACCTCCCTTCCTCTCTAAACCTGAGAAAGGTGAAGCTCTTCAACTCTATCTGGCCGTCAACATTAATTCGGTAAGTGCAGTCCTTATACGAGAAACCGACGGACAACAACTGCCAATATACTATGTAAGTAAAACTCTACTAGACGCTGAAACCAGGTACTCGTCTATAGAAAAACTCTTGCTTTCGCTAGTCATGGCCGCTAAGAAGCTACGACATTATTTTGAATCGCATCCTATAACTGTGGTAACTAACTTTCCAATAAAGTCCGTGTTAAGAAAACCTGAACTAACAGGACGACTAGCTAAATGGAGCATCTACCTCAGCAATTATGATATAGATTTCAAGCCTAAGACGGCGATCAAATCACAGGTCTTGGCAGATTTTGTTACAGATTTCAGTCCGGAACTAAAAGAAGCGACGATGTCCAACGAGTTAATTGTGGCGACTTTTCACGACACCACTTGGACGCTCGACGTCGATGGTTCGTCGAACATACGAGGAACAGGCCTGGGTGTCGTCCTACAGTCCCCACAAGGGGGCAAAATAGTGTACTCCATACGGTGCGACTTCAAGGCAACAAATAATGAGGCAGAATATGAAGCACTGATTGCAGGAATGAAAATTGCTCATGACTTGGGGGCAACATGTCTACATGTCCGGAGCGACTCGTCCCTAGTTGTTAACCAAGTTAATGGAGAATTTGCAGCAAAAGATTCAAGGATGATTGCTTATTATAAAATAGTAAAGGAAGAAGCAAAGAAGTTCAGTCGCTTCATAGTCGAACAGGTACCAAGAGATCAGAACACTCAAGCTGACGCATTAGCCAATTTGGGATCATCACTTAATCAAACGACATTCGACAATATCCCAATAGTTCACCTTGCAACACCATCCATCAAAGACGATGGTAATATTTTGGTCGCACCAATTGAGGAAGAAAACTCTTGGTCGAACGACATTAAAAATTATCTGGAGAACGATCAACTGCCTGATGACAGAATGGAAGCAAGAAAGGTTAGATTTAAAGCATCAAGGTATGTTATGATTAGAGGACAATTATATCGAAGATCTTTGACTGGTCTGAATCTGCGATGTATCACCAACAAGAAGCAAGTCCAGAAAATCCTACAAGATATGCACGACGGTGAATGTGGAAACCACTCAGGAAGTCGCAGTCTATCCAACCGGATATCACGACAAGGTTACTATTGGCCGACATTAAGGCAAGATGCGATCAGGTATGTACAGTCGTGCGACGCATGTCAAAAACACACAGGTATGTCTCATAAACCCTCTGAACCCTTGCACTCGACTTTGATCCCATGGCCCTTTATGAAATGGGGAATGGACATTGTTGGGAAACTACCACCTGCCCCTGGGCAAAAAGTATTTCTTTTAGTTTTAACAGATTATTTCTCTAAATGGGTCGAAGCAGCGGCTTTCTCCCAGGTTCAGGATAAAGAAGTCGTTTCTTTTATCCAAACTAACATTATTTGCAGGTTCAGAATTCCTTCCGAAATAACTTGCGACAACGGGACACAATTCATTAGTGATCGAACGCGAAGATTTTGTGAAGAAAGGAACATCAAGTTGGTAACATCGACGCCTCAATATCCACAGTCGAATGGTCTAGCCGAGTCGAGTAATAAAACTATCATCAATTCAATCAAGAAAAGACTCAAAGCTGGCAAAGGGAAGTGGGTGGAAGAATTGCCTTCCATTCTATGGGCTAATCGTACGACACCTCGTACGTCCACATGACAAACTCCCTTTTCCTTAGTCTATGGATGTGAAGTTGTATTACCTATTGAGGTACGACTAACAACTTCAAGACATACGTCCGTTGAGCATAACTTGGTCGACCTAAGTTATGACCTCGACGCTCTAGAAGAGCTTAGAGAAGCTGCGCACATTCGCATGGCGACACAAAAACAGGTGGTCGAGCGACATTTCAACAAAAATGTCCAAATCAAAGATTTCAAGAAGGTGATTACGTTCTACGTCGAGTATTTCAAAATACTCAAGAGGTCAATGCAGGTAAGCTTTCCACTAAGTGGGAAGGTCCTTATCAAATCTCTAGCATTGTGGGTAAAGGAGCTTATAAAATCCAAACCCTCGATGGTCGAGATATCCCACGAAGCTGGAATGCAGTTCATTTAAAGAGGTATTTCTTTTAAATTTCATATTTATTTCCTTCGATTATCTCTTAAGAAAGATTACTGACTTAAGCATCGGAGGGTCGTTGGTCAAACCAACGACCACCCCACTAATGTTGTTTTTCGCAGGGACGCACGACTTATTTAAAATCTTTGTGTCGAGTAAAACTCATGCGATCACATGTATATGTTCAATTTTAATGGACGACAAAGGTTAAATTCTGCACTTGATGTTCAAATACTTAGAATCAAGAACCATTATTACAAATTACCCAAGATCGATCGAAAGTTTCAGTTGATTTCTTTATAAATGATGGTATGGTTGAATGTTTGATATAATGTAGTTGTCCATCTACTTAAATTTCTCGACGTACGATTAGTTATAAAAACAAGTAATAAGCGTCGACGAACAAAAGAGACTTTTTTCATTAGATATTGAGTTACAAGTATAAAGGACGACCACAAACGGCCGACCTCTAGGTGATAGGTTTAAAAGGAATTAAGTAGGAGGAACGTCAGGTTGTCCCTGAACGACAATGGTCTCCTCTGCTGCCACTTCTCCTGCGCCATCGCTCTCCTCCAATTCGTCGTCTTCATCCAGGTCCCTCTCAGTCCCGACAGTGTCGAGGTAAGTTTTGAGTTCTTCGGAGGCCGACGCCATAGGATCCTTCCCCTTCAAGTGATGCCTCATTAAAGCAGCTCGGGCCGTGAAGCGGGAGAAAGCCTCAATTTGCTTATTCTCCATCTCCAAGTCCTTGACGTCGTCCTCCATATCTTCGACCCTCTTCTTCAGAGTCGCGATCTCGTCAGTAGAAACAGCAGCAGTGGTAATAGCCTTAATCTTCTCGATCTCTAATTTAGTCGAAGACGCCTCAAGCTCAAAGAGACGGTCCCTGAGCTTGACCTTCTCACGATCCGAAATCTCTAGTAGACTCCGGGCATCGATGAGTTCAGCCTTGAGGTTCTCGACCTTTGCTTTTTCAGCCTCGACCGCCTCTAGGGTGACCTTTTCCTTTTCAAGAGCCTCGTCGGCCCTTTTCTTGACATCAGGAAAAGACGCCCTAAGACCTTCTGTCTGAGCGTAGAATCTCAGACAAGCTTGGAAAGCCTGTACGACAGAAGGAAAAGAATTAATAGTAAGAAAAATAAGCAACAGAGAAGGAGAATAAGTAAAACTTACCATGAAAGAGAGACCAGCAGCATGTGCCCCCGTGTCCTCAACCCAAGATTCCTTGTACCGATCATAGAAAGTCGGGAGAAGAAATTTTGCCAGGTGTGGAAAAATGACGTCTCTCTCGAGAACGTCATTATCCATAAAGTCAGCTGGGAGAGTGGCTTTGAATATCATCTCTCCCACTTTTTCCTTATTCTTCTCCTCACTCTTGGAGGAAGAAGAAGGTGCGTCAAAGAGATTTTCAACTCCCGACACCCCCGTCGTTGGGGCATCCTTCGTCGCCTTGATCGAGCCTCCAAGCTCGACCCCAGCAACGGTTCCCGGTGTTGCCCCTGAAAGGGACGACAGAGTGGCATCGCCCGTCTTCTTGGGCGAGGACCGAGGCTTGCCTCAGACACGTCTCGGATCTACCCCCGTAGAAGGGGCAGCTCTTTTCTTCGTTTTCTCCCTCCCTTGGCGGGCGAGCTCCAGTTGCTCGGCTCGCTTAACGGCAGCCGACTTTACAGCTGCGTCCTCTGAAAAAAGAAAGCAAGTTAAAAATGAAATGACGTACGATATACAAGTGAAAGGTATTGTCGAGCGACTTACCGGTCATTTCTTCTTCTCTTTATTCTTCTTCCCTCTCTCCTTCTCTACGAGAACCCTCGACAGACGTCACCTCAGTTACAAAAACGGCCTCGTCTTCCTCGTCGTTCGACCGAGGGGAAAACGAACGATCAGTAATACTTCTCTCCAAGATCCTCTGAATCTTGTCGTGAGAATCTTTCCTTGGCTTCACTTTAGTGAAGTCGATAACTACCAAACAAAAAACAAAGAGACATCAGAATATACGTTATAAAAATAATAAACGCACGACAAAAACATTGAACCTACCCGATTCGTTCCAGCCGGACGACAACCATTGGCTGTCTTCGTCATTTACAGACGCCACTTGGAGGAAAACGTACTGACGTTTCCAACCACGATCGTTCACCGCGGTATTATGTATCAGTACATTATCTCCCTTCGAACGAGGGAACAGACTATACCGGTGATAATTATCCGGTCTAACGCTATAGGCAGTCAGGAGGTCGTTCATATTGAACGGTACCTCCCAATCGGTCGTAAGACGATCGATCACCTGGACAATTCCGCCAGAATTGAGGCATTAACTGTCCAGGCGTCAAGTCAAACGCATCTAAAAATGCCCTAACCAAAGGGCTAAATGTCCAAGTAAAACCTATCTTGAAGGGATATTCATACAGAACACAATATCCCTTCGGAACTTCATCCGGCCTTAAATCTTCCGACGACACCAGATTTATTTCATCTGAAAGCCTGGCCAAACTCTTAAAATAATCTAAATGTTCTTCCTCCCTATACATGCTCACAGGCTCGCTCGACATCTGGAAATCAGGGATGTTAAGAGTCGCATGCCAATAACTAAGAATATCCCAAGCTTTCCTAGGCTTCTTGGCTATGGACTTCCTATGCATATAAACTGACACAGAGGAAAGAACGGAAAATCGTACCTTAAATAGCGTTCTAAACCTCGAACTTAGAATGGAAAGGATCTTGGTCACTCGGAAAGTGTATCTCGCCGGAAGTATGAAATCTCTAAAGGGGTAAAACGTAAAAAAGGAAAAGATTAAGGATAATCCCTATTTATACTAAAAATCAGAAATCAAATCGCCAGGAAATCAAATCGCCAAAAATCGACGGTCAATCAAATTGACACGTGTCGTTCGTGTCAGACAACCCCTTGAGTACACTCAACGAGAGCATGACACCTGTCCTTCATTAGTTGTCAAATTGTTTATTCTGTTAAACGTGACGTCATTATTCAGTTGGAAACGAACCGATTCGGTTCTATGCAAGTTACCCGCTTTTTCTTTTATAGCACGTGTCTTAGTCTTAAATTTAAATTTCAAAAAGTTGCCGCTTGAATTTTAAATTTGGGGGCAAACTGTTTGGGTAAAAAATAACAAAGGTCCTTTGTCGTACGACTAGAGATTCCAACAATCCATTAGCCCATAGACGCACGACCAGAGAAATAACTGACGCCCTTCCTTTGAGCGACTTCGACCAAACTATCAAAACCCGTCCACAATGGCTGCCGTACGACATGATTTCAGTTATTAAATTACAACATACTTTATATTATGTTTAATGCAGGATTACAAGGACATTTATGATTAGAGATCATAACGGAAGACGTTACCAATAACAACGGATGTAACGGACGCTATCATCAATATTAAACGGATACTCTATTAAAGATATGCATTCAAGACTTGCTAACGGACAATTGGAGTATAAATATGAAGATTGAACTTCACATTCGGACACCTGGTTCTCAGACTTTACAAGCTCATGAATTACGTTCTTAAGCTCACTCAATCTCTCTTGAAGTTCATAAAGCCTTTGCTGTTTGTCGTACGACACACGATTGAAGTCTAAGTACACACTACGCACGACTGACTTTACTTTATTGTATTGTTTTACATTACATTTCATTTGTAACACTTGTTAACAAGGACGACGTCCCTAATTGACGTCCATAGTGCACGACGACTCATACTCGTCCGCGGTTTTTACCCATTTTAGGGGTTTTCCGCGTCACCAATTCTCTTGTCTCATTTATTTCACTTTTATTATTGTCGTACGATTATTAAAGCTACTTTCTTTGGTTGGATCAAGCTCCACATTTACCTTAAATTTTCCTTGGGAGATTTTTGGCATAAACAGTAATTATCTCATGTACAGATGTACTTTCTATATTACATCATATATGTATGGTTAAAAGTATATATATATGTGTGTATATATATAATTGAGAGAGAGAGGTGTATGTAGCCATTTAGGGCTACTGTTTACACTTTATAGTCTACTCATCATCTCATGTACTATATATATTTTTATAAGGCATTGCTTTTGTATATCGTCCATCAGTCCATCTTGTATCATGCAGAGCAAAAGCTCGCATGTCGTGCATAACAAGTAGTCAAGCAGAAGCAAAAAGTTAGAATTAGAAACTGACAAAAGAGGGAAAAAAGTATATAGACCCGACACCCCGACCCGAAAATACCCGACCCCGACTTGTCCGAAACCCGATCACCCGCACACCCCGTTTGACATATTCGGGGGATGGGTTTTCTTACCTGAACCCTGATCAGGTTTGCCCTTTTCAGCCCCGATCCGACCCACGCTCACCCCTAAATTCAATTAGACCAAATCAAATTATCAAAATCAAAATATCTCATAATTTGTTGGTTGAGATAATGAAGGAAACAAAATATTTAATTTATCATTGATTGATTCTTTCTGTTACAGTTTTCTTTTTAATATTAAGTAATTTATTAAATGACTAAAATAACCTTCATTTTTAATTAAAAAAAACAAAAAAATGTTAGATGGATGGCTGAGATTGGATCTCACAGTTACCACAATCTAATAGGGTCTCATTTGATTAGGTCCCTATATATATATATTGATGTTGGGGTAGACATGTTATGTTCTAAAAGATAAACCTAAGGGAGGTTGTGTCAAATTCCATTATTCACATACACTAAAAAGGGGTTAAATAGTTAATGTTGGGGTAAGATTTGATTTAAGCAAAACTCTAAGGTTTGTTGTATCATGTCCTTAAACAACTAATAATATAAAAAGCGGTTTTAAAGGGCTAAAAAGAAAAAGAAACGAAAATAGAGATCTTGAAGAGGAAGTCGGGAGAAAGAAAGAGAAAGCGAAGAGGGATGATAAGGGCTTCAATAATTCAATTCCTTGTCATTAATCGATCGATTTGAGGTAATATTTCATGATTAAGTTCGATTTCTTGTTGTATTTGATGATTGGAATGATATTATGGTCGATTTTTGGGCTTTTAGGGCATAAGAAGGAAGACAATGGCTGCCATGGGAGAACAACCGTGTCTTTATATATTTTCTGGAAAAATCTCATTGTTAAGATGTACATTACTTCCACAAATGAGTCTCAATGTCAAATATTTTGATTTGGTGCATAAGAACCTAAAATCCTACAATGAATGGAACAAAATGTAACACCCAAAATTTTCAGTAAGATTGGTGTAGTGGGATAAGTATAACCATTCTTGAAATCCAACCTATAGGCGCTTGTTTTAGTTAAGGGATGGTTTATCTTGGGCCCTAAGTGTATCGAGAGTATCCGATCGCGAAGAACGAGAGTTTTCGGGTCCTGCATGGCCTGGGCGACAGTGCCCGACGACTGTGACATGTGTCACTATCGCCGAGGCAAGGTTGTGGGAGGGGAAGCCTCTCGGTACACGCGGGGCGACAGTGCCAGGCGATTATGCCAGGGTCACTGTTGCGGGGCACTATTGTGGCTAGTGTACCGTGGGTGGTGTTTGGAGAGCGAGAGTGCCACGCGACTATGCCATGGGCATAGTCGCCGAGTCACAATCGCGGGCGACCCCTAACTGATATAAAATCGCAACTTTCAGCCTTTTTTTTATTCTTACCTTCACCCATTTCACTCTTCTCTCTCAAGAACCGAACCCTAACCCTAGAAATCAGATTTTTGAGCCTTTATGGTGCATTTCATTGGTGTGTGAAGAGATTCTTCACATTCTAGTGAGGATGGAAGCAAGAGTGTGAGGTTCTTCATTTCATCTCACTTCTAAGAATTTTACCTTTTCTAGAGTTTATCCAACCCTTTTCACCATTTTGAAGATTGGGAGTTAGTGGTTCATTATGGCGACCCTAGAGTATTTTGGTTGGTGGATTCAAGTTATGGTCAAGGTAATCTTCTCTTTTCTTCATCTATGAAAATTAGGGTTTTGGTATAAGTTGAGATCTTCATGTAAAATATTTGGGGAACGATTCTAAATGGTTAGTTATGAATACTTATGGTTGGAAACTTGTAGATCTAGGTTTTTGGAAGGTTTTGCTTGTAGATTCAAGTTTCTTCAAGAAAGCTCAAGTTGGGGTAAAATCTAGATTTAGCCTAAATCAAGCAAGGTGAGTTCAAGTTGATTTGTGAAAACGGTGTACATTCCAAAATGTCAATTTTAAATGTTTATATGTTTTACATGAAATTATCAGTTGTTGAGTTATTTGGTGAGTTTTGATTACTTGAAGTGTTTAACTTTATAAAATTTGTAAAACACCCATGTTTGGGATTTTGGGCATTTTGATAAATGAATCATAAGTATTGGTATTTTTAATGATTTATTATATGGGAGTAGATCTTTTGGGTATAAATGCACTTTTAGTGTGTGTCTTGGAGAAATGCTTGATTTTGTGTTATGGGACGTTTTTGAAAGAATAAATGGTATAAACTAATTTGCAAAATGATCTTTCCCAATCTAAACTGTGTTGGAATTTATTCATGTATTGTGAAGCGTGTGTTTGCATAAACGTGGGTCGATTGCGTTTTATTGCATTTTATGACTGTTGATAAATGGTCAACTGATTTGTGGAGCTTTGGCTCGGTTGTGACTTAATTAGTCTTGGGGGAATTTGCCCAGTTTTACTGGCTCAATGAGGAGCTTTGGTTTTACGATGCATTTAATTACGTTTCGAAGGAAATTACATGTTTTGAGTGTGTTGTCATTCGTTTGAGTCATGTAATGTTTTAGACTGTAATACATTGGATCCATAGGCATATGAGTCAGTCAGTTGGCTTAATTGGGAACTTTATCCCTGTTTTGGGACTAGAAATATTTACGGTTAGCGAAGGGATTAAGGTATAGATCGTGGGGGTTGAACTCAATGCCCGTGTAATCCAGCCTGTTTATTCATCATGGAGTTTTGATGTCCATGTTTGAGTCTAGTGAGTGGTCCCCAAGTCATGTTTTTATGTAAGCTTGTGGTGGTGCTCTACAGAGCCGTATACGGAGCTAAGTCTTGTGGTGGTGCCCATGGTGAGCCGGATACGGGGACTTGTAGCTTTTGTGGTGCCACTCATCTAGAGGTCGAGTAGACACTAGGGTCATTTGGGTATCTTGCGGTGGTAGTTCGGTAGGGAGTCGTATACGGGGATCCATGACTCTATGTGAATCTTGAGAACATTGACAAGTGGCTTATGTTTGTATGCCCGCCACATTCGATGGAATTCAGGTCTTCCCCGTCACCGAAAGGTGTTGTTTAGGGTATTGAGTTTTAGTATCCATGTTTTCGGTGACGTTTTGTATACCTGGATTATTATCCATGATTTATGGGTTGAGTATTATGTCCCACCCGTGTTTTGGGTGCTTCGGGATATAAAGTTGTATCCGCATTTTCATAAATTGAGAGTTTGATTTCTATTCACGTTTAGAGTGAGTTTTGGGTTACATCACTTTTCGAACGAAAGCTTTACATTGGGGCGTCCACCTTTAAAAATGCGTGTTTGAGGAAAATGAGTCGTTTTCATATTTAAAGTAAATCATTTTGAAAGATTATGATTTAAGTCGCGTTCTTTTATTTTTACGATATATTTATCCATGTTGAAAACTCTTGAACTTACTAGACGTTATCCTAACATTTTTATTTGTCGGCATGTGCATCAGGTTCCAGCTGGGAATAGTTCTAGTGACACTGTGAAGAGAAGAGTGCTAGTTGTGTGCTCGAGAAGTGAATAGCTTGGTAAAGTCTTCTGCAATTATTATGGGATTAGCAACTTATTTTTAGGTTAAGAAACACCCGTCTTTGGTTTAGTCCTTGTATAAGGTTGGAGTTTATAATTGATGAGGTTAAATACGAACTTTTATTTTGGAGGTTTATCAAGTTTTGATTTGTAGGAAGAAGATTTATCTTTTACTTGATCTATTATCGAAATTTTTAATTAGTTGTTCTTTCCGAATCTGAGGGTGTTACACAAAATGAGTGTTATAAATATTTTGTTAGTAAAGGTAATATTTTGGGTAAGTTAATTTCATGTTTATAATAGTTTTGAGCCCATCTAAAGTGTTCAATCAAGAGTTGAAGTTGAAAATCACAATCTTTGACAATCTTTAAAAAGTCAAAGTAAAATGATGAATTTTGAAACATTGAAACTATCATGAAAAGGTTAAGATGTTTGATATGGTTTGTTTCTTAGTATCATTAAGATGATATTTGATGATATCAAGAAGAAAATTCCCACCCAAACATGTTTTTGATGGTAGATTAAAGCTTATATTCATGACAGTTGACTTTTTCCAAAAAGTCAAATTGTTTTGGTTAACCCTAAAATTGAGTCATTTTGTACAAAATTAAGAATTGAAATTCAGTGGATATAGTTATGAAAGGTATCTAAAGGTGTTACAATGATCAAATCAATATATCTTATGGGTTTTAATGGATTTACAAAGTTAAGGAATGCTTAAGTTAGGTTTGAACTAAAATATGAAAATATATGCATTAGTTAGGATTTAAGTGAAAAATCAATGCGAGATCCTTCTAAGCATATTTTAAAATGTATGGTAAGCATGTCTTCAAAGTTATTACGTAAGCCAAGTGCGTTGGAAGAAATAAGAGCATGTCACCAGATTAACTTAAATTAATGCTGAAAATTGTAAAAATTGTATTAAATCACTCGTAACTTGGATTTAGACGTGTAATATCAACCTAAAATCGTCGAGACGTATTCCACAATCGATATGTTTTCAAGTATGAAGTAACTCGGACTCTAAATAGGTCTAAAAAGGGATTTTGCAGAGCTGCCCTGTTTTTTACGTAAATAAAAGAATTGTTTCTTTTAAATCCATGTATGAAAAGGTTTTAAGTCTATTTTGAGTGGTTCTTGATGATATATTAGTATAGGAAAATGTAATCTAAATGGTTGTTTAGAGTGTTGTATTGATATAAGATCTTTATGTGGTTGTTTATGTATTAAGGCGGGTAATCAAGTCGAGCACCAACTGAGTACTAACTAAAAAGGGTTAAGGTGAGTTCAAGTAGTCTTAAAACTGGGTACACGTCAAAGTATGTATTTTACATAATTGATTTACTTCACTTATGTTGAATATATGTCGTTGAAAATTGCAGGATTTCAATGAGTGTTATGAAATGTGCTTTTTGATGTTTTATACAAAGTAAATTTTAAGATGAAAACAATCATGCTAAATATTTATGAGAAACTACATAGAATATTTTTTTGATGTTTTGAAACTTGATGTTTATGTAGCATGCTTTTGACTTAAATTTTGGTGAAATACACTTTGTATAAATGAGGTATTGTGAGTTATTTGTTTGCTCACCGAAGTGGTGTATTTATACTCGGATCTGGCGACTTTGGGTCACCCCATTTGATGTGTTTGTATTAGGGTCACTCTCTTTACAATTAAATGGGTTGCTCCCATTGGGTGTTTTATAGAGTATCGGGCATTGTTGGTGCCATATACTTGGCTAATAGCCATAGTGTCTCTAAGACATAACATGCACATGGTGATTATGCGAAAATTAGCTTAATGGATAAGTGGACTGCCGGGTAGTGCTCCTTCACTGATTCTGGTTTTTGTTGTGGGTCTCCCCCACGTGGTGCGATGTTTATTACCTCATTATGAAAATAATAAGCATACTTTTATACGCGTTTTTTTGTGAAAAGTAATGTGTTGACTTGCATATCACTTTTATTTACCAATCATGCATTGTTTGAATTTATGAATCAATTTAATTTTTTATTGAATGTTTTATGATACAAACTCTTTAACTCATCAGACGTGTAGTCTGATTTGTTTTGTTTGTCGACATGTATCCCAGGATTAGAATCGGGTGCAGAAGGTAATACTAGGGGTAAGGAAAGCTAGTACTTAATAGTGGTGGATGATATGTTGTGCAATATCTCTTTTGCGGCGATGATTAGTTGCAAATAGTATTTTGGTAAAAGTTATATTATCATCGTCCTTGTAACTAGTCGTATAAACTTAGTTTTGCCCATTTTTGTGGCTTTTTTTATGTAAAGTTATAAAAATGGAAAATCATGAATTTGCGAATGGATCATGCCGAATTTTTCCTAGAAATGTTAGTCTAAAGATTAGGGTGTTACAAAATGTAAACTCCTTAATTCATATATAAACTATATGTTCATATATGAACATATAGTTCATATGTGAACCCGTGTAATTCATATATGAACTATTTTATTTGATTCACTTATGAACTATTTAACTGATTCATATATAAACTATTTACCTATTCATATATGAACTATTTATCTAATTCACATATGAAATATTAAACTGATTCATATATGAACCCGAATGATTTATCATATTACTCTTCCTTTAAAAAAATGGTCAACAATTGCGGCTTTAACAATGAAGCAGGGGGACCACCATGGCTCTTGATTATTTGATCTAAGGGCTAGGATCACTTTTGTACTTCTTATACACTTAACACTACTCATTTGAACCTCTTCACACACACACACACACACACACACACACACACACATATATATATATATATAGAGAGAGAGAGAGAGAGAGATGTAGATTATTATACAACCCCTTCATATGGTGTAACTCATGCAACCACTTTTATCCACCACTCATTTTATTTTCAGTTTTTTTTCTTTTTCTTAATTACAAAAGTGAAAATAAAATGAGTGGTGGATAGAAGGATTGCATGGGTTGCACCATGTAAAATAAAGGGGTTGCATTTGAACGCCCTTTTATATATATATATATATATATATATATATATATATATATAGGGTCCCCTTCTTTTGTTAACCAATTCATTGGTATTAACTGTGTTAACCATCCAACAAGCAATCAGAATTCAAGAATAGTTTATGTCAATGTTCATGCATATTAAATAGGGTAGGGGTAATATAGGTATTTCTTTTAAATAAGATATGGTTTAAATAGTTTCCATATTTTGCTCAAACATTAAATTTGGTAGTTATCTTAATTTATTTTAAATAGAATATTTTAAAATTTAAAATTGATATTAACCTCAATTTATTTTAATTAAAATATTTAAAATATTGAGCCACATATGACCACCTTTCATCAACCTCCGAATTTGGCCATCTTCATATTTGTTTACCTCTTCAAGTTTCACTGTATCGAGATTCCAATAGCGATAATCGTCCGTCTTTTGTGCATATGTGCATATGCATGAATGTGCATACATGCATATTCATATACGTAAGAATGTGCATATATGCATATTTTTTAAACAGTGCATACGGTTTCATCTTTACAACCCAAACCTTTTCATCGATTTCTTATTGATTTCTTCCTTACACTCTCATCTTTGGTTTCTTCCACGAAGAAAAATCACGATATGGGTTGGATGCTTGGTTTCTTCCACGAACATCACGATTGGAGGATGAGACAAACGAACCAGATTTGATTTCTTCCATGAAAAACACATACACATAACAACAGATTTGGTTGTAGTTTGGGATCTGGTTCGATTTTCACAAACGAACTCATGGGTGAAGCAAACACACACGAACCAGTGGTTGGATCTGCAGGCGATAGAGGTGGCCGGTGGTTGGTCGGCGATGGATGTGGCCGACTATTTACTCCGAATTCGACGGGTGGAGAGGTAATATGGGTGTTGATTTCATCAAGATGTTGTGTTTGTGTGGAACGATATACCTAACCTCTCACAGGGAAGAAATCCTTAAATGAAAGGGTTCTGTTTTTGGTAAACATGTGTTCCCTTAATTAAATGGAATTGGGTTTTTACTAAAATAACCCCGTGCACTTATGCATTGCTCGTTATCAACCCCTGGAGATAATATTTATTTAAATGAAAAATCAATTAATTGTGAGTCGTGGATCATCTCAATTTACGGTTGAGATTGGTTAACACGGTTAATACCAATGTCTTGCTTAACAAATAAATGAGACTCTATATAGGGACCTTCTTTATTAACCATAATTGACCAATCATATGCAAACCTTTTATTTGGTTTAATCATATTCCTGATTTATTAGTTGAAGGTATAAAAGTAAAATTCATTTAGCCATGTCATCGTAGAGAGAGATATTCCATTTATTTGTTCCCTTAAATATCTCTTTGATAATTATGGAATTGGTTTTACATTGAATTTTATAATAATTATTCATTTTTTTTGTTTAAATTTGATAATAATTATCGAAATACATTGTGTTTACCTATGTGCATATATGTTCAAATGTGTTCCTAGACTAAGAATATAAAAACCACATATTAATATACTTATGTTCAGGTATGTAACTCTAATTTCACCTACAAACTTCATCAAATCAAACCAAAAAAAATGTATAATAGCCATATTGTGTTCACATATGTTTCTCTATGTTAACACAATTTACCACAAATTTACCTACATAAGTTCACAAATGTTTCACTATGAATTTTTACATATGTCACTTTATTGCAAAACACACAACAACAATTGTATTATGTTCACATACTTCATTGCAAAACACACACAACACCATGGTTGTTCACATATGATATCACAAATATCCACATTCACTACTTTGTTATTATAGTGTAAATCAAAAAACATTGTGTTCATGTATGTGCATATATGTTCACATATCTACATCTACTAAAAATACAAAAACCCACGCGGCTTGGGATACCATTTTTGTCATAAACATCACACATGTTCAAAAGTGAACCATCCACACGGCTTTGCTTACTAACTTCGATAGATTCAGTTGTTCATCAGCATCGACATCCACCGGACTTTCCATTGTGTTTTTGAAATTGGAAAATGTCGTCTTCTTCTGAATCCTTTCACTTTTCCTCCTAACTGTAACAAATGGTGTTCATAAGAAACCTAAATTAGTTTGTCCTTTACAAACCCTAAAATTTTCGAATTTTACCTCTAACGAAATCATTCCCGCCATGAATGTGCACCATTATCTTCTTTGTTTTTTTGAACTTCATAGACGAATAAGCCGATTTTGATGATTAACCAGAAGGTTTTGGCATCACTTAATTTTGTGTCATTATGTTTTATGAAAAATTTTAGTTGGGTCTTATGGGGTTTCATTTATGACTTTTTGCATCGCGTAGAGGAATTTTAAAACGCGTATACCGAATCATTGTGTACATTAATTTTCGGGTTGTTGTTTAACGTTATTGTCTCATGCGGGTTTTGCACGTGTCGTTTCGCAACCGCACAAGACGTCTTGAGAGTCTTCATATTGCATAGTTGCGCTTTTGGGTTTATACATGAGTATTTCGTGCTAGATTTTTGCTTCGAACCTTTCGGGTCAAGGAGCGTTTTTATCCGTGCGGCTAACAGTTTGAAGTTGATTTAAATTATTTTACGTCTAATCAAATTGCATGCATCTATCTTTTACTAAGTTTTGGCAAATAAATTGATGTATGCTAGTCACGTTGGGAAATGTTATTTCATGTCATTATTTGGGTAAATGAGAAATTCTTGGAACTTGATTACCCGAGTTTTCCCTTTAGGAGTTTTGTACAAACGCCCGTTATAAACTGTTTTAGCATGTAAAACCTCTTTATTCATGTTGTAAATTGATGCGTATTAGAACTAAAGTGGTCCATTTGAAAATTTTGTTGTGCATCTTTAATTATTGTCATTATTAGCTTGAATAATAATTAAACGGTTTTCGAAATGGTTTTATATGTGTGTCGAATGAGACCACTTTGTACACCCATCGAGTAAACGGTAGTGGATTTTATTCGTTTGATTACTTGTTATAAAACTTTTTGCATTTAGAAGTTTTATGAAATTCCAAATTGGCATAGTAGTTTGAAAAACCTTGAACTCATTAGAGCTATAGGTGTAAACCCCCTTTGTGAAAGGACTTGTTATTAAGGACTAGAGGAGTCCTTGAGAAATGGGGGTCGGATGATCGGTCATGTGGTCAGCTTTAAATGGTGGATTTTAGTTTATAATCGATGCACGTATTAATAATTGAGGTATTAGATTTATGTACTCCACCAGATATTTAAGTGGTGATCTTTCTAGTCCGATAAACCTCCTGGTTAAGGCATTGAGTGGTCCCTTGTTTATTGTTAGATATAGATTGATGGGTTATTTGTTGTCGTCATATGTGTGTTGGAGGGTTGCCATCCGGGTGAGTCTTCTTGGATAAAGAGAATTATGGTGATTCGGTCGTCGGAATTTAGTACCTTGATAGGTGTCAACTTTGAATCATCAGTGTAAAATCTGGAAGAAAATATATGGTGGTATATCCACGGTTGAGGTGTAAAAGTTTTGAGGATAGGTGTCGACATTCGATTTGTGTCAGGATCTCAATTCTTAACAAGAATAAACACTCAGAAACAATATTAAAGAAGTTTGCGGAATAACACTTTAATATTCAATGAAACAGTGAATCAGAATAACAACTTGTAAACTTTATTGAATGATTGTAAAGCTACAAGATTCAACACTCAACCTCAATATTGATGAACAGGCTCACCAATACGAATTCTACTTCTCTAGAACTAGGACTATAAGCCTTGATCAATGTTTCTGCAATCTCAAGATCTGTTAATACTTCTTGCACTATTTCTGATGCTTCTTTCAATTCAGCAGTATTAACAGTTTCTGCTGCTTTGCTTGTTTCAGCAGCATTAACTGTTACTGCTGCTTGTTCTGTTTCTTTTACTGCTGCTTTCTCTTTTTCTGCTGCTATGCTTGATGTTTCTGCTGCTTGTACAAAATCTGATTCTTTTTCCTGCTCCCCCTCAAAATCAACTTGCTCTTGCTCCCCCTTATCTTTGGCTTCTTCCATGTTGGCATCAGCTTCTGACTCCCCCTTTTTGGGAGCATCAGTCACTGGTTCCCTTCTTCTGAGCACAAACTGTTTCTTCTTCTTTTTCTGGATCAATCTCTTCACCATTTTCTTCAGGTTGGTGATCTGTACTTGTTGAGACAGAATGATCAGTTTCAGCTCTTCTATGTCTTTTCCCTGCTTGATTACATCCATGTTGATGTCTCCCATTGTTTCCATCAATTCATAATAGTCATATCTGTCCTCACCTTCTCCAAGAGTGTTACCCCCTTTTGAAGGATCATGGGATCTTTTTGTAGTAGAGGTCTTCTGCCTAGTAGAAGCACCTGCTACCCCCATGGTTTCTTGGCACCTGGGACCTTTGGATGATTGCTCACCCAAAGTTGCCATAGGGAAGGTCTTATTTATGTTACCACTGACCTCCTCTGTGCTAGCAGGAGTAGTGGCAGCCTTTGCACCCATATGCTCATTCATCTCCTCATTGAGCACCTCCTTGGGGTTGGGAGACGCCTCTGTGGTTTCCCTGTAGATATTCTCTAATGGAGAATTCTCCATTAGAGGGTGTTAGACCACAGTCTCATTGGATTCAAGATCATCCAATCTGAAGATCGTAATCTGAAGCTAAAGCCGGAACGTCGACTCTCGATATAAAAGTCTATGTCTATTTGTAATAAATGTCAATGTAATTTAATGTAATATGTTTTAGTTTACTTAGATCTATATATCTAAGTTAAAGTATTGTAATAGTTAGTTAAAGGTAACTTAGTTAGTTATTTAGTTTCTAGTTTATATTAGATATAATATCTAGATTTAATATCTAGATATTAATCTTGATAGTGTGTTCAACACACTTGCTAGATTTTAAGTGTATCTCTAGTCTCTCAAGATCAGATCACTTATCACATATACAAACACACACATCAAGGTGTAAAAGAGAGAAAACATAGAGAACACAAAGCAAAGCTTAATCGATCAACCTTGTAATCGTTATTTTATATATCAAACAGGCTGGTAATCTTATTGTGTTGTTTCTAAGAACTTGTTATAAAGTATTGTTGGACCGACAATTGGTATCAGAGCCTGATTAAGATCAAACAAGTTTTTCAGAAAAACGTCTCTGTGTTCTTCAAGAAAAAGAAAAAAAAATTTTGATTTCGAGTGTAAGAGTGTTTTAGGTGTTAGAATCGATCAGAGTGTGATCGAAATACATGCTAGATCGAGTTGTATGTGTTTAATTTCACGTTAAAGCTTAAATCGAGTTCCAATTTGTGGTTTTTGTGAGAAAAGAGTTGAGAAGAGTAAGTCACTGTGCGATCAGATTAATTTCTAAAAAGAGTGTTTTAGTGAGATCGAGTGCCTACAATCTGTTCTAGAAGTGTTTCTAGACATAAGGGTAGTGTTTGTTATTGCTAAATCGTTTCAGGAACAAGATTCATACGATTTTCAGAAGAACAGGTCGAACACCCGCATTCCAGAGGTTGAATAACCCGAAAAGCTCAACTTCTCGGTTCCCAAGTGACCCGAAAAGCTCAACTTCTCGGTTCCCAAGTGACCCGAAAAGCTCAACTTCTCGGTTCCCAAGTGACCCGAAAAGCTCAACTTCTCGGTTCTCAAGTGACCCGCAAAGCTCAAACTTCTCGGTTCCCAAGTGACCCGCAAAGCATACTTCTCGGGTCCCATTAGAAACGCGAACCTCACTTAGAATATTTTTTCCTGAGAATTTTTCGAAACTGTAATAGGGTCTTGTGTGACAAAATTTGAAACGCGGACCCCCGTGCTAAGTCTGCCTAGGGGGACAAAATTTCTTGTGTGATCAAATTTTATCTGTACTAACGGTCAAATCAAACAGTTCTTTTTGCACATCAAATCAAACAGGATGACATCCAGAGAAGCCCTTGCAATAGGAACTGACACCAAGCCACCAGTTCTCTTTAAAGGAGAATACGAACAGTGGAAGGATAGGTTTCTAAACTTCATTGACAGACACGAGCTGGGTGATTATATCAGAACATCTATTGAAGAAGGGATTATGACACCACCAATGACGACTCGTGTAATTGATAACGTGCCTACTCAGGTTGAACTGAAGTATCACGAGCTACAAGATGATAACCTCAGAAGAGCCAAAGGCGACAAATTATCAAAGTCATACATCTTACAGGGGATCCCAAATGAAATATATGTCAAGATTGACAGTTACAAGGCTTCAGGTAAAGAAATGTGGGATCAGCTCGAGAAAATGATGTTGGGTTCAAAAATTGGAAATCAGCTGAAGATCTCCAACTGCCTAAATAACTATGAAGAATTTAGAGGCAGGGTGGGAGAAACCTTAGAAGAAACCTATGACAGGTTTGTGACATTGCTGAATGAACTTAGCAAGAACAAAGTTCACAAATCTCAAAATGAGCTGAATATCAAATTCCTTAGTATTCTTCAACCTGAATGGAAAAGATTTGCTCGTCAGATGAAGCAAATTAAAGACTTGAATGAGATTCCACTTCACGAGGTGTATGAAACCCTCCGTCAGAATGAAGAAGAGGTGGATGAAATTCTGAATGAGAAGAGACAGAGAGGAAAGGTAGTTGAAGACACATTCGCCCTTGTAGTCAGAAAGAAGAAGAACAAGGCGACTGTATATGAATCAGATGAAGAAAATGAAGGTTATGCAAACTCAGAATCAGATGAAAACGATCAGCTGAAGCAAGCAATGATGATGCTGACTAGTGCCTTTCAGAAAAGGTTCTACACAAAGCCAACATCAAATAATCAGAGATATTCATCTGGTCCGAACAACTACATTCATAAAGAAAGGATTGAAGGTAGCAGATACGAAGGGAAGAGATTTGATGGGAGAAGATCAGAGGAGGGGAAACCAGAAGAGAGAAGGTTTCAGTCGGAAGGAAAGAGGGTAGAGGAGAGGAGACCGGAAGAAAGGAAATTCAAAGCTGAAGGATCAAGTCATCCAGAACCGCCTACATGCTACAACTGTGGTAAACCAGGTCACTATGCCAAAGACTGCCGCAGATCTAAAGTCAGAAATTCAGACTATTACAAGAACAAGATGCTTCTTGCAAAACAACAAGAGGCAGGCAACGTACTGATGGCTGAGGACGAATACTGGCTCGATCACTCAGATGATGAAGAAGAAGATGATGAAGATAGAGAAGAAGCTGTCAACATGTGCTTGATGGGCAAGATAGAATCAGATGCTGAAGCTGATTCTGACAATGAAGAAGAGGAGGTATGTAATCTATCTGATTTAGAATTCATGAATAAAATGCATGCCATGAGTATGAAACAAAGAGAGTTAGAATCTAATCTTAAGCAAGATAATGGTGTCATGACAGACAAAAACCAGTTGATACAGAAACTTAGCAATGAAATTGCTGAGAAGAAAGTATTAATTGAGATTTTACATAAAGAAAATGACACCAATGCTAAGGAAAAGACAATAATTCTAAAAGAGAATTCTGATCTAAAATCTCAACTGCTAAAAGGTGCAATAGATATTTTTGAGCTGAAAAAGTTGCATGCTTCTTGTACAAAAGAGAACTTTTCTTTGTTAGGAAAACTAAAAAGTTTGGAAGAGAAGTTGTATAAAATGGGTCAAACTGAACAGACTATTTTTCTGAACAAACCCAAAGAGGAAACAGAGAGATGGGGAATCGGTTATAAGAATCCTCACTGTCTAGAAAAGGGGATGTCTGAAGTTCCTGGACTTTATGATCATCTAAATATGCAATTAGCTCGCAGACTCCCCGCGTTTAAAACTTTCTGGACTAAACTGTCAAAAGAGGATGAAGCCAATGAAACGGAAAAACGGATGAAATCAGCTAAAGTTCATCTTCCATTTTATTATACGAAGTTGAATAATAGTTATGATGAAAACCCAATATACAAAAAGAAGGAAACTCTTTCAAGTGATTTCTTTCTAAGTTATACTGAAAAGGAAATAGAGGCGAAGCCTATTAAAGGTAAACTATATGTCCCTCCTCTCGTTTTAGAACGTAAAATTTCTGAACTCGAGAATTCTTTATCAGATGCAAGACTTTTGATAAATATTGAGCAAAACGTTTTTTCAACCGTGTTTTCAAATTCTGTTATTTCAAAAGCTTCAAACTCTAAGGATTTGTCTGGTTCATCAAATAAAAGTCTTGATTTTTTGAACTTTGATGGTAGTTCAGATGATGGTTCCAATCTCTTTGACTTTAATACACAACTTCCCAACCATTCATCTTTCGTGAAGAAAACTTTAAGAAAAACCAGTAAGCCTGTGAACAGTGCAAAATCAACAAAAGCTTTCGTTGATAAATCAGTCTCTGTGAACGCTAAGAGTGCTAAAGGTAAGAAAATATCTCAGCATTCACAGAAACCGACCACTACTGGTAATTCCAAGAAGAAGCATTCGTTTGTTGCTCCAAGGTCTAACTCACCAGCTTTACATGTTTCAGATCTGAGAAATCAAAGGCCAGAAGCAAATTCTCTGTGGCAACCCAAACGGAACCTTGACAAGACCGTCTTAACGTCTAGTAGTGTTAATTGTAATAAGACTTCGCTTACTAAAGATGTTGTAATTGCTGATATTGCTGTTTTGAACCCAAAATTTGCTGTTTCTCGTAAACAATATACAATGAAGCAATTATTTCAGTTATCTTTATCTGCTGGAAAGTCTTCTTTTTATGATAAACATATATCTATATCTTGTCAAGATTCTGAAGATTGGTTTGGAAATTACCATGTGCATTCATCTCATACCAATTCTTCTCATGCATTTCAAAAGAAAATAGGATCCAATTTGAAATGGATACCAAAATTATGTGCTAACACAGTAGGACTCAAATTCCAATGGGTACCTAAGGTGAAATCTGTGTTGCAGGCACACAAAGCTTAGAGAGAAAGCGACTTCTGATTATGTACAGATCAGGACTCGTTCTTCAAAGTCAAAAATAGGTTTTTGGATAATGCAGTTCAAAACCCGAACATCGAAGATCAAAATAGGCTTTTGAACAAATCAGTTCAAGACCCGCTCTTCGATGACCAAAGTGTATATTCCAATGTTGTCATATACAAATCTAAATTTCTAATTTCTCTTATGCAGACTAGTCATACGTGGTTCTTGGACAGCGGATGTTCCAAACACATGACAGGTCAAAAAGAGATACTGTCCAATTACAAAGACAAATATTGTGGAACAGTAAGATTTGGCAACGACCAGTTTTCTCCAATCATGGGATATGGTGATGTACAACACGACAATGTAACTATCAAGAGGGTGAGCTATGTAGAAGGCTTAGGACACAACTTGTTCAGTATAGGCCAGTTCTGTGACAAAGACTTAGAGGTCAACTTCAAAGCCAAGAGCTGTTCTGTTCGCAATGAAGAAGGCGAAGAACTCTTGGTCGGTACACGAGAATCAGACCTCTACACAATAAACTTATCAGATGTCCAGACTGATAAACAAGTTTGTCTACTATCGAAAGCTTCGATGCAACAAAGTTGGTTATGGCATCGACGTCTTTCTCACCTCAACTTTCGGTACATCAACAACCTGGTCAGTGGAAAGCTCGTCAAAGGACTTCCAGAGCTGAGATATGAAAGAGAACATCTTTGTGCAGCTTGTGAGAAGGGCAAGATGAAGAGGGCACCTCATAAACCGAAGCCAGAACCAAGTACCAATGCTCCTTTAGAGTTATTGCATATGGATCTATGCGGTCCAATGCGTACTCAAAGCTTAGGTGGCAAGAAGTACATACTCGTGATCGTGGACGACTATTCGCGATACACATGGGTCAAGTTTCTTCGTTCAAAGGATGAGACACCTGATGTTCTCATTACATTCCTGAAAACGACCCAGGTGAATCTGCAGAAACCGGTCAAGATTCTAAGAACAGACAACGGCACAGAGTTCAAGAACAACAAAGTTGAAGAATATCTCGAATCTGTCGGGATTTCACATCAATACTCTGCTGCTCGAACGCCTCAACAAAATGGAGTAGTTGAAAGAAGAAATCGAACGCTAGTCGAGGCTGCTCGTACTATGCTAAGTCATTCCAACTTACCTCTATTTTTGTGGGCAGAAGCTGTTTCGACCGCGTGCTACACACAGAATCGTTCCATGATACATCGGAGGTTCAAGAAGACTCCTTATGCGTTAATCAACAACCGAACACCGACAATCAAATACTTCCATATATTTGGATGTAAGTGTTTCGTACTAAACGATAGGGAGAATCTTAACAAGTTCAGCGCTAAGGCAGATGAAGGAATCTTCATTGGATATTCCTCAACATCGACTGCATTTCGTGTTTATCTAAAGAAGTCAAAGACGGTGATTGAAAGCATCAACGTCACCTTTGATGAAGAAATGGCTTCCGAACAACAACGTTCAGAACCCGTTATAACCGGAGTACTAGCTTCTGGGCAACTCAGTCCAGAACCTGCGTCTCAACAGAATAAATCAGACGAAGCTTCAACTTCAACTAACCATTTATCTGATTTAGATTTATTATTTGAATTGTTTTATGACGAATTTCTTGGAACTAACATAAAGAAATCTGTTTTGGTTGACAGGATAGAAGAGCCAACGCCTACTCATCCAACCAGTTCAGACATTCCAAATGAATCAAGTACCCCGATTCATCAAGACGTCACAATTCAAATACCAACTCCTACAGTTCAAGAAGTGCCAAGTCATGCAGAGTCAGAAGAAGCTGAACCAGTAGGATGTTCAATTCAGATCAATCTACAGCCGGAACAAGCTGTACCTACTGAGACTTCTGTACCAACAACTTCAACTGAAGCAACTATCATAACTCCTCCCAATCAAACAAAAGAAGGTACAAGTGGATTCTTAGATGACACAACTGACATACAGTCATCTAATCCACTGCCTCATGAACAAAAATGGACCAAAGAGCACCCGATAAGCCAGATAATTGGCGATCCATCAAAACCGGTGCAAACTAGGTCAGCATCAATGAACCTGTGCATGCATGACTCCTTTCTAAGCAAGTTCGAGCCAACACGCGTATCGGAAGCACTTGCAGATCCAGAATGGGTGATCTCAATGCAAGAAGAGCTGAATCAGTTCAATGCACTTAAAGTCTGGAGACTCGTACCGAAGCCTAAAGGTAAAACCATTATAGGTACGAAGTGGATTTTCAAAATTAAAAAAGACGAAGTTGGTACCGTTATCCGAAACAAGGCAAGACTAGTAGCCAAAGGATACAGACAAGAGGAAGGTATAGACTATGACGAGACATATGCTCCTGTGGCGCGATTAGAGGCAATCAGAATGTTTCTAGCCTACGCAGCCCACAAGAACTTCACGGTCTTTCAAATGGACGTGAAGACAGCATTCCTCAATGGAATTCTGAAGGAGGAAGTCTACGTCTCTCAGCCAGAAGGTTTTGTCAATCAAGAGAAACCGAATCACGTATACATTCTCGACAAAGCACTATATGGTCTGAAACAAGCACCTCGAGCCTGGTATGATGTCCTTTCTAATTTTCTAGTCAAGTCTGGGTTTTCCAAAGGTACGGTGGATACCACTTTGTTTATTAAAAAGGAAAAAGGCAATATCATTTTAATTCAAATCTATGTAGATGATATTATCTTTGGTTCTACAAATACTAAGTACTGTAAGAACTTCGCAAACCTTATGGTGTCTAGATTTCAAATGAACTTGATGGGAGAGATGAATTTCTTTCTCGGTTTACAAGTAAAACAGTTTTCTACGGGTATCTTTATCAATCAATCAAAGTACATTAGGGATATTCTTCGGAAGTTCCAAATGGAAAATTCAAAAACGATTGGTACCCCAATGGCACCAGGTACTAAAATTGGCACCGATCCTTCGGGAAAGGCTATTGATATTAGGACTTATCGAGGGATGATAGGTTCTTTAATGTATCTTACGTCGAGTAGGCCAGATATAATGTTCTCAACATGTTTATGTGCACGATATCAGGCCAATCCAAAAGAAATCCATTTGTCTGCTGTAAAAGCGCATTTTCAGGTATCTAAAGGGCACTGCAGATCTCGGTCTGTGGTATCCTAAAGATACTAGTTTTGAACTAACAGCCTACACAGATGCAGATCATGCAGGTTGTATGTTAGACAGGAAGAGCACGTCAGGACATGTGCAGTTCCTCGGTGACAAATTAGTAAGTTGGGGATCAAAGAAGCAACTTTGCGTTTCAACTTCCACGGCAGAAGCAGAATATGTAGCTGCTGCTAGCTGCTGTTCTCAAGTCTTGTGGATGAGAACTCAATTACGCGACTACGGTTTCCATTTCAACAAGATCCCGATCTACTGTGACTCCAAGAGCGCCATCGCAATCACAGCGAATCCTGTTCAGCACACAAAGACAAAGCACATAGACGTCAGGTATCACTTTATTAAAGATCATGTTGAAAAAGGAACAATTGAACTTTTCTTTGTAAAGACTGATTATCAACTTGCCGATTTGTTCACCAAACCCTTAGATGAAAAGAGGTTCAAATTTCTTGTCTCTAAGCTTGGTATGCTAAATCTTAAGATATAATCGGTAATTACCTAACAAAGTTTTCTATTGTATACTTTTTCATCATTTCTTCATTCTTAACTCTGTTTGATATCTGTCATTCTATCAAAATGTTCATGATCCAAGGGGGAGAATGAGAAGAAATTGACATCTGGTCAATATTACTTCGAGGAGGAGCTCATAAAATGTTGCATGTACCTTTTAATGCCAATTTTTTGTTATGCAAGATTTTAGGGGGAGCTCTTCAAATCAAAAAAAAGGGAGTTCGGACATGACTTCTGATTATTTCAGATCAGGACTCATACTTTAAAAAGTTTTACTGCTTTTTGTCTTTTCAATATAAGTGAATAATTATTACTTTGACTTGACATTAGACTTTTGCAGAATTTTTGAGAGAAGCTTACAAGTTCATATTTCTATGACTTAAAGCTTAGCTTCATGAGATGGGAGATCATACGTAAAGGTATAATTCTATATCTTCATCTCACATATGGTTGAAAGAAGGACAACTTTCAATCATTGGAAAACATTGTTTTTAATGTTCAAAACACTTCCCGATTTTTCATCACATTTTATATTTTGGGAGTGTATTTTAAATGTTTTCATGATCTAAATTGTGCTTTAACTGAAATAGTTAAACCAATCTGAGCATCACGTGCATCTAGGAAAACAAGGAATCATTGTGCTAGGAAATAACACAACTTCTATGGAATCACCTTAACCAGTGATTTCTACCCTAGAAGTTAATCCTTAGTGATTGAGTGTGAAAATAGAAAAGGAATGAGTGTGATTAGAGAAAGCAAAAAGTTTAAAAGAAAGAACGTGTGAGAACAGAGTTAAAAGAATATCAAAACTCTGCACCAACTTTTTCTGAGCCGGGTAGCCACCATTCTAGTGATTCACAATTCTTTGGTGAACATTATTGAAACAGGCAACTAGCCCATGCCAACTCTTGATCAAACCTCACTATCTACTCATTTTCTTCTCAACAAGAAAGTGTTTCACATTTTCAAAGGGGATGCAGCACATATGCTATCTGATTTTCATTCGGAAAATCTAGATATTGAAAAGAAGGAAGTCTGCCCCACCTTCGCACTTCAATCATGCACATTGAGTCTGTGTTTAACTTACTGTTGTCTCAGTGGTTTACACAATTTTGAGCCAATAAGCAATCATCCGTGCTTAATTCTTTCAACACAAGCACGAACACACAAGGATTTAGTTTCTTTGTCATAACGTTTATAGAAATTACCTTTGTGGTGTTTCGATGATTAAATGGAAGCCCTGGGGGAGTCAACATCAAACAGCTCCTTTCCCATGTGTATTCGTTACACTCAGTGACTTAGTGTTACTGACAGGCATGATAACTGATTCATTAGTTGATTTCAGGTGTTACACGACACATTTGTCTGGATTTGCAAAGATCTAGATGAATCTCTTATGAATTGACGAATCAGGGGCTCTAACCGCAAGATTGACATTTCTTACCACAAATTTTGATGAAGTCGTTGCACTTAACATCAAAAAGGGGGAGAATGACTACACAAGAAATGGCAAAGATCACATGTTTCAAGAATCACGTCTACTCTTCAGAAGGGAAGATTGTTAGATTGAAGACATGCTGAATTTCAGAGAAAGAGATTGCATCTTCTGAGCTGAACAAGAAGACTGAATTGGATAAATCTTTTTATTAAATGATCTTGATCCAAAGGGGGAGATTGTTAGACCACAGTCTCATTGGATTCAAGATCATCCAATCTGAAGATCGTAATCTGAAGCTAAAGCCGGAACGTCGACTCTCGATATAAAAGTCTATGTCTATTTGTAATAAATGTCAATGTAATTTAATGTAATATGTTTTAGTTTACTTAGATCTATATATCTAAGTTAAAGTATTGTAATAGTTAGTTAAAGGTAACTTAGTTAGTTATTTAGTTTCTAGTTTATATTAGATATAATATCTAGATTTAATATCTAGATATTAATCTTGATAGTGTGTTCAACACACTTGCTAGATTTTAAGTGTATCTCTAGTCTCTCAAGATCAGATCACTTATCACATATACAAACACACACATCAAGGTGTAAAAGAGAGAAAACATAGAGAACACAAAGCAAAGCTTAATCGATCAACCTTGTAATCGTTATTTTATATATCAAACAGGTTGGTAATCTTATTGTGTTGTTTCTAAGAACTTGTTATAAAGTATTGTTGGACCGACAGAGGGCTTAAAGGCTCTGTGGGTGAAGGTACAAGAAGGGAAGGAGCGTTCTTTACCTTTTTCCTGATGTATGTATTGGTTATTGGTGAAGTTGGTTTTTGAACAAGGGACTGAGGGATTGATATGGTGATGGAAGGTTGGAATTGGCTTTCAGTGGGTTGGTCTAATGAGGGCCTTGACCCTGAAGCCATACCTTCTTCATTGTGGGACACCACCATCATTGTAGAGAACAATGGGTGTCAACTCCTTCCGATTCCAATGGAGATCTCTTCATGTTTGAAAAGACCTTACCTTTGGGGATTTTGGGTACATATACCTCATCAAAGTGAGGCATATCCGTCAATTCATGGGTTATAACTACCTGTACAAACCTTGGGTACATATAAAAACTCTTTTTGTTTCCCAAGTTTGATACAAGGTCACTAAAAATCATTCTTGAAAAATTGTACTTTCTGGCAGTGGCCAAGCAGATCAGAGCATAAGCAATGGTACTGCTGAACTCACTCCAGCCAGTAGTCTTTTTAGAAATGCAGTGCATCAGGGTATGAACAAGAAAACGCCATTGGGTATAAAATTTAGCTTTTGAGAATTTGAAACCACCCAATTGGCCTCCATACCCCATTCTTGAAAGGTTAGAGAACAAGTCCTCATTAGGAATAGAGGTAATACCTGCAGCAGCATCTAGACGTAGACAGATGCGAATCACCTCTTCAGAAACTGACAAGGGTTTGTCACACACCCTTGTCTTGATTATCTGCACACCATTTTCTGTGACTATGGTGGCATTCGCCCAGAATTGTCTTTGATGCTCTATGTAGATTGTTGGCGATACTGTAAGAGCATGGGCAATGTGGCTGGACTTGAGAAAGTCCACAATTTGATGGAATCTTGCAGCTTGTTTCGGCTTCTGTAGCATTGCAATCTCATTATGTTCATCAATGAAAGCCATAGCTGCCATCGAGCTTGAGTATTCTATACTGAAACACTTGGTATTTGAGAGAAAAAAGGTTAGAGAGCTGATGAATAGAAATCAAAGAGTCGTTATGAACTTTTAGGCAGGCAAAAAGGGTATTTATACGATTCGGGACATAAGCAGTATTAACTCCTACCAGTATTAACTAACTACCAGTATTAACTGAGAGCAGTATTAACTACTAGCAGTATTAACTGAGAGCAGTATTAACTACTAGCATTATTAACTAACTAGCAGTATTAACTGAGAGCAGTATTAACTACTAGCAGTATTAACTGAGAGCAATATTAACCACTAGCAGTATTAACTAACTAGCAGTATTAACGGAGAGCAGTAATAACCACTAGCAGTATTAACTAACTAGCAGTATTAACTGAGCACTGGCAGTATTAAAACTGCACTGGCAGCATTAACTATACTTACACTTTTTGAAGCTTAAGGTACTCTGAGCAAGGTAATAACTTCCTGAGAAAGATGTTAGTAGCACCAAAGAATACACCAATAACAGGTATGTAAACACCTTTAAAAAAAATGGGCTTATTCAGAGTTGATCATTCCCACACTTGTGACCAAGAAAGTGAATCTACCCACATCAAAAGCTTTAGTGAATAGATCAGCAAACTGGTTGTCAGTATGAACTTTAGCAACTTGAATTAGCTTCTTTTCATTACAATCTCTAATAAAGTGATACCTGATCTTAATGTGCTTTGTTTTGGAGTGCTTGACTGGATTGTTAACAATGCATATATCACTGCTATTGTTAATGAAGATTGGAGTGTGAAGAAAGGTTACCCCATAGTCCAGCATCTGATTCTGAATCCATAGAACCTGAGAGCAGCAACTTGCAGCAGCAATATACTCAGCTTCTGTTGTTGATAAGGACAATGTGGTTTGTTTCTTACACTGCCAAGATACTAGTCTTGCACCCAAAAGTTGACATCCACCTGAAGTAGACTTTCTGTCCATGTTAGCACCTCCCAAGTCACTATCTGAATAAGCAATCAAGTCAAAGTTGGATTCATAAGGATACCAGAGACCTAATCTAGGTTGCCCTCTTAAGTATCTGAAAATCCTTTTAAAAGCTTGAAGATGTGATTGCTTTGGCTTGACTTGGAATCTGGCACACAAACACACTGGAAACATGATGTCTGGTCTTGAGGCTGTGAGATACATGAGAGATCCAATCATTGATCTATATAGATGGACATCAACATCCTCCCCCTCAAGATCAATAGTGATCTTTTTATGAGTCTCCATAGGTGTGCTTGTTGGCTTTGAGTCTGTTAAACCATACTTATCCAGGATGTCTTTCACATATTTTGATTGGCTTATGAAGATCCCATCTTTCTTCTGTTTCACTTGAAGCCCAAGGAAGAAGGTAAGTTCACCCATTGAACTCACTTTAAAGCTCTTGTGCATCAACTTTTCAAAGTCTCTACACATCTGATCTTTTGTGGATCCAAAGATGATATCATCCACATAAATCTGAACAAGTAGGATGTCCTTCTTACTCCTTTTAATGAAGAGGGTCTTGTCAATTATTCCTCTTTCAAACCCATTCTCCAAGAGATAGGTAGACAGTGTATCATATCATGCTCTTGGGGCTTGATGAAGACCATAAAGTGCTTTCTTCAAATTTGTATACTCTGTCTGGATATCATGGATTTTCAAATCCAGGGGGCTGACAGACATATACTTCTTCATCAATTGTACCATAAAGAAAGGCACTCTTCACATCCATTTGGTATACCTTGAACTTCATGTATGAGGCATAGGCTAGAAATAGTCTAATTGCCTCTACCCTTGCCACTGGAGCAAACACTTCTTCATAGTCTATGCCTTCTTCTTGAGTGTACCCTTGTGCCACAAGCCTTGCTTTGTTCCTGATCACAATTCCTCTCTCATCCTTTTTATTCCTGAAAATCCACTTGGTGCCAATAGCTTTATGACCTTTTGGAAGGTCCACCAAGTCCCAAACTTCTTGCAATTTGAACTGCAGTAATTCTTCTTGCATAGCTTCTATCCAACTGGAATCTTTCATTGCATCAAAACCTTCTTAGGCTCAATCTGAGATAGAAAGCAAGAGAGTACTGTGTGTTGTTGATCCTGCAGCTCTTGAAGTCTGCTTTGATTCCTTGTTATCATGGGAGAAGATATGTCTCCTATGACCAGCTCTGGAGGATGGTTCTTTTGAGTTCTAGTCTGATGACTAGGTTCTTCATTGAGTCGCACATCTAGATTTGAATCATTTAAGTCAGCTGAGGGGATCTCATCAGCTGCTTCTGGCTCTTCATGCACTTGACTCTCCTCATCTCTTCCTTCTTCTTCACTCTGAATTGGTTCAGTCATAGTTTCCTTTTCACAGACCTTAACAGGCTCTATTGTAGGTATGGGAAAGATCACAGACTGAGGAATAATGTCTTGTACTTGTACTTGGTCATCCCCTAATCCTCCACTTCCTGAACCTGCATGATAATCACTACTGAAACCCAAAGAGTTAGTTAGTGAATCAATGTCAAATAACCACTGAGGACCAGACCCAGTAGGATTTGGTGTGATCTCATTGCATTTGACATTATCACTTTCCTCAATTATTCTAGAAGAAGTATTAAAAACTCTGTAAGCCTTACTCTGAGATGAGTAACCAACAAGAAAACCATCATCTGCCTTGCTATCAAACTTTCCTAAGTGAGTTTTGGTATTGAGAATGGTACAAGTACACCCAAAAGGTTTGAAAAATCCAATAAATGGTTTTCTTTTATTTAAAAGCTCATATGGTGTCTTGTTCTTAGGCTTGACTACTAGAACCCTGTTTTGGACATAACAAGCAGTATTAACTGCTTCAGCCCAGAAAGTAATTGGTAGTTTTAAATCAGCCAACAAAGATCTAGCAGCCTCAATCAGTGTCCTATTCCTTCTCTCAGCAACACCATTTTGTTGTGGAGTCCTAGGAGCACTGTATTGCCTCTCAATTCCTTTTTCCTCACAAAAGGTGTTTAGGTCATGATTTTTAAATTCAGTACCATTGTCTGATCTAATGACTTTTACCTTTTGATTTGTTTGGTTTTCAATTCTTAGAATAAAGGATTTGATCAGTCCACTTGTCTCATCCTTAGTCCTTAGAAAATATACCCAAGTAAATCTAGAGTAATCATCAACAATAACTAGGCAGTATGATTTCTTACCTATACTCATAACATTTGTAGGACCAAACAGATCCATATGCGACAACTAAAGAGAATTAGAGATTGTGTTCAACTCTTTGGACTTGTGAGAAGTTTTGTGTTGTTTGCCTTTGAGACAGGCAACACAATGATCATCACATGAAAAGACTTTTGAAGGTAAACCTCTTACAAGGTTGTTTTTAACAAGTTTATTCATTGTTTTAAAGTTCATGTGACACATCCTTCTGTGCCAAAGTGATGATTCATCCAAAGAAGCTTTTGAAACAAGACAGTTTAGGGATGAATCAGTTGAAACACTTTCCATATCTAAGCAATATATATTATCCTTTCTGGGAGTTCTTAGTAGTATCATCTTTTCATCAACTACCTTGAATCCAGGAGCAAGGATAATGCATTCAGAATCAGTAAATAATATACTATGCTGTTTGTCACAAACCTGTGATACACTTAACAGGTTGTACCTTAATTGCTCAACATAGAATACATCTTCAAAGGTCATTTTACCTTTGGTTACATCCCCCTTACCACTTATCTTACCTCGATCTGGAGTATTACCAAAGGCAACATGCCCACCATCAATTTTCTTGAAATTCTTGAGGCATGACATGTTCCCTGTCATGTGCCTAGAGCAACCACTATCAACATGCCAGATGCTCTTCCCCTTGAGCTGCTGGTTGCCCTGCACATAAGTTTAAACAATTAGTATTGATTGGGAACCCAAGCCAAAGTGGTCTTGGGTCTCCCTTTCTCATCAAAGTACTTACATTCCTTTTTGATGAGATTTTTAAAATCAGTACACTCTTTATTGGAGTACTTTGTCAATATGATTGGTCTAGCAGCACAAACACTAGGAGCAGTACTAACCTGAGAAGTACTAACAGAGTTAGCAACACTAACAGGTTTAGCATTACTAACCTTGTTAGCAGCACTAACAGAGTTAGCAGTATTAACATTTGAAGAAGTACTAACAATGTCAGCAGCACTAACATTGATAGCAGTAGTATTGCTTCTAGCAGCACTATCATTGTCAGCAGTACTATTTGGGGTAGCAGTACTAACAGTTTTAGTGCATTTAGGAACCCACATATTGACACTTTCTTTAACAATCTTTTTCTTCTTGTGGCTTTTAGGTTTAACAGATTTCTTAGCCACATGGTTCCTTTCAATCTTCCTATAACCAAAGGGTTTTTGCATAGATCTTTGAAAATTCATCCTTTGGTTCATAGGATTGGAATAACAGTATTTGGCAAGATGATTCAATTTGCCACAGATGAAACAAGGTTTTGGTCTATTGATGTTACTCAAATCAACCCCTTGTTTTTGTGCCCACTGATTATTCCAGTTTCTTTGATTTCCCCTCTTTTTATCATGTTTTAGGGGCTCAGATTTCTTGCATGCACACTGTTTGCAAGGAACTGGATTCACAACTGTGGTTTGTTTGTAATGGACCTTACCAGACTTTCCCTCTGTCTTCTCTATGTCCTTTGATTTGATCCAATCCCTTCCACAGTCCTCATTGGTGATAATGTTATTCTCTAGAGGAATCTCACCACACACATTGTTCTGCTTACTTTTACCAACCTCTTTCTCAGTCTTATCCTCAACAACTACCTCATCTAAGGGATCTATCTCAGTGGCTCCCTCAGGAAAGTCCTTCCTATCTTTGGTTTCTAGCAAGTCTGAAGTGGGAGGAATGTAGTTGTTGTTGTATGGTGGTGGTGTGGCATTATACCCAATTCCTCTTCTCAATTTGTCATGAATCTGAGTTTGTTGTAGAGAGTCCAAGTTGATTTTGAGGGGGAGCAGGAAAAAGAATCAGATTTTGTACAAGCAGCAGAAACATCAAGCATAGAAGCAGAAAAAGAGAAAGCAGCAGTAAAAGAAACAGAACAAGCAGCAGTAACAGTTAATGTTGCTGAAACAAGCAAAGCAGCAGAAACTGTTAATACTGCTGAATTGAAAGAAGCAGCAGAAATAGTGCAAGAAGTATTAACAGATCTTGAGATTGCAGAAACATTGATCAAGGCTTATAGTCCTAGTTCTAGAGAAGTAGAATTCGTATTGGTGAGCCTGTTCATCAATATTGAGGTTGAGTGTTGAATCTTGTAGCTTTACAATCATTCAATAAAGTTTACAAGTTGTTATTCTGATTCACTGTTTCATTGAATATTAAAGTGTTATTCCGCAAACTTCTTTAATATTGTTTCTGAGTGTTTATTCTTGTTAAGAATTGAGATCCTGACAAGTGGTATCAGAGCAAGTATTCTCAGAAATCTTATTCATCATGGAAAACACAGTTGAATCAAACAGTACTCTGGTCTCAAAGGTTCCAATGCTCAGATCTAATGAATTTGACATGTGGAAGATTATAATCAAGCAATACATTCTCCTCACAGATTACTCCATCTGGGACATCATTGAGAATGGCCCATCTGATGCAGGAAAGATTGGTGAAGATGGAAAAAGAACCCCACCAAAGACGGATGCAAAAAGAAAGACAAGGCAGACAGAGATGAAAGCCTTGAGCACACTGCTCTTGGCCATTCCCAATGAGTATCAACACCAATTCTGCAATTGCATAGATGCTCTGGAATGCTCTAGAGAAGAGATTCTCTGGTACTAAAAGTACCAAGAGAAATCAAAAGGCAATCTTGAAACAACAGTATGAAAACTTTATGTCAACTAAGAATGAGTCCATGACTCAAACTTTTGACAGGTTTAACAAGTTGATTGGTGAAATAGCTACTATGGGAGTACAGATTGATCAAGATGATGTAAACAGAAAGTTCTTAAGGTCCCTTGGAGATGAATGGACCATGTACACTGTTTCATTCAGACAGAATGAACAATTGGAAGAGAAAGAACTTGATGATCTGTACAATGACCTTAGAGTATTTGAAGCTGAGGTGGAGGCAAAGAAGAAACCTTCTGGATATATTCATAATGCTGCACTCCTATCAGCATCAATTGATTCTACTGCTAACCCTGAATCAGTTAATGCTGCTAATGGAACAAATCAAGAGAAAGGCACTGAATCTGTGTTTGAAGCCTTTTTTTCCAGCCATGGAAATTCCTCTTTAATTAATCATGACTTGGAACAACTTCATCCTGATGATCTTGAAGAGATGGATATTAAATGGCAGATGGCCATGTTCTCCATGAGGGTGAAGAAGTTCATAAAGAGGACTGGGAGGAACAACTTCTCCCAAAGAAGAGAAGATGGAGCAGGATTTGATAAATCAAAGGTGGAATGCTATAAATGTCATCTGAAGTGACACTTTGCCAGGGAATGCAGAAGTGGAGTGTCTCACACCAACAACCAACAACAAGTACAGTCTGGAAACCTCAACAATAACAGAAACTCTGCTCAAGCCCTTGTTTCTCAACAAGGAATGGGGTTTGACTGGAGTGATCAAGCAGAAGAGGCTATCCAAAATCAAGCTCTTATGGCTGAAGTATCTGATCTCCCAACTGAGGTAAGTTCTAATCTCTGTTCTAAAACTTGCATAGACACTGTTAAAAGGTACAGGGATCACAACCAGAAGATGAGTGATGACCTTAAGAGGTTAGAAAAGGATATAAAAGATTATGTGAGAATTGTTGAGAGGTTTGAGGAACAGATTAAAGGTTTTCAAGCCAATGAACTCCAACACTCATATGATACCAATTATTGGAAGTGGGAGAAAAAGGATCTAGAACTCAAATTGACCAAATCTAAAGAGGAGAGTGAAAAGTTGAGAGAGGAGCTAATCAAGGCTAAGTATGATACTCCCAAGGTCACCTCAAAGGCCAAAGGAGTTGTCATCAAAGAAATAGGTGAGGCTATGAAGACAGCAAGGGTTGAGAAGGTGGTAAGCAAAGATAAAGGCAAAGCAAAGTTAGTGGAATCTGATCAACCAATTAAAAAGCAAAAGTTGGTTGAGTCAGATGAAGCTTTGGCCAGAAAGATTCAGGCTGATCTTGAGCAAGAAGAAAGGGTTCAAGTTGAAAAAGACAGGGAAATGGCTAAGGCTCTGGCTGCAGAGTTAAATGAAGCTTATCAACAAAGTCTGGCAACTGAAATGGCTCAGAAGAAAGTTGCAACCCTGAAGAAGTCTGTGTTGTTCAAAACGGCTGCAAAGAAGAGACAACCCTCAAAGACTCACCTTGGTACTCAAGAGAGAAAGAAAATGATTACTTTTCTCAAAGGTGTTATAGGAGTCAGAAAGGAGATGTTCTCAAAGATGTCTTTTGAACAGATTAAAGAATTATATGATTCAGAGATGACAAAGCTCCAAGGGAATGAAACTGCTAGAGTTGAAATGGAGAAGAGGATGAAAGAAAGCAATGACTTTCTGATAGAAAAGCCTTTCCCTGATGAGCAAGAAACACCAAAGAAAGAAGCAACTCTTGGTGAAAGTCTGAGGACTTTAAAAAGAACCAAAATGATGGCCAGAAGAAAATCAGCCAAGAAGCCTAAAGTAGCTGAAGAAGAAGTTGAGAAGGTTGCTGAAGAAGAAGGGGCACCTAAGCCAATTGAACAAAAAGAACCATCAAGCACTGATGATGTGAATCTGTACATGGTAGTGATGGACAAATTGCCTGAACCTATTACAGCTGAACCTGTTGGTGTTAAGCCTCCTGAGGTCACTCTCTGGGATACAATGAAGGTTGATGGAAAAGAATATATCAGGCTCAAAAGAAAAGATGAAAAGCATGAAGTGTATAATACTTGGGCAAAGATTGTCAGAACATGTTCCAGGTCAGATCTAGAAGAGATGTATGAAATAGGAATGAAGTTGTATACAGATCAATTGAAAGCTCCAGAGATTTCAATCACAAAACTTGTGATGGAGTATCTGTGTATGATGTTCAAGCCTGAAGAAGTGGAGCATTTAATCAGAAATGTTTTTCAAACAGTCAATAACTGGACTCTATATGAAACTAGTGGAGTATATGCACTGACTATGGACATAAATCACATAGAATACTTCCTAGTGGATAGAGTGTCCAACCACAGTAGACTGAAGCTGCATGCAATGTTGAAAAAGAAGCTTGGATGTGTTCCAGATTCAGAAATGGGACTGAATCCAAATACAGGTGTATGAGCTATGAAGTTTTGGGAGCATCTTAAAGACCATCTGAAGAACTTGACTTCTCTTCCTAAAAGTCAAGTTAGGGGAGATTGTTGGGAAATTCAGAAATGCACAAGTACAGTTAGTGCTGCTAGCACTAAATGGTTACTACTTCTGAAGTTAATACTGCTGTGAAAGATTAATGCTGCTAGGTGAAGATACTACTGATACTACTGCTAAACAATTTTAGTACTGCTAGTAGTTAGTACTACTGAACTTAATACTGCTCAAAGTATTAATGTTGCTGAAGACTTAATGTTGCTTAAGAGATTATCAAGATTCGTGCAGATCAAGTCTGAAGATAATCATGGAAAGCTTGAAGATAAATATGGAAGATTATTCTGAAGATCTTTTATTATTTGTAATTATCTTTTATCTTTTATCTTTTATCTTCAGTATATATAGAATAGTTTAGAAAAAGTTAGAGAATTAATTTTTCTGAGTTTTTGTTTTCATAGAGAGAATCAACCTCAAGGCTTATAGTCCTAGTTCTAGAGAAGTAGAATTCGTATTGGTGAGCCTGTTCATCAATATTGAGGTTGAGTGTTGAATCTTGTAGCTTTACAATCATTCAATAAAGTTTACAAGTTGTTATTCTGATTCACTGTTTCATTGAATATTAAAGTGTTATTCCGCAAACTTCTTTAATATTGTTTCTGAGTGTTTATTCTTGTTAAGAATTGAGATCCTGAAAATTTGAGGATAATAACCGTTAGGATGCTCCAACGTACTACCGATGAAACCGGTGCGTTTGCAATTTAAGTGGTAACCTTAAGGAGATTAGATGATGGAAATTAGGAATCGATCATTGGTAATCCTGTAACCATCGAGGTACTTGCTGATTGGCAACCGATGCTTGAATGCATTTTGGGAGTTATGTAACCGTGGGGGTTTAGAGTAATCCGGTATCTGCAGATATGGTGCTTGGGTCAGTTTAGGGAACAAATTCATCGTATTTTGGATCAAACCAAACTAGTGTTAGGAACTTCGGCAGGGAAATGACGATAAATCCTTGGTGGGGTTGTTTATTGGAGAAATTTGGCGAGAATGCCGAGATAGACCTTAAGTACAAATCAATTATTAAAAAGACCGTGATGTGTTGGGATTAGAAGTACTGTTTCTATATCAATAGTGGATGATCAACTCAGCAGTTGTGCACGGATTCCTTCACCACTCGGGTAAAGTCAACCTGGTTGTGGATCCTCAGAATTGAAAGGAGTATGGTCAACCTATGGTTGGACTTTTTATGTAAACATTATGGTATTCTTGAAAGTAGGAGAATAGGGTAACATAATTCGACGAGGGGCGGTTGGAAATATTTAAAGGTAAAGTTCGCTGAGATACCCTTGATGGAAAGGGTTGGACAAGGTCGTAGATTATTCTTAATGTAATGAGAACAATCTAAGGTTGGGAGGCAACCGAAGCCTTACTGTTAGGAAGATGATTCGATAAGGACGCAAGGTTCACCCCGTCATCGGTGAGATACATCGAACCTTGGGTTTGAGATCATGACGACTCATTATTAAAGAAATTTAGTGACAACCTTAACCGTGATGTAATCAGGTTCGTATGAGGTAAGGCTTCGTGAAGGCGTTCTTTCAGATAGGGAATCAATTGATTCCGCTAAACGCGATATTGGGTGTTTGGTTGGTGTCAGATTTCGAGGACGAAATCTCTCTTAAGGTTGGGAGGATTGTAACACCCGTATTTCCTTAAAGAACAGTTAATGATCGACCGAGGGAACGGTCAACGGCCGACCGAGGGAACGGTCGGGGAGCAGTTTAACGCAATACGTGAGGAGGCACAACAGGGACATATGCGGGTTGGCCCGCGTCTTCCAAGCCGCGGATAAGCCCGCGCAAGTAACTGTGATCCGTGACTCAGGGACACGTGCGACTTGGCCCGTGGCTTGGAAGTCGCGGGATTGGTCTGATCGATTAAAACCCAAATTCTAGGTTTTTCTCTCATTTCATACTCCTACTATCCACTTCTCTCTCCTTTTGTCCGATTTTGAGTGCTCAAATAGCCGATTTTGGAGCATCCATGGAGAATCTATCCTAAGGGCACATGAAAGTTTGGTGTTGGAAGATTGGATTGGAATAACTTTGGGTAGGGGGTCTCAATATCTAAAGTGGTAAGTTTCCTTGAGTAATCTAAGCTTTAGTGTAAGGATCATTTTAGATCTAAAGGTTTTACTTGTTGTTGATTCATTTCTAGAGTTGAGGAAATGGGTTGTTTGGAAACCCTAACTCATTGTTGAAGATGACTTGGAAAGGGTGGAATCTACACTATTGGAGGCAATGGTTGGAGTTGGAACCTAGGTTTAAATTAACCTAGCAAGGTGAGTTCAAGTTGATTTGTGAAAACGTTGTACATGCCAAAATGTTAATTTTAAAGTGTTTTGTGTTTTACATGAAATTGTTAACTACTGATCACTTGATAAGTTTTGGTTATTTGGAAGTGTTTCACTTTATAAACTCATAAAACAGCCACATTTGGGACTTTTGAGCATTTTGATAATTAAGTCATAAACGGAAGTGTGCTATTAACTTATTGCATGCATGAAGATTATTTGTTAAAATGCATTTTTGTGTTGATCGGAAATATGCATAAATTGTGTTATTGGAGGTTTAAAAACATCATAGGATGAGTCCTTGAGTTTTGGTCATTTCCGGCCTTGTGAACAGTTTGGAAAACTTCAAAACTTTATTTTGGGAAAAGATGCATTTTAAGTATTTCAAAGAGTAAATTCCAAGCATTTGAGCACGTGTCTATGGTATAACCTTGTTTTGGGAAAATGATCCGACTTATTTTAAGTTGTGTTGGAGTTTGGTTGTGTACTTCGGAACACGTGTTTGTATAAACATTGGTCGCGTGCATTTTGTTGCATTTTATTGTTTTTGACAATGAGTCCTTTTGGTGGCTTAAGCATGTGGCTCGACATTTATTTATGATTTGGGTTTTAGGGACATTTGTCCTGTTTTGATAGCTCGACCTAGAGCTTTGGATACGATATTGGATGGGGAACTCAACGTAAGGACCATTTATGGTTGAAGTTGATCTTCCGTGGGTGTACATTTAAATCTACTGAGTCTGACATTCATTGCGTTTGGAATCATTTGATCCGATGATGGAACGGTAGCTTTCCACATTGAGGCACGTCTAGGCATCGGATGAGGTATAAGCCCTACGTGCTAGTATGCGATATTGGATGAAGAACTCAACGTAAGGGCCTTTTATGGTTGAAGTTAATCTTCCGTGGGTGTACGTTTAAAGCTACCGAGCCTGACATTTATTGTGGATACTTGTTTATATGACTTAGTGTTAACAACATAGTATGTGGCTTACTTTGTGTACCACCACATTTTATGGAATCGGGTCTCCCCCGTCACCGAAAGGTGTTGTTTTAGGTATTGCGTTTTAGCATCCATGTTTTCGGTGACGTTTGGTTTATGTGGGTCTTTACCCTTGGTTTATGGGTTGAGTATTATGCCCCACCCGTATTTTGGGTGTTTCGGGATATAAAGTTTTATCTGCATTTCATAAATTGGGAGTCCGCTTTCTATTCTCCTTTTGAGTGGGTCTTGGGTTGAAATTAATTTACAAAAGAACGCTTTATGTCGGGATTTTTGTCCTTGAAGTAGTTTGAATTGGAAAACGTTTATATCGGTGTTTCTTTGCCTAAAATGCATATTATTGGAAAACGAGTCGTTTTCATATTTGAGTCATATTAAATTGAAAGATTACGATTTAAATTGCATTACTTCTTTTAACGACATCTTTATTCATGTTGAAAACTCTCGAACTCACATAGGCGTTAGCCTAACCCTTTTTATTTGTCGGCATGTGCAACCGGTTCCGTTTGGGAATAGTTCTAGTGACACTGTGAAGCGAAGAGTGCTAGTTGTGTGCTCGAGGAGTGAATATCTTAGTGAAGTCTTCCGCATTTAGAGCAACTTGCGTTTGGGGGTTAAGTAGCACCCGACTGTGGTTTAGTCTTTGTGTATTATGGGAGTTTGTATTTATTGGGGTTATTTATCGAATCTTATATTTGAGGCATATTGAGTTTGATTTATAGGAAGAAATGTTGTCTTTTATTCGATGTTTTATCGAAAATTTTATTGGTTGCTCTTACCCAATTTGAGGGTGTTACAATTATGTGCATATATACCACCAAATGCATATACTCATTCACATATGAAATATACCACAAATACTCATTCACATATGAAATATACCACCAAATGCATATATGCAATCTATTATGTGCATAAATACGATCTTGATGTTGATGATGAAATAGAGATATTTCCGATCAAGATTAAATTTTCATATTTTTATCTTTTTGTTTATTCCCTAATTTGCCCTCCCTATGTTATCTCAATTTACAAATATGGTAGGCATAGTTTTAATAATATCAATTTTGGCCCCTCCTTCATCTTAGTCGTTGAAATAATAAATGAAGGGCTATGATGGGTTTGTAAGGTGTGTGTATATATATATACAGAGAGAGAGAGAGAGATCTAGAGAGAGAGAGAGGGAGAGGGAGGATCAAACGAGAATGCTAACTACTTAAAAGAATACGAAAACAGCCAAATCACATGTGATTTACATTAACGGTCAAAAAAAGGTGTGCAGACGACTTTGGTTGCGTCTTCAGGTCGCGGGGCAAAGTCGCGTGAATCACATGTGATTTTGTACATGATGTTAGTGTAAAATCACATGTGATTTAACCGTTTTCTTATTCTTTTAAATATGTTTTCTTCTCGTTTGAACTCAACTCTCTCTCTCTCTCTCTCTCTCAGTGTGTGTGTGTGTATATATATATATATATCACTTTTAATATCAAACTCACCCCATAAATCATGTTTGATACGAGAATTAATTCGATGCATCTCATACTAATGTACATCCAAAGCTAAAGGTGGAACCGTAACCCAACTCTCTCCCTGCATATATATTTAATTTACAACCAATTTGATTCATATTAAAAAAACATGTGATATTGATAATAACTGCATGGCAGGGCCGTTCCTTAGGGTGTTCCGAGTGGTGTCGCCGCACAGGGCCTCCGATCATCGGGGGCCTCCGATTTTTTTAGAAATTTTATAATTAGTATAGTTTACATATAAGAAAAAAAGTTCTCCACTTGACTCAAGTTCTTCACAGATCGGTTGGTTAGCGCTTCCCCTTCTTTTCAAGCAATCCAGGGATCGAGTCATATAAGTGGTAGGTGGTGTTTTTTTTAAGCATTTTATTCCAATTATCTATACTATATTATAAAAACGACATAAAAAACTCTTAATTACAACATTTTAAGTACAATGTACAACTACTTAAAGCCAATTACTTAATTTACAATTTCTTAATGCTTTGGTATAACCTTTCCAAGCACAGTATCTCACATAATCATCTATTTGTGGAATGGATTCTCATTTATTAATATAAATATTTGTTTTTTTGGTGTAAGATTTTATAAAATAGATTTTATATTAGCATAATTTATTTTAAATGTAGATTTTACATTTAAATCTATATTAATGAGATGTAATATAAATTTTTTTTTCTTCCGTATTTTTTTATAGTACATCTCATAATGATTTTTCCATATTTTATTTTATAAAATCTTTTTCTATATTTTATTTTATAAAATCTTTTTACATAATGAGATGTAATATAAACTCTTTTTTCTTCCGTATTTTATTTTGCTAATATAAAATCTATTTTATTTTATAAAATCTACACATATTTTATATTAGCATAATATAAAATCTACACGTATTTTTTTTGCTAATATAAAATCTACACGTTCAAAGTGATTGTCAAGTGTTGTCGACGAGGTTTCAGAAAAATTACAAAATCTGTAAAAACGTATGTTCATATTTATAATTATTTCAATAATAGTGATATGTTGTGAGACATGTCGTTTGAGTTTTAAATAATATAATACAAAACTATTATCAATATTATTGCACAAACTCATAACAACAAACGATTAAGAATATATGCAAGTTAACCACCTATGAAAATACATTCATTTTTCACATTGTATTTCATTAACTGTTAACAAAGAAATTATGTTTCATTTTAACTCGGTTCAATATTCCAACAAAAAATTTATCCTCCCGTGTAATGCACGGGCCCAACACTAATCTATACTATATTATAAAGATGACATAAAAAACTCTTAATTACAACTCACTAAGCTTTATGTACTATCATTTAAAGTTATCTACTTAAAATCTCTTAAAAATAACTACTAAAGCCTAATGTACTACCTGTAAAGCTTTTAACCCTAATTAATATATTTCATCCTTATCCCCCAAAATTCTTATCTCTAATCCTCAAACCCTAAAATTATGAAATTTGAATTCTGATAAACATAATCAAAACAGGATAAACATCTCAATTTAAATATAAAAAATTTAAAATATATAAGATAATTAATGAATTTTAACAAACTACTTAATTTTTTTATATAAAAAACATTATATTGTTAAGCCTAAATTAAACAAATTTATATATAAAAAACCATTATCACTAAATAAAAGTCATCCAAAATCGTACTGTAAAGCAATAAAAAACAAAAAATAAAAATAAACATTAAAATCGTGATGTATTAAGCATTATGTACTATTATTTAATGCTAATCTACTTAAAATCTCTTAAAAACAATTAATGAAGCAATATGTACTACTTTTAAATGTTTTTAACTCTAATTAATAAATTTCATTCTTATCCCCCAAAATCCTTATCTCTAATCCCCAAATCCTAAAATTATGAAATTTGAATTCTGATAAACATAATTAAAACAGAATAAACATCTCAATTTAAATATAAAAAATTTAAAATATATAAGATAATTAATGAATTTTAACAAACTACTTAATTTTTTTTATATAAAAAACATTATATTGTTAAGCCTAAATTAAACAAATTTATATATAAAAAACCATTATCACTAAATAAAAGTCATCCAAAATCGTACTGTAAATCAATAAAAAACAAAAAATAAAAATAAACATTAAAATCGTGATGTATCTCGCTGCATTGCGCGAGTACGCTTCTAGTTTCTTTTAACTAAAAATAAACTATTTCTTATTATTTCTATTAAGTTCTCATATTTTTTCAATAACTTAATTATAATTACAAATTAAGAGAGAATTAAGTTAATTATATAAAAAATTTGTAAACCTTTTAAATAATTTAATTATATAAAATTTTTAGTTAGCTTTTTATTTTTTGTTTATCTATTATTTTTGGTGATTTATGTAGCTAAACTATTTTTTTTAAAACCAAAATTTCCAATTTTTTTTTGGTTGTCATGGTTATAAAATTGTAATGTTTTTCTTAGCTCATTCCATCTCTAAGGTATAAATTACAGTCTCCACTCTTTATCTTTACAGTACAAATTTCAATCTATAAGTAAATATAAAATGTTTTTCTTTCTTTATTTTATTTTTAAAGCATTTTCTTCTATTAACTATGTTTGATTATTTAGTGATACTCCAAATTTTTCATGTTTCTTATTGACTATTTCTATGTTTTTCTAATCATGTTCAATTTCGAAAATTCATTTATGATCGACAATGTCTCAAGATAGATTAAATGTTCTAATTTTGATTTCAATTGGAAATGAGTTTATGACAAATTTTGATTATGAAATTATAATAGATGATTTTGCTATTATAAATGATAGAAAATCTATTTCAAAACATAGTAAAGATTGGTCCTTTGACTTCTTTCTAGAAAAAATGTATATTGTAAGTTTTAATTATTATGTCGTTACTTTTAAATTTATTATTTAACTTCTTACTCTTATCACCAGATTAATGGTAGAAGATTTATGAGCATTAATTTAACGATATAAATGTCATTTTGATTTTGATTTTGATTTGAATCTTGTTTATAATTATTTTATCTTTGCATGTATATTCTATACTAAAAGAATTTATTTTTTAATTTAGTAATAAATAACTTAATAAATAATATAACTGAAAAAAAATATAAAACCACATTTAGGTTTTGACACAGGGCCTCCAAAATGTCAGGAACGGCCCTGCTGCATGGGGTGGTGGGGGTTTTAATACTAGTGATTGCAACAACTTTTAGTGTATCAACTATAAGTTCAGCACCTAATTAAAACGATAAAGATAAATGTGAGTGGTCCAATATAACCACAAGCTTGATATGTCCAATTCATCATTCAAGGTTAAAGTTGGTAATTAAAAAAAATGAATCCCAAAAATTCTTTATTCAATTCTAGTATTTCAATTATTTTGCGAGTACCAACGGCCGTGTTTTACAAAATTTGTTGTAGTAAATGTAAGACTTAAGTTCGCGTGAGACCAAACAGTTTTCGTGAGACCGGTGAGACCAAACTTTAAAGTATGAAACTTCACACCAAAAAACTGTGAATGTAAAAAAAATCGAACTTTTCATAGGGAAAACACCGTAAATGTTACGTTCACGGTGTTTTTCGCTATGAATGTTCGTTTTTTTTACCTTCATAGCGTCTTCACTGTGAAGGTTCGGATATACATTCACAGTCTTGTAGCTGTGAATGTTTGATTTTTTTTTAACTTGGTTTAGGTTTTTTTACCTTCATTGTGTGATTACATTATGAAGGTTCGAATGTTTTTTACCTTCATAGTGTTTCGGTGTGAAGTTTCATGTTTTAAGGCTTGGTCTCACGCGGTCTCACGGAAACAACTTGGTCTCACGTGAACCTGACCCGTAAATGTAATGTCGATAAACACTTAAGAATCATTATTATTGTGATTAACTCTATAGCATTAATAATTTATTAACACTTATTACTAATATTTTTAGCAAATTAAAATGCTAAAAACGGAAAGAAGTGTGAATCTCGTGTAATTGCAAGTTACGCAAGTATTAGTTAGAAGCAAGGTGTTGTCCCATTCGAGACTTAAAAATATAAGTGGGCCAATGAATAATGTAAGGTTTATTCCCTTTCGATTTCATTCATATCAAAGGGGTTTGTACATGTTTTAAATTTTTTTCCACCCAATAAGTAGTTTTATGTTGTATTATAAGTGTGACATCGTATAAAAATATGACGATAAATATATAGGGGTGTTCAAATGCAACCCATTTACATGGTGCAACCCCTCTATCCACCACACATTTTATGTAATTAAAAAAAAGGAAAAAAGGTAAAAGTAAAATGTGTGATGGATAAAGGGGTTGCAAGGGTTGCATCATGTAAAAGGTTGCATAATAACTCACCCCATATATATATATATATAGAGAGAGAGAGAGAGACTCATTCATTTGTTAACCAATTTTCAACCAATTAGAATCATCCTAGATTGTCTATCCTATTAATTCTCAAAGGGGTAAAACTGAAAATTCTTGTTACACGCTTAATAAATGTATTTCCATATTTTATGGATTTCTTTATTTTGGTAATTATCTATTTAAAATTAAAACTAGATCTTATCTATAATAGTCATCTTCTTCCTTATTTTTAGCAAAATTCAACATTACATCTGCATATTTTTTCCACGGTTCTAATTTTTTTTTGATTCTCAACCGTTGTGAAATAAATCCGTTGAGTGTTCTTGTTTCGAGTGATTAGCACAATGAGCGACAGTCGAATAACGTATGTTCTCGATAATGAGAGCATGTTGGAATCAATTTTTGAAACTCAAAACGATCTCCCGTTCCGCCGTAATAACGAGACTGTTCAATCTTTGAATTAGGGGTTATCCCAAGAGTTCGGTAATTCTACCGGACTTGATGACATATTACTCGACGCAACCAATTTCGGTAATCGCCCATCTACTAGTTCACTATATCCAGAATCGAATACCGGTAAAAGCATCTGTAATTTTTTTCAACATTATGCATACAGTAAGAATGTGTTTTTTAGTATAGGTATGTTGTGTTTACAGTGTGCATATAAGCATTATTCATTTCACAATGTTTATCATAAGAAGTAAATAAGTGCATAATGCATGTATGCTCGTTTATTGTTGGTATGTGCACATTTGCACATGTTGATGTGCACATATGCACATGTTGGAATAACATGGAATCCAAATTTCACAATAATGCAAGTCTGTACATATGAACATGAACTGTATGCACATATACATCATAAGTGTTATTGATGTTGTATTTAAAGTGTGCAAATATGCACTGACTATCCATATGCACGTGTACACATACGCGTATATGCACATATGCACTGTACGCACATATTCAAGTCAGCCTAATATGTTATGAATATTATTGGAATTTTAGGGAAAATTTAAATGACCAAAACACCATGGGCTCAAAATTTTACCATATATTTGGACTTCTTAATAAATCACTAATTAGATGGGGTTTGTTTTTGGTATGCGTGTGAGGTTTGGATATGTTAAGGCATTGTTTGGCAAAAATAAGCTAGCTTATTTTCTAGGTACATGTTTGGATGACCATAAGCTAGCATTTTGATAAACTACTTGGAGTAGCTTATGAGGAGCTTGTTGTGATTATTCCAATTATACCCCTCATTAATATTCATAATTATATATTAACTTTTAATTATAAATAAATAATTAATGTTCTTTTTGTTAATTTAAATGCTTATAAGCTAGTTTTTGTCATCAGCTACCAGCTAGCTTATCAGTCATAAGCTAGCTTATTAGCTAGTTTGCCAAACATAGCCTAAATCTATCTTGGGGAAGAAATCCCTAATTAGATGGGGTTCGTTTTTGGTATACGCGTGTTCCCCTAAATAAATGAGATGATATTTTTACTAAAATACCCTTGTGCATATATGCAATGTTTATTATCAACCGTTTGGGATTTTTTTATTTAAAATGAAAAATCAATTAATTGTGAACCGTCGATCTCAGCAATCTACGGTTGAGATTGGTTAACATGGTTAATACCAATGTCATGGTTAACAAAAGAAGGGAACCCTCTCTCTCTCTCTCTCTCTCTCTATATATATATATATATAGGTTGAGGTTCAAGGGAAGACCTCAAAAAAGGGAAAACTGAAGAACACCTTGATAGTCATTCATTTAGACGCTATATGCACTTGTGCATACAAGTAATTTGTAACATGCACATGTGCATATGTACAAGTGCATAAAAACTAAAAAAACAACATAATTTACCTGTATGTACAAGTGCATACGGTTCAGATGAAAGGCTACGAGAATGTTGTTCGGTTTTTCGTTTTTTTTGAGGTTTTCCCTTGAACCTCCGTATATATATATATATATATATATATATATATATATATATATATATATATATATATATATATTAGAGTTTAATTAAAACTAGAATATCTATTAGTTATCTACTTGTAAGTTATTCCTATATAAATGTCTTATGATTAATAAGAATTTACAACTTTTCTATTATCTCTATATTGGTTGTTCTACAATATTTTATAGATTTATAATTACCTTATTTTACTTTTACATATTACACGGACCATCTTTAACTATAAATACATTTACATTCAAAAAACAAAGTTTTAATTTTCACAAGAAATAATTTTAAAGCAAAACATATGATTTCCATCTTATTTCTTGCTTAGGAAAATCAGAATTATTTGTGGAGTATTTTGAATGTCTTAAAAAGTTTGAATTAAAATTACATATTTATCTTTTATTATTATCTATACTATATTATAAAGATGACATAAAAAACTCTTAAAAACAAGTCTTAAAGCTTAATGTACCGCTATTTAATGTTAATTACTTAAAAAACAACCATAAAAGCTGTATGTACTACATTTAATGTTATTCATTAATTTTCAATTATTATCTCTAACCATTTTAAATTCTCTAAAATCATTTCCCACTTTAACTCTCCTAAAATAACTCTCAGCATATTTTAGATATAAAAAATCTAAAATATAATTAAAAAATCTTACAGAATATTTTATAAAAAAATTATATTATTAAACCAAAATAAATTACATTATATTATTAAGTCTAAATTAAACAAATTTATATAAAAAAATCATTATCACTCTCTCACAACCATCCAAAATCGTAATGTAAATCGACAAAAAACAGAAAATAAAATTAAACATTAAAATCATGATGTATCTAGCTGCATTGCGCGAGTACACTTCTAGTAATTAATGGAGAATAATTGATGATATTAAATTACGGCTATAAAGCTCTTCTATTTTGTTCAAACTAAAAATATATAAAAATTATGATTGGCCGAAGGGGATTTTTAAAATTGCTTCTATTTTATGTTTTTTTTTTCTCTCTTTGTATAATATAAAGTAATTATATATATTAACATTTAACAGCAATGATGAACAGTAAATTACAGATTTGGTCCTTGAGGTTTTTAGTAAATTACAGATTTGGGCCTTGAGGTTTTATCTTCCTGTTAGATTTAGTCCTATGTTTGTAGAGTTACAGATTTGGTCCCTATAGTTTTATTTTCCTCTTGGATTTAGTCCCCATAATTTGTTGATTCCAAAATAGACTTTCGATTTTACATTTGCGTAACGTTTTGGTCCTCGAAACTAAAAGTTGTTAGCTCCTGACCGTTAAGTAAATGACATTTCGATCATTTATAACTTTTTCATTTTCTAATTTAAATAAATAAAAGTTATATTATAAAAATTATTTTTATTATATAAGAATAAAATAAAGATCCATTAACATGCATCGCATCTCAATGACTGTGTCTTCTCCAACCCAAAACCTTCCGCCTTCCCCATCAATCCAGCACATAGTCGTAGGTGATTCACGCACCAATTTTTTATTTATTAATAAAGTAATTTATCATAATTTATTTTATGTTTAATAATGATGTAAAATTTGTTTAATTCATATTTTTATTATAATTTAATTTAGGTTTAATAACAATGTAACTTTTTTTAGGTTTAATGATGTAATGTACCATTTGCCAATTTATTTTCGCTTCCTATCATACACACACATCATCCCCATAGGGCATTTTGTAAATTATAGTCATGCTGCTAACAGACACAAAATGTTTTGTTCTCATAATTGGTCATGCTCAAATTTATGGTCTTAATATTTCTTTCCATCAAAGCACACGATAACCCGCAGCAACGCGCGGACATTAATCTCACCTCGTTTATTACATTTACCAATTAAATGTGAAAAATAAAAGGAAGCAGAATAAAACGTCTAGAAATTCAAAGACCATATAATATTTGTCCGAAAGTAATGTCGAGGGTCCACCATGAACCAAATATTGCCTCATCCCTGATTGGATGGATGAGCCATTACTAATATTAAATTCTATACCAATTTTAATAATAAATATTTAAGATATTAATATCTATATCTATACTATATTATAAAATAGAGATAATAAACTCTTAAATACAAATTATTAGGCATAAGGTACCATCATTTTATGCAAGATTTTAAAAATCTCTTAATTTACAAATATCAAAGCACAAGATACATATTACTATTGCAGACTTCTAACACCCACCAATTTGGTATGTGCAGAGCTTTCCTTTTATGCAGACATTTTCATGTATCACTATTAATTAATATATTATATTACTATAAATTTATTTTAATTATATTATTAAATATGTAATTGGTTATTTTTTCTAGATGTCATTAAAATATATAATATAATAATTGAATTCTAACAAAATACTTATTTTTTTATATATAAAAAACATTATATTATTAAGCCTAAATTAAACAAATTTATAAAAAAAAAGCATTATCACTTTATCAAAATCATCCAAAATCGTACTGTAAATCGACAAAAAAAACAAAAAATAAAATGAAACATTAAAATCGTAATGTATCTCGCCGCATTGTACGAGTACGCTTCTAGTATTTTATAAAATAAAATAAAAACATCTTTTCAGAACACTTGGTAAAAAATCAAATTATATGACTTTAAGTGATTGTAAAAATATGTTAGTTATGTTTAATAAAGTTGTATCTACCATTCATCACTATAATTCCTCTTCTCACCTCAAAATTCCAATCATCCTCTGCATTCACCACCATCGTCTCCTGAAACTTTATGACTTCTTTTAAATGACTTTAACCAATCAAATAAATGTTACATTAATATTATAATTTAAATAATCAAGATATATAAGGCTTGAAAAAAATTGTTTTTGTTTAAAAAAAAAATATAATCATGGGTTTCAGGACCAACTTACGCGTACCGACTAATTCCCCGGATGACCACGAATGACCTAGATTTATCGTAGGTGAACCTTCATGGCCACAAGGGTTTTGGCGGTGCCTAAATTCGAACTCGGGGAAGATGAGTTTTTCACTATATCCCCTGAGCCTTACTAGTGCCCCACAACCCAAGTGGTTTGAAAAAAAAAGTTTATGCCGATTAAGAAAATATTCAAACTTCTTTTAATGATTTTTTGGATTTTCTTTGTCCGAGTCAGCTTGCGCTCACCTCTACTAATTCCTGAAAATCAATCACAAAAATATCCAATAATTATGTATGACTCGAACCGGTAACCTACGAGAAGAAACCATAAAGATCCGAATCTTATTTATCAGTTGAGCTAACAACACAAGTTTATACGAAACGGATAAATTATAAAAAATGTATATTTCTTTTAGCATAGTTTTTTAAATAATCTATACTATATTATAAAGCACGGATAAAAAAACTCTTAAATACAAATTATTAGGCACAAGGTACCATCATTTTATACAAGATTTTAAAAATATTTTAATTTACATGTATATATCAAAGCATAAGATACATATTATTACTGCAGACTTCTAACATCCACCAATTTGGAATGTGCAGAACCTTTTCATGTACCACTATTAATTAATATATTATATTACTATAAATTTGTTTTCGGCGGAAAATTCCGCCGGAAATCCGGCGAAACCCAACCTGGTCAAACCTCGTTGATTTTCGCCGGAAATCCGCCGGAATATTTTTTTTATTTTTTTTAAAAAACTAGTATTTTTGGCGGATTTCCGACGGACGTTTATTTATTTTTTTATTTTTTCTTATTAATTATAATTTATTTGGTTATTTTTTTCTAGATGTCATTAAAATATATAAAATAATTATTGAATTCTAATAAAATACTTAATTTTTTTTTATATAAAAGTCAATATATTATTAAGCCTAAATTAAATAAATTTATAAAAAAAAATTATCACTTTCTCAAAACCATTCAAAATCGTACTATAAATCAATAAAAAATAAAATAAAATATTAAAATCGTGATATATCTCGTTGCATTAGGCGAGTATGGTTCTAATATTTTAAAATGTAAATAAGTTGGATGTATGTTGCTTAATTTTTACAAAACAAATATTTTTTGGGAGGAGGGAAGAAAACAAAAAAAAAAAAAACGACTCATTAATTATCCACCGTCCGATCATATCCACCCTTACCTTTATTTCCACTCTTTCCTTCCATTTGTCTGATCCTCAACTAGCTTGTTTCTACTCTTCACAGAGAGAGAGAGAGAGAGAGCTTCGATCTTTCAGTTTGATTTAACGAAAGCTTCTACGGTAATCTATATTTGTGATTTATGATCGAGGAATTAACGGATACGAGCGGATGCAAAAGAACAGATAAAGTTTTGGTGATGGGGGTTTCGAATTCGCATGGAGGTGTGCGCCGGAGTAGAGATAGTGAAGTTACGAGCTCCGGCAACGGTAAGAGAAGAAAATTTGGTTCTCAGGATCAGGACAATGTTTATCAGTCTCGACGTGACCTTGACGTGAATTTCCAGGAGAATGTTGTTTCGACGGCGGTATCTGCTACCTCTGATCATGTTTCGACTTTTATGTGCTTTAGAGATGACGATTCCAGACCAGATCTGAAGGTTTGAACATTGAAAATTCTCGTAAATATGTTGCTTGATTACGCTTGTAAAAGCTGGAGTAATAAATTTATTTCCGTTACTTTTTTTGGATCTTAATTTTTCTTATTAATTTCATGGATGTTCAGTCGCAGGCCGAGTGTATTTCCGAAACTGAAGTCTTCATGTCCAGTAACGACGGTTTCAGGTTAAATTAATTAATCACTCTAAATTATGATTCCTATTTGGCCTGTTTTTATCTAAAATTTCTGTTTTGAACTAGTTTTGATCCATTGGTTATATATAGCGGTTTCGTATTTGTCTGTATATGAAAAATCCACAGCATTAAATTCAGCGTTCGTGTTTGTGAATCTACAGTGGAGAGACAAGTGCGTCAAGTGTGGTTTGCTTAGAATCAGAAGAAATGGAGTCGGTATCCACGTCTACTCCTAAGAAGAAGAATCCGGCACCGCCAAATGAAGCTACTTCCCGTCGTAAACCATCAGCGGCGGCTACGATGCCTTCTGCGGCGGAGCTTGAAGAATTTTTCTCCAAAGCGGAAAAGTACGAGAAGAAACGATTCGCGGATAAGTAAGTAAAAGTAGCTAGGCCGATGTGTGCATGATAAGCAACTCTTAACATTAACCTCTATATGCGCATTGTAGATCAGTACAGACAACATTTTCAGCTAATTTTTGTCTTCGCTACTCATGGAACAGGTACAACTATGATATCGTGAAAGACGCTCCAATGGAAGGAAGGTACCAATGGGTTAGATTAAAGCCATAATGGTTGGATCAGGCCGCTGGCAAATTAATTACGCTACATTAACCGGATGAAACGTCTTAATATGATCTTAATTAGTCTCTACTTCTGCAAATCTGGATTTCTAATTTCTATATAACTATTTTCCCTTTTTTGGTTCTGTATAATTTAGGTTTATCTATGTTGACAGGACCATCGAATTTCTTTTACTGTATGTAGAAGGAGGTTTCTTCTTTGTGTACTTCACCGTTAGAAGCTTCTTCTTCTGCAACATTTTACACACACTCTCTCTCTCTCTCTCTCTCCTCTGTGCAGCACTACTGCCACAGCACAGTGAGTGTTGTGGGGCATAAAAGGTAGCTGCGAAAACTCCTTGCAGTCTGCCAACAACATCCAATACTTTTTAAAAAACGGTAGGGTTCTACCCCTCATGTGAGAGGGAATGATGATGTCATTTTTTTTCATGTGAGAGGGAATGATGATGTAAGGGTATGGATAAATTTACCCTTTCTCCTTTCTATTAGGTGAATTCTATACATACCCCCTCCTACAGGGGGTATGTGAGTGTGGTAGGAGGGGTAGGGATAGCAATACTCTTCTATTATACCTTTATAAATCCTTTCTTGCAATCATACTATTTTAATTACATCCCCATAAAAATTTATGACCAATATATCAATCAAACTGTTGGTCATATATTTTCATTGCCACAAATTAAAAAGCAAAAGTTTAAATTAAGTTTTTTATTACATAAAAATTAATTAGCTAGGGTATGTTATAAACTTTTCAATAATTGTTGTACAACTCGGACATTTTTACTTGTAGGGTTCATCAATAATGTCGTTGAAATTAAATTGTTGATGGCATTCAAAAGGGTGCTTTTGTTTGGGAAGGATTATTTTGTAGTTTATATAATAATAAAATAATATATTTATTCTATTGATGGAGGTGCATATATACTTAAAGTTTCATTTTGATCAAACTTTTCACATGAAAGCATCTTGAACAGTATGATGATGGTTATGAAATTCCCTTTTTGGTGAAGGGTCCTTTGCATTGAGCCTTTTTTGTTTTGGTGAGCATGATTGATAGCGTCTTGTGTTTTAATTTTGTCATGTGCACTTATTCATTGCTTTTCCAATTTTAGCATTTCATCTTTTGAGATTCTTCAGTTTTTAATTTTATGCATCTTTATTCAACTTTTATCTATATAAAGCAACGTTTTTTAATGTTTCCAACCAAAAAGACTATTCCTACTTCCTAGTGAAATGAGGTCATCCAAAAAAATATATGTAGTACACATATATTTGTTGTTTCCTTTTCAGAATCTGCCACCCATCGTTTATCAATCAAGTAATTCTGTTTAAAATTGCTTTATCTCTATTGAATATGGTTTAGTTTTTGCTACTCATGTTAAAGTAAATTGTCTTGGATAAAGCACCAAATGTATTATTACAAAAAACTAATGTAGATCGGGTGGCAGTGTATGTATGATTAGTCATACGTTTATGATACGTATTTTACATTATTATGAAAATGAAAACCAGATGTATTTTAATAATTAGTTGATGGTTAATGATGATAGATAAATATATATATATATATATATATATATTTCTAACATAATTGAAGATATAAACGAAGGGGAAAATAGGACGTGAAATGAATAAAATATTTTACTTAAAACTCAATTAATTATTTATATGTTTTAAATATATTTGTAAGGAAAAAAGAGAAGAAAAAAAAAACTAGCACATGCAATATGGGGTGGAGTGTGTTGCTAACTTTGATCGTGCTTCGGATCTGGTGCCACGATGTTTACTTCCAACGGCAAAGTCGAGACCCATCAAGTAAACAGCAGAATGTTGCTTGCTATATCCCTTTTGTTTTTCTAATCATATTATATAAAATAAATTCAATTTTTCGTACTTTAATCCATATCTTAATTCAAAAAAAATCATTGATTTAAATTTATTTTGCTGAACAAAAAAAAAGTATACTCATAATCAATTTCAACAATTATGTACACTAATAGTTGATAAATGCTGTGAATTAGTTTGTAATTTAATATTATTATTCATAATTTAGTAATTTTCATTTTTATGTCACGTTTATTGTGAGAATTTATAACTTGTTTTGTGATGATGTATCAAGATGAATAATATTTAATTGTGATGGATTTTTTTTGCTTACCTTTTTCGAGAATATTGTGTTGTCTTTTTAAATTGTGGAATGCAAACAAGGTAACATATATACATCACTTTTTTTCAAAAGATACATGATTTTGATCGTTTTTGCACGGTTGATGCCTTATTTAATTGTTGACGTTTGACCTAAGATAAAGACATATTTCATATAAAATTGTAATTTCGTATCTGGAATTTTATAGATTATATATAATCTTCGTAATTCATATTGATTATAATAATTGTTTTTATATCTATAAATATTTAATAAACATGCATTTGTAGGAATTTTAAGTAACATAAGATATAAAGTTAAAAGAGGGAGTACTTTAGTACATGAAAAAGCTTATATGACATACTTGCATAATTCACACTTTTTATCCAATCTAATTTGACCAAACTTGAACCAAGAACTTGATGCCAAGAGTCTCATCATCACTTTAGCTGCAAGTACTGTAACGAGAAGCATTCATGTGGTCTAGTTTGCGAACGTTATATCCCTTTAATCGGAATAAGAATCCACGTTTTACACCCTGTCAAACATGATCTATTCACATAACACAAAGACAACGTTCCATCCATTTTACATACATAGTTTCACCGTCCTTTGGAAGTCAATGTAATTGCTCCATCTTCAGCCAGTATGTACATTTTGATATTAACATCAAGATAAACCTAAACAACTTCTATTAATTCATTCCCAGAAAACTTGCTATTCAAATACGTTTACACGAAGACATATTATCGTTTAGAAATGGATTAGGTGGTGTTTGTTTTTTCAAAGAAAAGTTCTTATTTGCCACTTATATCTGATTCAGTCAGACATAAGAGACCGTTTGTTTTTTATTCCTCTTTTCTGAGTCTCTTAACCCTTAATGTCCTCTGATAAATTAAGAGATAATCTAGCCACTTAATTACCTCTTATTTTCGTCCAACGCTATTCTTTCGATTTCAACTGCAGATTTAGCCCAAATGCACCCCGAATTTGCAAAAACGCAAAACACGAAGATTATATCTCTGTGTGTTGGCTTTACAGAACATCTTGAATCGCTTAAATTGAGGTTTCGGTGTGTGAGATATGATTAAAACTCCACAGCCTCGCAAATTTGTCGGAATCCTTTTTTTTTCGTCCTTCGATCATCGATGCTCATTTCAATTGACGTATGTAAGTCGAATTTTTTAAGGGATGAAATAGACAATTATAAATATTCAAACGTCTGTCAGTTTACAAAAATAAACAGTCTTATTGATTCAGATTTCAGACTTTAGACTTCAGCACCACTCTTAAAATAAGAAGTGAAATCAAATTTCAAATTTCAACACCTCTTAAAAAACAAACACTACTTTATCCTCACATTGGAGACTTGTCAATGACCACACTTGCCATATTTGTCATTTTCATCTAAAAGCATATTATTCTTGCATATTTCCTTTTCATTTAATGCAAATTATAATCAATCAATTATTAAGTAATAACAACAAAAATCAAAAAGTAAGTTAAATAATTTAAAAAATAAAAATAAAGTAGAGTGTTTAAACATTCTTTGGTTTAAACCGAATAAAGAGAACGGATTACTAGACATAAAGTTTGCTTTAATTTCTGTGCTTTCGGCTTTTTTGTCCCATCCCAAGGACTTCCTCATCAAATCATACAATAATCCCTTTTCTCCAAAACTATTTGCAAAATTAATTGTAATTTTAAAATACCAAAACCTTGGGATGTGTTGAAAATAATTCCATAAAATGAATATTTAATTGTAATTGATTTCATATTTTGGTTCGCAAGACTTATTTTTATATTATATTTGTCTGTTTCATTAATATGAATTTTTATTTATGAGTAGTGTTTTATGTGAATGTTTGAGTAATTAGCTACTTTAATAATTGGTTAAAGATATTGACTGCATTTTATTATCTATAAATAAATAATAGTAGTATTCTATATATATAATATTTAATCATAACTCGATTGGATTAGATTTGTTATTCACAATTAATTGGATTAGATCGACCATAAATAGAAGGTCAGATTGAATCAGTTTCGCCAAAATCCAGTCGATATACACATGTATTATATGAGTTTCCAAAAAACACCATCGATATTAGAGTTGATTGTGAGATCTCAAATATGCCAAAATCCAGTCGATATACACATATAATATATCGATATTATATGAGTTTCCAAAAAACACCATCGATCTTTACCCTAATTTACATTTGTTTTTATTGATAGATCTCATATACGAGGGTTTTAACTATCGATAGGTGACTGAGTTTTGCCTTCTCCAAATTGCAAGCTTTCTCCAACTCGATCCAAGCTTTCGTCAAGAAGCAAGAGAACAGAAGATTGCCAGAAAGAAAGTAGTAGTGTTGCATGGATGAAAAGCCCAGTTGAGGTTGGTTCGTTTAAGAAGTGCCCCCTTACTCAGCTTCCCTTTCTCTATCCAAGGTACTTCATGTCCCTGTGATTCTATTCATATGTATATTTATTTGTTTATGCCATATTAAATGCTTCTTAATTGGTACAAATATGTTGTCTTATACCCATTTCATCCCGCAATTAGAACCCTCTCTATAAATTTTGATCCAAAGAGTCTGCTTCCTAATTTTGCAAATTCGAAACTTCTGCTTCTTTTCAGACCTAAAAAAGGGTTTTAGTTTACCAGTTTCAAAATGTATTGTTTTCTTGTTGAATTGTTGTATTCAGTTTGATTATCGAAAGCCTTTTTTTTAATTTTTGAATTCAATGAAGTAACTCCTTTGACAACTAAAACTCAAAACAAACCACAAGGGTTGTGACATACTGGTTAAGGCCCTGGGGGATGTGGTGGAATATCTCATCTGCCCAGGGTTCGAATCCAGGCGTACACAACAAGTGGCCACTGAGGTTTAATCAGGGCTAATGTCTTACAGTCATAATTTGCCAAGGGATTAGTTTAGGCATAGCCTAGGACACCCTTCCCCAAAAAAAACTCTCAAAACATGGATGATCTTCACGAAATTGGGGTTCTTAATTACATATTACGTCAAAAAATAAAGGTTAATTTTGTTTTACCTTATTGGACTCCATATAAACCGTCATTCTAGCTGAGCACGCCATATCTCATGATCTTCTTTTTTGCTTGCTCTTAGGCTACCCATCTTGTATGCCTTGTTGCTCATTCTTGTTTGTCTGAATATCGCCTTAGGTTGGAAGCGGCTTTGTGCAATAGTGGATTGATTCACTTTTTCTTGTTGAAGTGGCAGTTTATCATGAGACTTTAGGACTTGAAATGTAATATGGTAGCTGAATCAACATGAAATGTATCCGTTTGATAATGTATTGGTGACTGATTGCTATCTCGAGGTATGTCTCTTCCTAAAAATCCTTTAGTTGAACAATCTTTGTTCGTTACCAAATCCTTTAGTTCAAGCATCTCTTAATATTAATGATTACTTATAATGGTTGTGTTATATGTCCCCTAATAATCAAACGGGCTATGTGAAGTTTTGATCTCATCACATAAATACTTTCTAGGAGTCATATTGATGAATTAAATCTATTGAACAAGTGTATCTTTGTATGCTTGTTGCTAGTTTTGAACCTTTTGGTGTAAGGTTCTTACTTCTTAATATTGTGATTTAATCAATTCTTACTATTTTAATGTACAATTTTCTTTCAATGTTCAAAATTAACCTGGTTGTTATCATAGGTATGACATAGAAGAAGGCAATACTCTGTTTGATGCTGACAACTCATCATTTTATCTTGACAATGCGACTTCTGCCCAAAAGAAAGAAGCAAGGTTACGAAATGACTGGTACTTGTAATCGCTATGTAATCTATGGTCTGTATGGAATTTGTGACATCAACAAAAATCCTCCTTGTAGTAGTACGGATGGTTTTGAACCAAAACACCAATATGAATGGAACCTAGCAGATTGGTCGAGTGGGTGCCAACTCAAAATTCCTTTACATTGTTAATCACTTTTTTTGGGAAAAGGGGACGGAACCCCCGGAAAAATTTTATTGATTAAAAGAAAAAAAAACTTTACAACATACGAGGGGCATACCCCAAGATGTACAATTGACATTTCTTATGTAAATGTCATTTTTTTTATCCTTTTATGAAATTGGTAGAATTCAAATGTTAAGGCTAGTGAAATAAGGTCAAAGTTATCCTTGGCTTTAGTAAATTATAATCGGTAAGTTGGTTATATTTTGCTTTTTGATTGTAAAGAATTGGATTATTCTTAGATGCATGGTTATTCATTAATTTGAGAGAAAATATTGTAATTTTATTTTATTCAAACATGAAATTTAGATTCTTTAAACAAGCAGTTGAATTAATTTTGAAGGTCATCTTATTAGTTTTATATTTTACATACGATGCACAATTGTTTTCTTTATAAACTTAAGTTTTATAAAGTAATCTATTAAAGCATTTAGACATATTTAACGTTCTATAAAACCTATTTTGTTGTGATGATTAGCATCTAGTAACAAAACATATTCCAAATATCCAACATAAATTTCTTGTTGAAATATTGCAATTTTTAAAGATACTATCGTTGTTCAAAAAGGCCACGTATTACTGGTGTCCACCATTACGATAAAGCTTGTAGCGTTTGTGTAAGGTTTGCCTCACGCCATGGCGCCTTGAAGTGCGCCACGACGTGCATTTTTTACAATGCATGACTTTTTTCTATTTTTTAAAACTTAATTTTCTAATTTTTTTAGCTTTTGTGTTTTTTACGTTTTTTAACTTTAGATTTACATTTTTACAAACTTAATTAATCACATCATTCACAATTTCATGGATACATACATGTCATGTACTCACGGTTAAAACGAAGTTGTAAGACCATTCCAAGTTCTATTTTAAATATTTGATCACAAACTCTACATAGAATGCTAGTTAATATATATGATTTAATTTTCTTCTTCTAATATAGATGTAAAAATTTAAATATCATCATATTATTGACTAATAAATAGAAAAGATGTATGTATTTATATATATATATATATATATGTGTGTGTGTGTGTGTGTGTGTGTGTGTGTGTGACATTTTTCATCTTATGTCATGCCTTGAAAAACACCATGTCCTCGCTGTGGCATGTAAGGCTTAAAGTTTGAGCTTGCTACCACGCCACGTCTCACACCATTTTTATTTTCCCTTTTGATAGCATAATTGAGCAATAAAACAACAATTTATGAGGTGTACGCCAACATGCCAACTTAAGTATATCTATATGACCTACGAATACAACTAATATGATTACAAAAGCAATCGGGATTCTTCGTCATCATTGATACAAGCAGGTTAATCGGACCGGTTAATTAAAATAGCAATTGTATATGAAAAGGCAATCTAATACAACACAACAAGGATCGATCATATATGCTATGATACATCGTTGTATGTCGTGTATTCATCAGTATACAAAGTTGTTCAAATCCCAAGGTATCTTGTAATGCCCGGAAAGTCCGATAAGTAAAAGCCTATGTTGTGTTGCATGTTTATGCCCACTCTATTAGTTGGTGTAATATATATCATTTAGAAAGTTTAGGAGTATCATCTTTAGCGAGAAAAAGGCTCAAGAGGGTGAAGCGCAAAGAAGAGTGTGCGGTACATGTGGGGAGATTGTGCCCGACGATTATGCCAAGAGCGCAATCGCATGTAACTATCGGGCAAAGGGGATTGGCCACGGTACATATGGGGCGATTGTGCCCGACGATTGTGCAAAGGGCACAATCCCATGTCACTATCGCATGGGAGTCTAGTCCAACATAAAACCCGATTTTCAGCCTTTGTCTCCTCACTTCTTCACCAAACGTTCTTCCAAACTCCTTTCTTTCATCTTGGAGCATTTTAGGGGGATTAGAGTCCGATTTTGAGGCATTGGAGGAGTAATTTCGGTAGATTCAAGAGTTTTGCTAAAGGTAAATTTCCCATCCTTCAAATATAAGGGTTTTGTGTTTGTTCTTCAACCCCATCCTCTTCCTCTCATCCTTGTCTTAGGTGTTTCATCTCTTGAGGTGGAGGAAACCATTTGAAAGTGTTGGAGCTAAGATTTGGAAGGTTTACATGTAGATATCAAGTGTTCACCATAAAGAAAACTCAAAGTTCTGTGAATAATGGTAAATGCACAAATATTAAAATTTGAATAAAACTTTGTAAACCAAACGACCGAAATATGAGTAAACTCGAGCCTCCAAAGTTATAATTATAAGGATAAAACCCCAAACTCAAAACGTGACCGAAAACATGGATGAGACTGAATACCCAAAACAACACCTTTCGGTAACGGGGGAGACCCGAATTCCATGGCTAGTGGCGGAACACAAAAGTAGGCCACATTCCAAGTTATTGAGCTCATCATACTAAGACCCATGGCCACGAGCTCGCCGACTCGTACTAAGATGTGGATGAGGGCACCCGAGGATCCTAATCATACTAATTCACTAAGATTACATTTACGACCCATGGCTAGTATCCGGCTCCACATAACCGTACCAAGTTGCCTCCGAGGACCCAATGTCTCAACTAGCTACAAATGGGAAATGACTATCCCATAAAAACATAGTCATAAATTACATCACGGGGCCAAGGGCAAATGTTAGACTCCACGAGACCGCACCATAAGGCCTTCGATAACCCCATGACTAATCCTGGTTCCAACATGAAACAACCGCCCCTTTTCTTTTAAAATAATAAAGACCGACTCATATGCCTATGGATCCACTTCATAATAGTCTATAACATTACATGACTCCAATTGAATGACCAAAGCACTCAAAACATGCAAATGTCAAATGATACGCAATAAACACAATCATACTCAAAATTCCACAAAAGGGGCTTATTAAAACCGGACAAATGTCCCCAAAACTCATTTTAGTCAAACCGAGTCAAAACTCAACAAAATTACTTTATCGTACAATAAACGTCAGTCTAAACAATAAAACACCTTTAACCAACGGTTATGCAAACCCAACGACCAAAAGTATGATTAACCCAAAACTCATCATTGGTTGAGACAACCTATTTTCCAAATGAACTCATACTCTTGTATTTCCAAAACGTCTCATAACACAATAATATGCAATTTCTGAACGGTTTATAAAATAAAATACACTAAAAGGACATTTACATCAAATGACCTCCATTTATGTATTAAATAATCAAAGAAACATATCATCATGATTTATTTATCAAAATGTCCAAAAATCCCAAATGCAGGTGTTTCAAAAGATTTATATAACCAAAATAACCCAAATGAGTAAAACTCTTCAAATGTTCCAAATTTTAATACAAGTTATGTAAACACATAATCACCTTAAAATAGACATTTTTGGCATGAACAACGTTTTCACAAATCAACTTAAACTCACCTTGCTAGATTTAGGTTAAATCTAGATTTTACCCCTCATTGAGCTTCCTTGAAGAAACTTGAATCCTCAAGCCAAAATCTCCAAAACCTATATCCATAAATTTCCAACCATAAATATACTTATTCAACCATGTAGAATCGATCCCCAAACATTTTACATCAAAATCCCCAATTTGGCCAAAACCCTAATTTTTTACCTAAATTCTCCAAAATCATCAAATCCGAAATTTGAGAAACCAAACACTAGGAAATCATCAATGGAGCATTTATAACTCATAAAGAAGTTTGGAAATGGGGGAAATGAACTTACCACATAGGTTTTGGTGAAAACCTAGAAAACCCAAACATGGAGATTAAGGTTGAAGATGAAGATGGAGACTCTTGATCGTACCTTCCAATCCTTAACTTGATGACGGTTTACCACCATAATAACCAAATATTTGAGCCAAAGATGACCCAAAATCACCATATACGTTTTAGGTTTGTTCTAGAGAGAGTTTGGGAGGAAAGGGGAAGTAGAAATGAAGAAATGAGCTGAAAATCGGATTTATTAGCAGGCTGCCCCCTGGGTGCTACATTGCCACACGACTATGACATGGTCATTGTCGCGTGTCATAGTCGCACCAAGTGTACCGTGGGTGTTCCAACTTGTGCGACTACGACACTGTCATAGTCGCCGGGCATTGTAGTCGGACCCATTCCAAGCCCCAAAACCTGACTTTTTCAACGCCAACTCTTCCGATAATCTAAGAATCTCATAACAATGATTTTCCAACATAAATCCCGCCATTTACATGTTACAAAAACGTTCAGGTGACCTTTACTTATCGAAAATTATGGGTGTTACAATCCTCCCAACCTTAGAACGATTTCGTCCTCGAAATCTATTTCTTACCCAAGACATTTCATTATCACCCTTAGCACTTATTGGGTTTCCTCGGTCCTCAAGAAGTTGATGAACTAGTCGTAGACCTCAAAGATGTCATCCTCCCAAAACTTCCAAGGGATTGTCTCTAATTGTAACACCTGTAATTTTCGGTAAGTATAGGGGCACCCAGGCATTTCTGTACCTTGTGTTTGGTGGGATTCATGTTGGGAAAACACTACTAAAAGTTCCAAAGAGTGTCGAGGGCCTTAGTTTCGAAAAAGATCGGGTTTTCGGGCTTCAGGGAGTCTGGGCGAAACTGACATGTGTCACAATCGCGTGTCACTCTCGTGGAGGGCCATATGGCCGCGGTACACTCTCAGCGAGAGTGCTAGCGAAAGTGACATATGTCACTTTCGCGGGGCATATTCGCCGTCGAGCTGCAGGAGGATTTAATTCCTTTTTTCCAATCCTTTCTCATTTCCCACTTTCACCTACCAAAAACCCTCACTCTCTCTCTCTCTCTCTCTCTCTCTCTCTCTCTCTCTCGTTTTTCTCTCATTAAATGCAAACCCTAAGATCTTCTAAAACATCTATTACTTGGATTTCAAGAAGCTAACCATCATCTCATCCAAGATTTGTCAACCTAGAAGTTCAAGGTCAAGGTTGCTACCATTTTGAGAGTTTCTTGGTTTCTAAGGTTTACCAACACCAACCATTGTAAGTTCATCCCCCTCCATTTCTAAGCATCTTTATGGGTTATAATCACTCCATGGATGATTTCCTAGTGCTATGTTTCTCTAATTTCGCTTTGGTTGACTTTGGGAAGGTTAGGTCAAAATTAAGGTTTTGGCCACTTTGGGGATTTTGATATAAGATGTTTGGGTATCGATTTTTAAATGTTTGGTTACATATATTTATGGTTGGAAAATTTGTGGATCTAGGTTTTGAAGATCCGGTTGGTGGATCCAAATTTCTTCAAGGAAGCTCATTTGGGGGTAAAATCTAGATTTAGCCTAAATCTAGCAAGGTGAGTTCAAGTTGATTTGTGAAAACGGTGTACATGCCAAAAATGTTAATTTTTAAATGTTTGCATGATTTACATGATTTACATGAAATTATTGATTGTTGATTATTTGTTGAGTTTTAAATAATTGAAATGCTTAACTTTACAAGTTTTGTAAATTACCTACATTTGGAATTTGGGGCATTTTTATGAGTAAATCACAAGTAATGGTATTTTGATAATTTATGTCATGAAATGAGGTCATTTGAGAATAAATGCATTTTTTACACATGTTTTGAGAAATATGTGTTCTTGGGTCATGAGACGTTTTGAGAGAATAAAAGGGTAAGCACTCGTTGGAAAATGACTTGTCTCGATCTAATTTCGTATAGAGTTTACTAATGCTTTTCGAGTGTGAGTTAGCATAAATATGTCTTTTGTGTTTATCACATTTTATGATTTTTATCATTGGTCGGTTAATGGGTGGAACTTTTGGCTCGGTTGGGACTCAAATGAGTCTTGGGGGCACTTGCCCCGTTTCATGGGCCCAAATAGGAGTTTTGATTTTATGGTGCGTTTAATTGCGTCTTGATGAAAATTACATGTTTTGAGTGAGTCGTCATTCTTTTGAGTCATGTAATGTTTTGATCGTAATGCATTGGATCCATAGGCATAGAGGTCGGTTTATCATGTAATTTGGAAATAGGCATTGGTGATATGATGTAAGTTTCCAAATGAACAAGCGTGTCAAGGATGGTGAGGTCCCAAGGTAAAGATCCATGAATAGGGTTGAAATTGGTGATTCTTTGGAACTAAAGATCCATGAATAGGGTTGATGTTCCAACGACTAAAGATCCATGAATAGGGTCGATGCCTATGATGACTAAAGATCCATGAATAGGTTTGATGTCTACCTTGACTAAAGATCCATGAATAGGGTTTATGTCAATGGTTGTCCATCCTTGAAGTTATGCTTATAACATAGATACGTAGCTTAACTTTGTGTGCCTGCCACATTCGATGGAATCGGGTCTCCCCCGTCACCGAAAGGTGTTATTTTGGGTATTGTATTTTGGTATCCATGTTTTCGATGACATTTTATATGTATGGGTTTTATCCATGATTTATGAGTTGGGTAATATGTTCCACCCGTGTTCGGGTGTTTCAGGAAATTAAGTTTTATCTACGTTTTTATAAATTGGGAGTTCAATTTCTATTTAATGCTTTGAGTGAGTTTTGGGTTGAATTTACTCTACGAAAGAATATTTTATGTTGGGGTATTCGTCTTTAAAATTTGCATATTTGGAAAATGAGTCGTCTCATATTAAAGCAAATCATTTTGGACAATTATGGTTTAAATGACAATCTTTACTGTTAACATTAAATAATCACATATGTTGAAAACTCTTGAACTCACTAGGCGTTAGCCTAACCTTTTTATTTGTCGGCATGTGCATCAAGTTTCGGATGAGGGGAAAGGGTTCTAGCATTTCTGTAAAGTAATGAGTGCTAGATGGACGTGCAAGAGTGATTGGCTTGGCGAAGTCTTCCGCATTAGTCTTTGAGAAGAGCAATTGTTATTTGGTTTTAGTAACACCCGACCTCTAATTAATCTTTGTGTAAGACTTTATTAATATTGTTGATGGTTAGACCTAGTTTAATATTTCAAATATGAATTTGTTATAAGAGGTCTTGTCTATTTTGAGGCTTTGTTGAGAAATTTAATTTAGTTGTTCTTTCCAATTTTGAGGGTGTTACACTAATCCATTTCATCCTTTTGCCAAAACTTGATGACTTCCTGACGCAATTGTCATATTGATTTTCATGAAGACTCTCACATCCAATATCCGCCTTGATACGCTACACTCATACTAGAGTGAACGTCGAACTTTACTGGAGCAAATTCTAACCATGTGATCTCGGTTGCCTCCCAACCTTGGGTGATACGTACTACCTCAATGGTAGCTTGTGACCTCAACCTCTCTCTGACAAATTCTTTCTAGCTCAACGCGATTCTGGATCCGTATTCCAATGATCAACACGAAACCCAAGGAATCCCCAAAATTCCTTAGTAATTCGCCTTTGCTATTGGCAGAGTCATCCTTCCAGGGACGTGCCAATAAGTTCTCCACGGGGGTCGGTTTATTCAAATCAGGTGATTGCACAACTCCAAACTATACTTAAACATCAAACGTTCAGTCTGATAAAATATTTACCATATCCAGAAAATCCTATTCATCGATCCTTAATTACCAACATCTAATCTCCTTTAAGTTCTGTCACTGGGAGGCTAACATTCTTTATGATCCAACGAGAGTACTTCCACACTCCAAACATTCATTGACCTCTAAAGAACAAGTCGACACCTAAAATGAAAATGGTCATACTGTAAACGTAGGTATACCGTCAATTATTTCATTCCAGGTTTGTATTGCCGAATTAAAGTTGACACCTAACATGACACTAAAATTCCCAATCTTACATCTCTAACAAACGAACCACAATATTTTCTTTTATTCCTGAAGACTCACCCGAGTGGCACACCCACAACACATGCATGATGTCGAACAATCAACCCAACAACTTATATCCAACCAAAATCAAGCAACCACACAAGGCCTTAACCCGCAGATTTACCGAAGCAAAAAGATCACCTCTTAATTAACTGGAAGAAGGCATAAATCTAATACCTCAATTATTCATGTGTGTATCGATTCAAAACTGAAACCCATAATTTAAGACTGACCACCGTCAGATCATCTGTCGCTCCAATTCCCAATGACTCATTTAGTCCCACATCACAATTCTTTTCAAAAGAGGGTTTAAATCTATAACTCTAATGAGTTCAAGATTTTTCAACTATATGACTCAACAAATATGCCAATTGAAAATTTCATAAGATTTTTCAAACGCAAATCTTTATACAATTAATCGTACATGTAAAAATCCGCTACCGCTTACTGAACAGTTGTGCAAAGTGGTCACAAACGCCACACATATAAAACTATTTCGAAATTCATTTGATCATTACTCATGCTAATAACGACAAAAATAAATATGCGCAACAACCTTTTCAAATGGACTGCTATGGTCTGAATATGCATCACTTTATGCCGTGTACGTAAAATAATTTCCCGCACTAAAGTGGTGTGCAACAAATGTTTGTATAAACTCTAGAAGGAGAAATTTACGTAATCAAGTTCCAAAAATTTCCCATTTAACCATAAAATGACGTGGAATAAAATTTCCAACAAGACCCACATACATCATTTTATTTCCCAAAGCTAGTAAAACGACAAGTGCATGTGACTCGTTTGATACGTAAAATAATTTAAATCGACTTCAAGTTTCAAGATGTACAAAAGAAACGCATAATAGTTCAAAAATAGTGGCTATAATGTCATGCATGCCAATAAATTAATATGATGCACTCATAGGAAATGATAATAAAAGTACCAACAACTTAAATGTATAAAACGAATCATTTCGTATGAACTATCACAGACTCCTCATACACTTACTCGCGCCATAAGTAAAAGCCAATTTGTACTCCAAGTAGTATATAATGACACGTACTAACACAAAACTCGAAAGAGAAAATCGTGCGGTTTCACAATTCCAAACCTACCATTTTTTTTGCATTACGACGTAAGGTAATATTTTATCAACAGAACTCGCATTAGATAAAAATGTTCAATAAAACTCATAAATCAACGCACACAACAAATCAAGTATACGCATTTCATAGTTCATCCATTCGGCGCAAAATGTCGTAAAATAAAACTCCATAGGACTCAACAAAACTTCCATAAAACTCAATGAAACTCAATGGCACCCAAACAATCAAATGGTGCCAAAATTTTCGTTCTCAATAATCAAATAGCATAAGACAAAGTTAAGACTAAATGTCATAATTTCAAAATTTTTCCTTCTATTGCAATATGATATAAAGTGACACATTTAAACAAAACTTGCATGAAATACAATTCTCAAAAAAAACTCCAACACCAAAATAGTGGAAGGTAACTATTCGTCCAAAACCTTAACATATGTGGAGGAGATCCGACGTTAAAGTCATAAGTCGCATTTACTTGTCCAAGACACTAAACAACATCAAAACACAAACTTCACAATATCCGAAAATAGTATTGGACAACTACGAGAATAAACAAAGTCTCAACAAAGTTTGCAACCACATGCAATAAAATAATTTTATGCATGTTTAAAATCATGGTTTAAAAACTTGTGTGTGCTAAACATTTTTTTTCCAAGATTTCGTAATATAATCCACATGATGATTTGGAAACACGAGAAATAATTGATGCAATTTATTTCAGAAATAAATTTCGTGCATGAATTTTGGTCGGCACTCAACGTCTCAGAACCACGCTTCTCAAATTCCTAGCCACACTATCGCCATCCGGATGCTCAAACATCTTAAGGCAATAATCACACTAAATTGGTTAACCTTACAATTTCTTCTTGAAATAAAGTCAATTCAATAAGCCTATGGTTCTGATTCAACCAATAACCCCGACCAAAAATGGTCAATTTAATGTATTCATCATACTTAACCATCACTCCAAATGACAATGCCATAAACATCAACTCTTCCATTGGTTACTCGCTTAGAAACTTTCTCACTACCCCAACGGTCATCATACCAAGACAGTTCAAGCATACACATGTAACATGTAGGTTCACCATAACACTGGCAAGGTGCAATTATGAACGTACCGTACATGATCATCCTTGCTACCCTCGACGAGCTTCCCGTGTTTAGCGACTCTATCAACCTCAAAATATTCTATCTTAAAGGGCCTAATGGTGAAATTTCACATTCAATCACTTAAAAGAACGCTAGTTTTGAGTCTAGGAATCCAAAATCAACACCTAGTTCTCTCAAACTTAAGCTCTGATACCAACTTGTAATACCCTCAAATTTGGAATGAGCGACTAATTTAAAACTTTCAATAATACCTAAAAGAAGGATAAAATCTCTCACGACAAGTTCTCACTAGAAATACAATTCTAGATTTAACTGCCAACAAAATGAATAGAGTCTTACATAAAGACTAATTAAAGTCGGGTGTTACTAAAAACCAATGACAGTCGCTACATCCAAAGTAAATGTGGAAGAACTCATCAAGCTATTCACTTCTTCGAGCACACAACTAGCACTCATCTCTTCACAGTGTCACTAGAACTATTCCCAACCGGAACCTGTTGCACATGCCAACAAATAAAAAGGTTAGGCTAATGCCTAGTGAGTTCAAGAGTTTTTACTATGATTATAAATATTGTTAAACGGAAATTATGCAACTTAAATCATGATCCTTCAAAATGAATTTCTTTAAGTATGAGAAGGACCCGTTTTATAGATGGATGCCTCAACGCCAAAACATTATTTCATGAAGTTATGCAACCCAACACGTACTCAAAACGTGAATAATGGTAAATGCTCAAATAGTGAAATATGAATAAAACTTTGTAAACTGAACGATCGAAATATGAGTAAACTCGAGCCTCCAAAGTTATAATCATAAGGATAAAACCCCAAACTCAAAACGTCACCGAAAACATGGATGAGACTGAATACCCAAAACAACACCTTTCGGTGACGGAGGAGACCCGAATTCCATGGCTAGTGGCGGAACACAAAAGTAGGCCACATTCCAAGTTATTGAGCTCATCATACTAGGACCCATGGCCACGAGCTCTACGACTCGTACTAAGATGTGGATGAGGGCACCTGAGGATCCTAATCATACTCATTCACTAAGATTACATTTACGACCCATGGCTAGTATCCGGCTCCACATAACCGTACCAAATTGCCTCCGAGGACCCAATGTCTCAACTAGCTACAAATGGGAAATGACTATCCCATAAAAACAGAGTCATAAATTACATCACGGGGCCAAGGACAAATGTTAGACTCCACGAGACCGCACCATAAGGCCCTCGATAACCCCATGACTAATCTTGGTCCCAACATGAAACAACCGCCCCTTTTCTTTTAAAATAATAAAGACCGACTCATATGCCTATGGATCCACTTCATAATAGTCTATAACATTACATGACTCCAATTGAATGACCAAAGCACTCAAAACATGCAAATGTCAAATGATACGAATAAACGCAATCATACTCAAAATTCCACAAAAGGGGCTTATTAAAACCGGTAAAATGTCACCAAGACTCATTTTAGTCAAACCGAGTCAAAACTCAACAAAATTACTTTATCGTACAATAAACGTAAGTCTAAACAATAAAACACCTTTAACCAACGGTTATGCAAACCCAACGACCAAAAGTATGATTAACCCAAAACTCATCATTGGTTGAGACAACCTATTTTCCAAATGAACTCATACCCTTGTATTTCCAAAACGTCTCATAACACAATAATATGCAATTTCTGAACGGTTTATAAAATAAAATACACTAAAAGGACATTTACATCAAATGACCTCCATTTATGTATTAAATAATCAAAGAAACATATCATCATGATTTATTTATCAAAATGTCCAAAAATCCCAAATGCAGGTGTTTCAAAATATTTATATAACCAAAATAACCCAAATCAGTAAAACTCTTCAAATGTTCCAATTTTTAATAAAAGTTATGTAAACACATAATCACCTTAAAATAGACATTTTTGGCATGTACAACGTTTTCACAAATCAACTTAAACTCACCTTGCTAGATTTAGGCTAAATCTAGATTTTACCCTTCATTGAGCTTCCTTGAAAAAACTTGAATCCTCAAGCCAAAACTTCCAAAACCTAGATCCATAAATTTCCAACCATAAATATACTTATTCAACCATGTAGAATCGATCCCCAAACACTTTACATCAAAATCCCCAATTTGGCCAAAACCCTAATTTTTAACCTAAATTCTCCAAAATCATCAAATCCGAAATTTGAGAAACCAAACACTTGGAAATCATTAATGGAGAATTTATAACTCGTAAAGAAGTTTGGATATGGGGAAATTAACTTACCACATAGGTTTTGGTGAAAACCTAGAAAACCCTAACATGGAGCTTGAGGTTGAAGATGAAGATGGAGACTCTTGATCCTAACTTCCAATCCTTAACTTGATGACAGTTTACCACCATAAAACCCAAATATTTGATCCAAATATGACTCAAAATCCCCATACACGTTTTAGGTTTGTTCTAGAGAGAGTTTGGGAGGAAAGGGGAAGTGAGAAATGAAGAAATGAAGAAATGAGATGAAAATCGGATTTATCAGCAGGCTGCCCCCTGGGTGCTACATTGCCACGCGAATCTGACATGGTCGTTGTGGCGTGTCATAGTCTCACCAAGTGTACCGTGGGTGTTCTAACTTGTGCGACTATGACAGTGCGACTATGACACTTTCATAATCGTCGGGCATTGTAATCGGACCCTTTCCAATCCCCGAAACTCGGGTTTTTCAACGCCAACTCTCCTGATACTCTTAGGATTTCATAGCAATGATTTACCAACATAAATACCTCCATTTAAAAGTTACAAAAACGTCCGAGTGACCTTTACTTACCGAAAATTACGGGTGTTACAAAGGGTAAATTGGGTTTAAAAATGTTTTCATTGCATTTGTTGAACGAGTGAAAGTGTTTATTGACCGTATTTTAGAGTCAATGGTTGTTTTTGGGATTTTACCCAACTTATGAGTTTTAAATTTGGCACGTTAATCTTTTTGTACTTTAAATGTATAAACCCTTGAGATTGGTCATTCTTTGGCTTTGTGAAGATTTTGGAAATACAAAACATACGGTTTGGGCCTTTCTGGCCATTATGCTTTGGTGAAGTGTCGGCTATGGACCTATTCATGTTATAGGTGTTATGTATTTGTTAAATACTGGAAATATGTCTTTTCGGCTTATGTAGTTGAGATTGGCTTTATTAAAATCGCCAAGTGCTTTAAGAGGCCATTTGGCTTGAATTATAGTCAAATGAGTTTTGGGACATTTGTTCGAACTTAATAGCTCAATGTGGAGCTTTGGATGTATAATGTATTTATTGCATGTTTGTTAGATATTACATGTTTTGAGTGCGTTAGTCATTCAAATTGGTGTCATGTAATCTTAGACTGTAATACATTGGATCCATAGGCATAGCGGTATGTATATTATTAATCACAAAGTTTTGATGTCCATATTTAAGTCTGAGTGGTCCCCAAGTCATGGGTAGTGAGCCTGTGGTGGTACTCGGTTGAGTCGTATACGGGGCTAGGTCTTACGGTGGTGCTCATTGGAGCCGTATACGGAGACTGTTAACTTTTGTGGTGAGACTCATCTAGAGGTCGGGTAGACATTCGGGCCATTGTGGGAATCTCTTGGTAGTGCTCAATGGAGACGTATACGGGGATCCATGGACGAGGTGAAACTCGAGAACCTTCATGAGTGACTTAAATTTGTGTTCCCGCCACATTCTATAGAATCATGACTCCCCGTCACCGAAAGGTGTAGTTTTTGGGTACTTTGTTGCCCTTGCTTTCGGTGTTTGGAAAATATAGTTTTATCTATATAATTGGTATTTTGGAGTAGCAGTTTGTGCTTGTATTTGGTGAGTTCGGATATTAGTCATTTGTTTAAAATGAGTATTTTGGATTGGAAATAACAAGCTTCATAAATATAGTCCTTTTTTATAACTTATGTTTTAAAGGATGATTGTGCTTAAAGTAAAATGTTCGTTTTAACCATTTTATGTTTTATATGATGAAAAATGATTTAACTCACAAGGCGTTAAGCCTAACACTTTTTTTTATGGACATGTATATCAGGTCTTAGAGGGATCTGATCAATGTTTGGAGCTTTGTAGAAGTTCCGGTGGGATGGCTTTAGAGGCGCCATCCGGTTTTGGGAAAATAAAATATTTGATGTTTTTAGTAACATCCGACTCACTCTAATTATGTTTAGATAGTCCCATTTAGAACTCTGATACACTTTATTGTCTTATTCCTTTGTAAAACTTTATGTAATATCTTATTACAGCTTTGTATTTAAAGGATTTTGGAAGTTTTAAATTGTCTGTTACTTTCTAAAATTTACGTGAGCGTGCTTGACTCTATCATTATTTCGATGATTGATGAATGTAATAGTATGTTTCAATTGTTGTGTAACACCCTTAAAATAGGAGTAAATTTAAACTTGAAAAATGGAGTAAATTTGACATTTTTATAAATATCATCACCCAAGAAGGGGAAAGTAAATAGAGTTCACAATTCTATAAGTGAGAATTAACAATGACAATACACTAATATAAACTATCTATATCTAGATTACTACAATTGTCAACAAATTCCCCAAAAGACTTCTATCCGTATTTGTACGCTAAAAGTTTCCAAAAGACAAATCCCCAAAAGTTGTCGCTATCGGCCAACCCGCTCATCCCTCAACTCTTGCAAGCTCTGCTGCTAAGGGAACCTAATATACATGTCATTTCGAGAAAAAGTGTTAGGATAACGCCTAGTGAGATCAAACAGTTAAATAGTAAGACTATTAAAACGAAAACATAACACATAGTCTTCACAGTTCTCAAATTATAATACATTGCTTATAATTATTGGTGAGGCCTTTGATGAATTTAGACATCAACTCTATCCGAGTCTTTAGTCGTTTTGGACATCAACTCTATCTGAGTCTTTAGTCATGTTGGACGTCAACTCAATCCGAGTCTTTAGTCATATTGGACATCAACTCAATCCGAGTCTTTATTCGTTTTGGACATCAACTCAATACGAGTCTTTAGTCATTTTGGACATCAACTTTATCCGAGTCTTTAGCCCTATAACATTGAGTTCAACTATATATGTCTTTTACTCAAGAATTACCAAGTTCAACTCCATACAAGTCTTTACCTTGATCCATCACCATCTAAGACAAAAGTATAATTTAGAAATCATATCATAAGTAAATGCACATTTCCAACTACAATCTGGAAATCGTAAGTTAACACCAAATACCTTCCAAGTATGCATAACTAATATTCCACACACCAATATGTAAGAGCCATGAGAGTCCATAGCATAATTACTAAAATCATACCGAAAGCTACCATTATAGTAAACACCCATTTCTTTCCAAACTCTATAATGCTTAATATAAACGACCATTCAAGTGTAATAAGTCATCATCCAAGTTTAGTTTCATCAATAACCAAGAATTTCCAAAACCCTAATTCAACCTATAATTTCTAAAATCCATCATTAAAAGAAAGGTAAACAATAACCATCTTAAAAGTCACGATTGCACATATAGATTCTTTATAATCCCATTTTGCACGTTTTTACCAACAATAACCAAAACCCTAAAATCCCCCAAAATTATGAGTTTAGGAGACAAAAATTAAAGATAAGGAGATAATCATAGGTAGAAAAAAATGATTTTAACATGTATAATGATTTGAAAATGAGAATGACTCACAAGTTTGGTTTTGTCAAAAACCTAGAAAAATCCTCAAAACCCTAGAACTTGAATTGTGAAAATGGTGAGATGAAGTATCTTGAGGTGTAGGTTCCAATTCCTAGCTTGGGTTTGACAATCCTTGAAAGCATGAAAGAGATGAAGCCCTACTAGAGACCAAAATCGCCTTTGAGGAGGTTCTTCAAGTTGAGAGCATTTAAGGTGAAAGTGGATGGGAGAATATGAAATTAATGCTCTCAAAACATAGCATTTATTGGCTCCTGCATTATCGCCGGGCATAATCGCCCACATGCGACAGTGACCCAGACACTCTCGCCCAGAGTGTACCGCGAGGGGCCTGAGCCCCGCAACTTTGCCTTGCAATAATGCCCTAAAGGCATGGTCACCGGGCATTGTCGCCCAACATCTCCCGAACTCCAAAAATTCGAATTTTTACACTAAAGCTAACGATATGACATTCATTATTCCAATGGAGATATTTCTAAATAATAAATCAGTTATAGAAAGCTTCTAAGTAAAACAAAATAGAATTATCACTTACCAAAAATGCAGGTGTTACAATCCTCCCCAACATAGAAATGATTTTGTCCTCGAAATCAACTATGAATAAATGAGGATATATTCGCTTCATTCCTCTTCGGCTTCCCAAGTCACGTTGGCGTCATAGTGATGCTTCCATTGAACTTAACCATTGTGACTTCCTTGTGACGCAGTTTCTTTGTTTTCTTCTCTAGGATTGCATCGGGTTCCTCAACACACCGGTTGCCCTTATAAACTCTTAGGTATAACACTTTACTCTTCCGCCAAACACTTCCGAAGGTAACATATATGGAACGTGTGAATTTCACTAATATCCGGTAGGAGTTCCAATTGATAGGCTTGAAGTCCCACACGTTTGATCACGGTGAACAACCCAAGGAAACGGGGACTCAACTTCCCGCGCTTTCTGAACCGGTTGATACCCTTCCATGGGGACACCTTTGGCATCATGCGATCTCCCACCTGAAATTCCATCGGTCGCCTTTTCTTATCGGCATAGCTCTTTTGCCAATCTTGTGCCGCCTTCAACCGCTCCCGGATATCTTTAACCTTGTCGGTCGTCTTTTGAACGATTTTGGGATCGGCGAACTGTTTTTCTCCCGCTTCTATCTAACACATGGGAGTTCTACACTTTCGTCCGTATAAGGCCTCGAACGGTGCCATTCCAATACTCGAGTGGTAGCTATTGTTGTACATGAATTACACCAACGGTAGGTGGGAATTCCAACTACCCCCGAAGTCGATCACACGCGATCTTAGCATATCTTCTAGCGTCTGAATTGTCTTTTCACTTTAGCCGTCGGTTTTGGGGATGGTAGGTCGTACTCAGCTTCACCCTTGTACCCAACTCTTTTTGTAGGTTGTCCCACGGTTTGATGTAAACCGACTGTTGCGATCTGAGACAATGGATAAAGGCACCCCATGCCTAGAAACCACTTCCTCAATATAAAGATTTGCCAATTTATCCATGGGTAAGGTCTTGCGCATGGCTAGGAAGTGAGAACTCTTAGTCAATCGATCGACTATTACCCAAATGGTATCGTGACATTTTAAGGTTTTCGGCAGTGTAGCCACGAAGTCCATGGTAATATGTTCCCATTTCCATTCGGGTATCTCTAGAGACTGAAGGCTTCCGTAAGGTCATTGATGCTCGGCCTTCACTTGTAAACAAGTCACACACCGCTCAATGTAGTGTGCCATATCTAATTTTATAACCGGCCACCAATAATGTAGTTTCAAGTCCCTATACATTTTTGTGCTTCCCAGATGAATGGAGTACATGGATTTATGGGCATCTTCTAGAAGTATCTCCCGATTGCCTCCAACCTTGGACACCCATACACGTCCGTTGAACAACTTCACTCCACGACTATCCTCTGTCAAGAGTAATCGTTGTTTCGTAATTACCTCCTCTTTGAGATTTTCTTCCAATAAGGTCCCGACTTGTGTCATCTTAATTCGCTCGATAAGTCTTGACACTAATTTGATTCTCGAAAGAGTGGCCCGAACGCTTCCACTATAGTCCTTTCGGTTTAAAGAATCGTCTACTACGTTGGCTTTACCCGGATGGTAGAGTATCTCAAAATCGTAATCCTTAAGTAGTTCGAGCCATCTTCTTTGCCTTAATTATATTCAATTATTTTTTGTCGAAGACTTACTTTAGGATCTTGTGATCGCTGTAGAGCATACACTTTGTGTCGTACAGATAATGTCGCTATAACTTCACAGCAAACACTACTTCCGCTAACTCCAAATCGTGGGTAGTATAATTCTTTTCGTGAACCTTGAGTTCTCTTGACGCGTAGGCGATCACCTTGCCCCTTTGCATCAACACACAACCCAAACCCACTTTCAAAGCATCGCTATAAACCTCGAAGTCTTCTGATCCTTCGGGTAGAGATAGAATTAGAGCTTCGCAAAGCTTCTTTTGTAGAGTTCGGAACGTCTTTTCTTGTGCCTCGTTCCACATGAACTTCATTCTTCCGGGTTAAGGCCGTTAAGAATGAAGCAATCTTGGAGAAATCTTAGATGAAACTCCGATAATATCCCGCTAATCCTAAGAAGCTTCGGATATCCAATGGGATCTTGGGAGGTTCCCAATTCATTATAGCCTCGATTTTCGAGGGGTCCATCTTCACTCCGTCTCGAGTGACAACGTATCCCAAGAATTGGACCTCTCCCAACCAAAAATCACATTTGGAGAATTGTGCATACAATTTCTCCTTTCTTAGGACCTCTAGAACTTCCCAAAGATGTTTCTCATGGTCCGCTTCATCCTTTGAGTACAACATAATCTTGTTTATGAATACAATACCGAATTGTCAAGGAACTGTCAGCACATCTGGTTCATCAAATCCATGAACACTGAACGTACGTTAGTTAAACCGAAAGTCATTACAAAAATTCATAATGACCATAATGTGTCCTACATGTCGTCTTTGATATGTCGTCATCCGTAACTTTCACTTGATGATAGCTCGAACGTAAGTCAATCTTTGAGAAGCATTGCGCTCCTTGAAGTTGGTCAAACAAGTCGTCGATTCTAGGAAGTGGGTATTTGTTCTTCACGGTGTGTCAGTCTGAGATGGTACATGCGCAGAGTGGACCATATATGCAAGGAGACGACCAAGAGGAGAGTGTCGACCCCAAATCAAACTGTGGGAGCTAACAATGCACTACCCCAACTGTTACCGCCATTGTTAGGCGGGGGACCAGTGCATGTATAGAGAGTTGATTTGGCTTCCACAAACCTAAATACTCAGGAGGTAAGCCCTCAGACTGAACTGTTGACCAGTGTTGTACGATTGATGAATTCAACTATGGAGCAGCAAGAAGAGACATTAATGAAGTTGTTAGAGAACAGAGATGCCAGCAATCAGAGGCTCGTACTGTCACTGAGAATGGCGTGGTGATTTCTCGTGGCACCAGAAATGTAATCAGAACGGAGGAGCAAGTTGTTGCCGACGCCAGATGTGGTGGGAAAACTTGCTCATACAAGACCTTTCTGTGTAGCAAGTCACTAGAGTTTTCAGGAATTGACAATCCAGTAGTGTGTATGAACTAGATTCAAGAGATTAAATAGGAGTTTGACTCAGTGAGTGTAAGAAGGGACAGAAGGTGAAGTTTTTCTCCCAAATGCTAAGAGTTCGAGCGCTCAGGTGGTGGAATGTCACCAAGTCTTGGAGCTGTCATTATCCCATTGCTAACTTTAGATACGTTAAAAAAGAAGGTGTTGGTGAATATTGCAGCGAAAGAGCAATCGACAGAATAGAAGACGAGTTCCGACCTCTGAAGAAAGGGAGCATGTATGTGAGAGAGTACTCCAATATTTTCATGGAGAAATTGGATCTGCTGGGACATGTAGCCCTGAGTGAGAAGGAAAAAGTCAAGGCCTGTCTCAAAGGTTTATCGGCCGATATGAAGGTGATGGTTCGAAATTCTAGGGCCTCCACCATCCGAGAAGAGATAGAGGAGGTGCAATTTATGGAGGATGCTTATGCTCAGAGTAAGGAAGAAGTGGCAGAGGTTAAAGTAAAGAGGAAATGAGAAGACTAGTCTGGTTCACCGCGGGAGCCTAATGACCATGACGATGGGAAAACGTTAGCTATTGTAGAGGGTCAAAATGGTGTCGAGAGAGTCGAGTTAAACATGTTGGTAGGTGTAATCCAAACCCTATGGCATGTCTTAAATGCAGGATGTTGGGCCACTCACACAGGGATTGCTCCATCTAGGGTACGATCTGTTTCGTGTGCAAAGAACCACACCACGCTAAGAGGAATTGTCCGTGCACACAGAATGTTGAGAAGACGGGTGCCAGCCGAAGTCTACCACGACAAGAGTGACTACAAAAACAGCTCCAAGCACATATCTCATTAACTTCACTTTTAGTTGTTCGTTTTGTTGGTTGCTGATGAATCACCTTTTGGACTTTTGTTGTCGTCGAATCGTTTAGTGGTTAGTGTAAAATAAATTGCTAAAGACTGCTCTGAATAAGGGCAAATGGTCATTTGGTGAGATTTTGGAGCAACGGGTAAGAAGGACTGAAGAGACAAAAAAAGTCATATAGTTAAATTTTGATTTATCAATGCGCGAAATTTGGGTAGTAGTAAATGATGTCTAATTGGAAAGACTTTTTTGCTTAAGGTTTATGAGTGTGTTAGTATTACCCCTAAGAAATGATCCTCTAGAGTTTGTATTAAACTCTTGGATGAGAAGGTGAGTGTGAGAACGTTTCAGTCGTTCATATCCTAATTACCTATGGAATATGTGTCTTGCTTTCCAACCATTGCCATAGGGATTCTCTGCATGGGATTTGTTTAGTGTGCAATGTTAATTGTCGGTGTAGTTTGATCGTTAGTTGACGGTAGATTTATATACCGTTGGTATAGGTGGAAAAGTATTGGTAATGTAAGTGGCATTCATAGCTAAGTTAAGCATGGTAAGAATCTATGTTTAAACCTTAGAAATCGTAAGGAAAGAATCTCAAGAATAAGGTTTTGACTACTGTTTTAATTGGTTTAGAATCATCATGAATCTTGATGTTTGAATGGTTTCCAGGATCAGAATTTTAAAGTATTGAAGTAGTTAACACCTTAATGTGTCAAAAATCTGGGTCGACTTTGCAGCAAACCGATATTTGGCCAGGTTGGGGCCAAAGAAATGGGAAGAAGTATAGATGATTCAGAGGTGAAATGAAGTTCTTCCTAAGTAGTTACGTTTTGAATCGCAGATGGATGGATTAGCTTTATCATAGGTCAAATTGTTACCGGCAAACCTGTGATAAAAAGGGTAGGTAACAAAAAGGTTGCGATTTCGGAAATTTGTGGGTGCCGATTTTAGAAAGGACTGGAATTTTAGTTGTTATTTCTATAATTGTTTGGGATAAATGTTTGATTCTCAAGTCTAAGTTCAACGCCTTATCAATAATATATTTGTAAGTCTTTTATATTATGTTGACCAAAAGATATTTATGACCAAATCGATCACCATCATCGAAAGTGTGAACCTTGAGATTTGGAGTGTGGCATCTAGCCTTAGCCTTATCGAAAGGTAGTGATATAGAAGGTAATATTTGTGGCAAAATATCTATATTAGAGTCGTTAACAGTCATTTGATGCTAAGCCAGTGATTTAGAGGGGTTATCCAATGGTGTGAGGCTGGGAAATGGACCATGGGTCCTACTAACGTTACTTGGATGAGTACATCTCACTTAGCCATGAAAATGGTGAAAAGTTGAAGTCTTGTGTAGATCAACGTCACACCTAAAATCTCGAGAGTGCAATTTGAATGAACCAGAAGTTGTACATCCTCGAAATGATACCTCTCCCTTGTAACACTTTAAAACATAGTTAGGTAGACGCCTTTCGAAAGAAAGAGAGTACGATGTTCCAGTTTGAGAATTGGGTGACCAGAAGTGGTAATGAGTATTAAAGGGATATCGCCATTCGACCCGTAACCCCAATTGCGGGATGACGGGTTGATTGTTAGGTCTTGGTTTTGTTAGAAATGTTTCAAAGACGTGTAGAGTCTTGAAATACGTTTATCAGAGAGTATTTTCGGGTATAGATTTCCAGAAAGAAATCATTTTCAAGGTGGAGAGGATTGTAACACCCGGAAAATTTGGTAAGTAAAAGTCTATGCCTTGTTGCATGTTTATGCCCACTCTATTACTTGGTGCAACATATATCATTTAGAAAGTTTTGGAGTATCATCTTTAAGGAGAAAAAGGCTCACGAGGTTGAGGCGCAAAGAAGAGCTTGTAGTACCGGTGGGGCGATTGTGCCCTGTGAATATGCCAAGGGCACAATCGCATGTCACTATCGCAAAAACAGGATTGGTCACGATACATATGGGGCGATTATTCCTGATGATTGAGCCAAGGGCACAATCGCATCTCACTATCGCAGGGGAGGTCCAGTCCAGCATAAAACTCGATTTTCAGCCTTTGTCTCCTCACTTCTTCACCAAACGTTCTTCCAAACTCTTTTCTCTCATCTTAGAGAATTTTGGAGGATTAGAGTCCGATCTTGAGGCCTTGGAGGAGTAATTTTGGTAGATCCAAGAGTTTTACTAAAGGTAAACTTTTCATCCTTCAAATCTAAAAGTTAGGGTTTTGTATTTGTTCTTCAACTCCATCCTCTTCCTCTCATCCTTGTCTTAGGTGTTTCGTCTCTTGAGGTGGAGGAAACCATTTGACAATGTTGGAACTAAGATTTGGAAGGTTTACTTGTAGATCTCAAATGTTCACCATAAGGAAATTTAAAGTATTGGGGTAAAATAAAACCTAGATTTAGACTAAATCTAGCAAGGTGAGTTCTAGTTGCTTTGCAAAACTATATTCGTGTCAAAACATCTTTATTTTGGGTTTTGAATATATTCCCATAAGTTCACTTTATATTTGATAGATTTGTGCATATTGGTGTATTTGAGCATATTTGAGTTACCAAATTTGTGTAAATGATTTATAATGTTTTATTGGGTATTTTTAGATATCAAAGGATATTTAATCAACTAAATGTGATTTCTTAGATATCTGGAGAATTTGGACAAAATAATGTTTTAACTCTTAACAAGGGTAACTTGGGTTGAAAATGTTTACATTGGATTTGTTGAACGAGTGGAAGTGTTTATTGACCGTATTTAGAGTCAATGGTTGTTCTGGGATTTTACCCAACTTATGAGTTTTGATATTGGCAAATAAAATCTCTTTTGAATTTAAATGTTTAAACCTTTAAGATTGATCATTCTTTGGCTTTGTGAAGATTTTGGAAATACAAACCATAAAGTTTGGGCTTTTCTGGCCATTATGCTTTGGTGAAGTGTCGGTTGTGGACCTATTCATGTTATAGGTTCCATGTATGTGTTAAATACTGGAAATATGTCTTTTCGGCTTATGTAGTTTACATTGGCTTTATTAAACTAGTCAAGTATTTTACGAGGCCTTTTGGCTTGAATTATACTCAAATGTTTTGAGACATTTATTCAAAATTAATAGCTCAAAATGGAGCTTTTTGACGTATAATGCATTTATTGCATATTTGTTGCCTATTGCATGTTTTGAGTACGTTAGTCATTTAATTTGGTGTCATGTAATTTTAGACTGTAATGCATTGGATCCATAGGCATAGGACTCTGTTTATTATTAAGCATGGAGTTTTGATGTCCATAATTAAGTCTAGTGAGTGGTCTCCAAGTCATGGGTAGTGAGCATGCGGTGATACTTGGTTAGGTTGTATACGAGGCTAGGTCTTGTGGTGGTGCTCATTGGATCCGTATATGGAGTCTGGTGTCTTTTGTGGTGAGGCTCATCTAGAGGTCGGGTAGGCACTCAAGCCATTGTGGGAATCTTGCAGTGGTGCTCAATGGAGACGTATACGGGGATCCATGGCCAAGGTGAAACTCGAGAGCATTAATGGGTGGCTTAACTTCTTGTTCCTGCTACATTTGATGGAATCGGGGCTCCCCGTCACCGAAAGGTGTAGTTTTCGAGTACTTTGTTACTTATGCTTTCGGTGTTTGGAAAATATAGTTTTATTAATATAATTGGTATTTTGAGGTAGCGCCTTTTGCATGTATTGGGTGAGTTCGGATATGATTCATATATCTAAAATGAGTGTTTTGGATTGGAAATAGCAAGCTTTGTAAACATAATCTTTTTCATAACTTATGTTTTAAAGGATAACACTTTTTTCTTATCGTTTCACTCTAATTTGTAAACATAATCCTCTAAGACCTACTTTAACTAATTAGGCGTTAAGCTTAACACTTTTTCTTATCGACATGTATATCAGGTCTTAGATGGACCTAATCAGCGTTTGGAGCTTTGTATAGGTTCCGGTGGGATGGCTTTAGAGGCTATATCCGGTTTTGGGAAGATAGCAGATTTGATGGTTTTAGCATCACCCGACTCACTCTAATTTTGTTTTGAGGAATTAGATAGTCCCATTTAGAACTCTGATACACCTTCTTGTCTTCTTCCTTTGTAAACTTTATGCAATTTGTTATTAAAGCTTTGTATTTAAAGGATTTTGGAAGTTTTAAATTATCTACTATTTTCTAAAATTTAGGGGTGTTACACATCTCCAAGATATCTATTATGATATTTTGTTACGGGGAGCAACTAGTTGGTTTTTTCAAGATCCTTTTTCATTTTGTGTCTTTCTTTTTTGCGGTTTCAATTAAAAAGGCTAAAAAGAAAAGATGGTTATTAGACCATTGGACTAGATCGAAAGCCTAGAAAGATTTCAGACTGTTTACCGGCTTCAAAAGCATTGCACTTTATCACGTTTCGCACATTTATGCTAATTGAAAATAAATTCCCTTGCGATCCTTGCTTTTTCTAATTTATTGATAAAATTGCCGTTTTATGCATTGAACACTCAAATTTATTCCATTATGTACTGAAGTAAGCACATTAAATAATCAACCATCCTTAAAAGAGCAAAACGAAAATGTTACTTATTTGCATCTTTTTCACACATAACTAGTATCTAAATCATAAAAAAATGAGGATAAAATATAGAGCCCCATTCATTTGCTAACCATCTCATTGGTATTAACCATGCTAACCAAATTTCAACAAATCATAATTCATTTTACCTCGAGGATGTTTTACATGCATGACTTCTCAAATGGGGACATTTTTGGGATTTGCTTTTCACGCCTCAATTAGCAAGATTCCATCCACTTAATGTTTCCTCAATTTTCTCACTTTTTAATATGATAGTTATTTTATTTACATTATTTATGTTTATCTTGATTTTCGAAATCTATTTTATTTAAAAAAAAATTTTAATATCAAAGAAGATATCGATCAACATAGACTTTTAAACTGATTAATACGATTTTTTTTAAATTCAAATGCACATACGCACACATGCACATATGCACATATACACACAAATGCACATATGCATAAATACACAAATGTTTAACCATCCAACCATGTTTTATGTCTTTTTTTTTAATTTGTTCATGTATACACAAATTCAATATTTCCTCCATGTATTGTTTCCATGTTTTTCTCTTTTTTAAATTTGGTAGTTATTTTATTTGAATTTGTTCATGTATGCACAAATTCAAGATTCTCTCCATGTATTATTTCCATATTTTTTTTCTTTTTTAAATTTGGTAATTATTTTATTTGAATTTGTTCATATATGCACAAATTATGTAAATGGTTTAATGTCTGTTTTTGAATTTGTGCATGTATGCACAAATTAATTTTTGATATTATGTATTAATTTATTTTTTTTATTTAAGAATTTCAAGTACTAGTTTAATGTTTGGTTTTGAATTTGTTTATGTATGCACAAATTGAAGATCCGCTCCATGCAGTGGCGGATCTATAAGGTAAAGGGTGGGGGGAAGGGCCCCCATTAAAAAATATATTTTTTTCATTTTTATAGGTTAAAAATAATTTATTTTTACTTTCTACCATTCGTCCCCCCAGTAATTTTTTGTTGGTGCCCCCACGAACCAAAAAAATTACATGGAAATCAACAAAAAAAAAACCAAAAAAGTCTCTCGAAATCGACTAAAAAACCTCGAAAAAATCCCTCGAAATCGACAAAATACTTAAAAACTATTCGAAATCAACCAAAAAACTTTAAAAATCCATCGAAAATGTGGAATTAAGCTAAAAATATATTGTTCGACTTTGGGGATCTTTAATATACCTCGAAGGTCCCCCCACTAGGTAAAAATCCTGGATCCGCCACTGCCTCCATGTATGGTTTCCATATTTTTTTCATTTTTAAATTTGTTAGTTATTTTATTTGAATTTGTTCATGCATGCACAAATTAATTGTGTCGAAAACCAGTTACCATGTATAGCACTTGTCATGTTTATGATTCTTGTGTTTGAACAAAATTACCCCTATGTGCATATACACAAAATGCAAAGCGCATGTGACTTACCAAAATTAGTCTTATTTAATTCTAGTTTTTGATTTGATGCATCTATGGCTGTGATTGGTTAACACAATTAGGTGCCGTTTGTTTTTTAAGAGGTCTAAAGTCTGAAGTCTTATTTTAGTTATGATTAGTAAGAGGTTGTGTATAAAAAGATCTGAACGATTCAGACTTAAGAGTCATTAAGAGGTTTTTTAAAAAAAACAAACAACCCCTTAGTGTCAATGGAATGGTTAACAAAAAAAAGACCCATAAAATATAATACATAAATCCTAAAATAGTTCATGTTCATAATATGAACTATTGACATTCCCGGTCTTTGTGGAATTGATACGACTGAAATAAGTTTCAATCTCCTATTAGTATTGTTGTCGGTTCTTCATTTTACTTATTTGACAAGATTGCCCCCCTAATTTCTTTATTTTTATTTCATAATACCTAAAAAAATTCTACCAAAAAATAAAAATAGAAAATCAATATATTTAATGTATATAATATTTTTATAAGAAATCAACCTAAAATGAAAAATATATATAGAGAGAGGGAGAAAGTTCAAATGAAAACTCAATTTTCATTTTGCATGTGAGGACAAATCTCAGTCACTCTATCTCTTTCGATCCAACAACTCATATTAAATATAGTTTTTTTTTTAAGATGCTTAGGGGATAAAAATATAAGAAAACTTAAACTCATGCCTACCATATTTGACATTTTATTTTATTTTTTAATTAAAAACTTTTACCCAATTAAAGTTTAAAATAAATTATCTTAAAAATTACTAATATTTTAATCAAACAAATTACATCAAAAAACGAGAATTTCGTGCTCTTTGATATGACATCCATCTCGTTATAGTATTTTGTTGTTGTTTTAACCGCTTTTTACATGAAATGTTATATATGTGTTATATTCATTATGAATATGTATGTACGTTCAAGTTTGTACAACACCTCGACACCGTAAGTATATAACTCGACATCACTTTCTTCAACACTTTCTTCAACGTCGTAAGGCATCACGTTTCTTCAGCACCGTAACCCAACACCCATCAAGACGAATCGAGAACCTATCGAGTAATTCTGTTGTGAACCGGAGAACAAAAGAGTGTACGTCATGTCTCCACATCTTCACGGGTCATTAATGTATCATTCATCATGAATAATTTATTATTCAGGATGAATAATACAACATTCACTACTACAGAAAGGTAGATTGTATCCCTTTATATAATCAGGTTACTTAAAGAACCGGATTAAAATGTAGGTTTCGCGTTGCCACATTTAACGGTACCCGGTTTTTATGTTGCAACCGGGTTACATTTGTGGGTTTTTTTAACAAATTACAATAGTACCCGGTGGTTTACAGAAAACCGGGTACCATGAGGGTAGTAATCGAGCGCCCAAGACTTGGTCCCACGTGAAGTGTCGGGTTTTATGCCGATATATAGATAGTACCCGGTTATAAAATACAACCGGGTACCATTAGTGGGGTTTTATTTTGAAAAAGTTAGGTTATTATCCGGCCACAGACGTCTTTTCATTGTGCAACCATTTTTTTCTGTTTTTGCTTTTCTTTTAACTTTTCTTTTGAGATCTTCAACATCACCATATTTAAAAGGTACTTCTATTACCCTTTATACAAACAAAAGATACATCCATATATATATATATATATATATATATATATATATATGATTGATTTTGTTAATTTTACGTTTTTTATATGTTATATGATTGTGAATAATCGAATTACAAGGATAATATTTGTCTGGTTTGATAGATTTGAATCCGAGTATCAAGGTAATTATCTATCCCTTCAAATTTTAGTTTATTTTTTATTATCAAAATATATAATTTATATATTTTGATAACATTCATTTAGTATGATCATATTGCATGTATATGCCTTTAGATCTATACCCGTCCGAAAATAATCTGATAGTGATTAATTTCGGATAGTCCCCGTTTTGGGACTACTTTTTGAATACTTCGTCTCATTTAGGATGTGAATATGTATTAACATGTTGAGTATTTAGGAAAATTCTGTAGCCATTTTCCATTGCTCCAACGAGTATGTGTTTCACACGCATACTTGTGGAGTTGATGGGAAATGCTGCCGAATTTTTCTAAAATACTTAATCCGTTAATACATATTCACATATGAGACGAAGTATTAAAAAAGTGGGTTAGGTTGACCACCAACTATTTGTTCTATTCATGCATTCCATATATTCTATTAATAATTTAGTTTAACTATTTGTTCTATTCATGCATTCCATATATTCTATTAATAATTTAGTTTATACATTACAGATGGACCGTAGTACTTGGATGTACAAAATACCATGCTACTGTTGAATATTTAGTTTATAAAAGTCGCTGAGAATAATCGGGTGAATAATGGAGAAAGTCACATTTGGTGTCCTTGTATAGATTGTCAAAATTTTCATAAGTTTGTTGAATATCATGTAATTCAAGGACATCTGATATGTCGTGGGTTTATGGAAGGTTATACTATTTGGTCAAGACATGGTGAGAATTTTGATGATTGTAACACAATTGTTCATGATTGTAATGACAATGAGAACGATGATTCAGACAATGACAATCATGATAATTTAAATGACATGTTACACGATATGGTGGATAATGTTGATGATAAGGATTATGAAAATTTTCAACAATTGTTTGTCGACTCTGAAAAATCGTTGTATCGTGGTTGCACAAAATTTACCAAACTCTCTGCTGTATTGAAGTTATTTAATTTAAAAGCAAGCAATGGATGGAGCGATAAAAGTTTCACAAGCTTATTAGAGATTTTGCATGAAATGCTTCCGGAAGATAATGAGTTACCTGTTTCTTTATACCAAGCGAAAAAATTTATATGCCCAATGGGATTAGAAATTGAAAGGATACATGCATGTCCAAACGATTGTATATTGTACAGAAATGAGTATGCAAACCTACATGAATGTGTTAGGTGTGGTACATTGCGGTATAAACGAAAAAAACATATGGAAGAAAACAGTAATGAAATGAAGAATGCCCCCCCCTGCTAAGTTATTGTGGTATTTGCCTATTGTGCCAAGATTGAAACGATTGTTTGCAAATGCCAAAGATGCCAAATTGTTGCGTTGGCATGCCGAGGAGAGAAAAATAGATGGGAAAATAAGACATGTGGCTGATTCTCCTCAATGGAGGAATATTGATTCTGATTTTGAAGAATTTGGTGAGGAGATTAGAAATATTCGGTTCGGGCTTAGTTCAGATGGAATTAATCCATTTGGAAATATGAGCAGTCGTCATAGTACTTGGCCTGTTCTTCTATGCATCTACAACCTTCCACCCTGGTTATGCATGAAACGAAAATACATTATGATGTCATTGTTGATTCAAGGTCCCAAACAACCTGGGAACGACATTGATGTGTATTTGGCTCCGTTGATCGATGACTTAAAAGAATTGTGGAGTTCAGGCGTCCAAGTGTATGATGCATATGGTAAGGAGAATTTTCAACTAAGAGCCATGATCTTTTGTATCATAAATGACTTTCCAGCATATGGCAATTTGTCAGGATATACTACAAAAGGATCAAAAGCATGCCCTATATGTGAAGATGACACACATTCGTTGAGGTTGAGAAATTGCAAGAAAAATGTGTTCATGGGACATCGAAGATTGCTTCCAAAAAGTCATCCATACCGTAAATTGAAGAAAGTGTTTGACGGGAAAACAGAACATGGGGTGGTAAGGCCACCATTAGATGGACCCACTATATATTCTCGAGTTGAAAATCTAAACATTGTGCTCGAAAAAGGCGGTACAACTCCTCCCAAGAATATTTGGAAGAAAAGGTTTATTTTCTGGGATTTACCATACTGGGAGCACTTGCAAGTACGACACTGTCTTGATGTTATGCATATTGAGAAAAATGTTTGTGACAGTTTGCTAGGATTGCTACTAAACATTCCAGGGAAGACAAAAGATGGGGTAAAAGTTCTAAAGGACATGGTTGAAATGGGAATTCGATCCCAACTTGCTTCTGTTGAGACTGGAAGCCGAACATATCTACCACCAGCTTGTTATACGTTGTCAAGAGCCGAGAAAACAAGATTTTGCCAATGCTTACACGGTGTTAAGGTTCCATCTGGATATTCAGCTAACATTAAGAAGTTGGTATCAATGAAGGACTTGAAGTTACTTGGTATGAAATCCCACGATTGTCATGTTTTAATGACACACATGATTCCAATTGCAATTCGTGGAATTTTGCCAGAACGTATCCGTCACACTATCACAAAACTATGTTTGTTTTTTAACATGATTCATTTGAAAGTGATTGATCCTGAGGTGTTGGATTCATGGCAAAGGGATATTATCCTCACTCTTTGTCAACTCGAGATGTATTTTCCGCCTTCCTTTTTCGATGTCATGGTTCACTTGGTATCTCATATTGTTGAAGAAATAAAGGTGTGTGGTCCCGTTTTCCTACGATACATGTATCCATTCGAGAGATATATGGGTTTCTTAAAAGGGTATGTAAGGAATCGATATCGACCCGAGGGCAGTATCGTTGAAGGATATGTTTCAGAGGAGGTGATTGATTTCTGTAAAGACTATTTGGACGGGGTAAATAATATTGGTGTTCCACGATCTCGACATGAAGGTAGACTTGGTGGGGTTGGGACAATTGGATTTAAAAAGATCGTTCCAGATCGGGACCAACTAAAGCAAGCACATTTTTTTGTTCTACAGAACATGACAGCTGTTGCTCCCTATGTACATGAGCACATGACTATGTTACGAACGAAGAACATATCGAAAAGCGAAAAATGGTTGGCTATCGAACATAATAGGACATTTGCATAGTGGTTGAAAGACAGGGTGACTGCAAGTGATGGGGAAGAGGTTGACCAAGTAGTTGAAAGGTTGGGTTATGGCCCACGATATGATGTGGCATCATACCAAGGCTACGACATTAATGGATATACATTTTACACCAAACGACAAGATGACAAAAGTACACTACAGAATAGCGGAGTGACACTTATAGCCACAACGACCGAATATGATAGGGCGAATAATGATATTAGGTCGAGGACAACCAAAAACTCATATTACGGTCTCATTGAAGAAATTTGGGAGCTTGATTATAATTTCTTCAACATACCTTTGTTTAAGTGTAAATGGGTCGAAACCCAACGAGGTGTTAAAGTCGATGACTATGGTTTCACAATGGTCGACCTATCGAGATACGGCTATTTATCAGAACCATTCATTCTAGCCAAGCAAGTTTCCCAAGTATTCTTTGTTGAGGATCCGAAAGATTCCAAATGACACATCGTCCTACATGGTAAGAGACATATAGTAGGTGTTGAAAATGTTGTGGACGAAGAGGAATACGATCAGTTCGACAAGCTACCTCCATTTTCAGTCGGTGTTCCATCTTCAAATGTTGATATTGATGATACAACTTATTTGAGATCCGACCACAACGAAGGGTCATGGGTAGAAAATCGCGCCACATCATGAAGGTAATAAACCAATTCTTTTTAAACAAATAATTTGTTTAAAATTTTGGACGACTATTTAAATCTATTTATTAATACATCTTGTTTTGTTTGCAGACAAATATAATAAAAGTGTTTGGTCATGGTTGCAAGAATGAATAAATGCAACAAGTTTGATTGTGGTATGTATGTTCTTCCTATGATGTAACCGGTTTAAAATGAACTTATTAATTATTCATTGTTTAGGGGGTGTTTGGGATTGCTTTTTTAAAACAACTTATGTGGTGTCAAACCGGAGTTTTATAAAATTATTTGGATTAGCTTATGGTGGTACCAAAACGTAATAAGCTAATAAGTCGTTATTTAGGGGATGTTTGAGATTGCTTATACATGTAAAATAACCAAAAAAACTTGTTAAGTTGTTTCAAATAAGTTAGAATAGAATGACTTATTAAAAACTCTTTATCAACAACAGTGACAAAAAGGTATAAACAAATTTTCTTTTCTTTCATCCAAACACTGAAATACAAAGTCGATGAAATATGTTATATACGTACATATAATATACATATATTTAGATGGAGGGTATTCTCTCTATATTAAATTTTATATAATGCTTTTATTTTTACAAGTCATAAAATTTTAAAAAAATATTAATGAATTACATATTAAAAAAAAATTAAATAATGTTTTAATTTGGAGCCAATTTACAACCCATACATTGGGAAGTGGCGCCTTTTTGGTGAATTGCCCCAAAAATGTACTTCTCAATTTTGAAAAAACAAAAACCGTCAAGCTTTCTCTGGCTTTCTCCTATGGCTCTACAAAATTGAAGAAATAGGAGTATAGAACGTCATCACCGTTGTTGTGTTCTCCATCGTCACTGCTGTCGTGTTCTCCATTGTCGCCATTGTGTTCTCCATTGGTCGACGGCTGTGTGTTCTCCATTGTCGACCGCTGCAGGTTTGATTTTTTTCCCTAAGAAATTACATGGGTTTCTTCTAATTTATCCCATGAACACATACACACGATCACCTGTTTAGAAATTGAAATTTGTAGCTGTATCTTCTTGATTCGAGTAGTACTCAGATTCGCCGGTACTGTTGGGTTTGAATTTGAAATAGTACTTGTAGTATATCCTGTTTTGTGGTTTGTAGATTGTGCATTACTAGTTGTACGCAGATATACTTTGTTTAAATCTAGGGTTATGATGATACTTGTCTGCCTTTAGGAGGATGATAGAGAGAGAGAGAGAGAGATATTAGCCAAGGAAAGCGAAAGGAACGATGGTTACAACCTTGTTTGGCTTTTTCCCCCTGCCTTTAGAGTTTAGACAGCACAGCATGTAGTTTTATACCTAAACTAAAAAGAACCAGTTTTATATCCACACAAAAAGAAACCATCAATTGTAAGATCAAGACAGAGAAAGGGAGCAAAAGATGAGTAACCAAATTGAAACTAATCAGAAAGAACAATAGAAGGCCAAAACAGAAGTATTTAAGCAACTGGATACCACTCTTCTCATACCAAGGCAAACGCACAGATCAGTTAGCAGATCGGATTCTTTAACAATTCATAACTTGTAACACCTCAAAAATCACAGTAATTAAAAACCTGGAAATCTGACAACAAGACTGAATTTAAATCTATATACTTCCCATAAATGGAACCAGTCCTTAAGACAATTCGAACCTATACAAGAATTTTATCAAAAGAATGGGACTTAACAAATGCCCAATATAAATACTAAAGATCTCCACAAAAACCTCGAGACTCCAAAACTCGTCTCTCCAAAAAAACCCAGGCAACCCACCGCTAATGGAAACCTGTTACACATACCATTTGAGAAAAAGTGTCAGACTTAAAGCCTGGTGAGAACATACAGTTTATAAAGCTCAAAATCAGAGATATATACATCAGTATCATAAGGAAATCTTTTCATAAAGGTTTAATTTATAAAAGATAACATTTCGCCACAACCGGGCCTTTTCGGTCCAAAACTCATCATACGATGACAAAAGAACCATTTTACCAAGGATAGTGGTGTAACACAAAGTAGACCACAAATCCGAGTTATGAGCTAAACACTTGGAGTCCTCAGCAATGAACCCAGAGTCCGTGCTACGAGGTGAGATCGCGCTCCCAAGGGAAACCAATGTATACTCCTTCACTAGGATCATCATGAACCATGGCTAGTATCCGGCCTCACATAACCGTACCAAGTTGCCCCCGAGGAACATGTGATCCATAGCTGGGACTTCTCCAACTTGGCATCGATCACATAGGCTAGGAAAGACGAACATCCTTTTACTAAACACCTGCGTGCTCTTGCCATTGTGATTATTGCCACTTCACCCTTTCTCTTTTCGCCATAGATGACAACGACCTCACCGGAGGGATTGGGAAGCCGAATCAACTTCTTGGAACACACGATCTCGGCCTGATTGTTTGACAACCAATCCATACCGACCACCACATCAAAACCCCCGATTGACATCGGTAGCAGATCGATCGGGAATTCTCTTCCCTCGATGCTAAGAGCACACTGCTTCAGAACTTCGTGGATCAGAACTTGCCTACCATCTGCTATTTCTACGACTAATGCATCCTCAAGACTAGTAGTGGGCATAGCAAATTTCTGACGGAACAATTCAGATACGAAAGAGAAACTAGCACTCGTATCGAATAAAATACGAGCAGATACAGAGTTTATAAGAAAAGTACCCGATACCACATCAGCTGATGCCCTGGCCTCTTCGGCCGTCATCTGAAAAGCTCGACCCTGAACCTTCGGAGGGTTATCCTTCCTTGTTGGCGCGCTACCCGACACAAGCTTCGGGCAATCTTTTCTCGCGTGCCCCGGTGCCTTGCACTCAAAACAGATGATTCCCCTGACCGGGCAATCTCTGACAGTATGACCAGGCTTCCCACACTTATAGCAAGTTTGAGAATTGCTGTAACAGTTACCGTGATGCTTGGTTCGACACCTCGGGCACCACTTAGCTTCCTGATAACTGCTGAAGTTGCGGTTCCCAACAAAAGGTCGGGCCCGCTTGGAAGGTACTGAACTGTTCTCCCACTTTCTCTTTTCAGGCACCAACACTGACTTCTCAGATTTGCTCTTCGCGAACATCTCTTCCATGAATTGAGCTTCCTCCACCATTTCTCGGAGGTTAGAAGCTTTGAAATTATGGACCATCGATTGCATGTCCGCTGGCAAGCCGTTGAGATAGGCTTTCATCTTGTCTTTCTCTGTTGGGGCAGCATGCCCCACCAGACCAAGTTTCTCCATAAACTGACGGGTGTACTCCCTCACCGTCAGGATCCCCTTCACCAAGGACCGGAATTCTTTCTCAATTCGGTCCATGGTCCTTTCATTGCAAAACTCTTCTAGCAGCTTCTTCTTGAACTCGGCCCACGACAACTGAGCCAACACTTCCGGAGATAGAGTGGATTGGATGATGTTCCACCAGATGAGTGCAGTGTCCCTTAGCAGCTGGGTACCAAACCGCACCCTCTGATCATCAACACATTCGGAAGAGCCAAAAGCTTGCTCAACCGCTCGGATCCACTTAACGCACACCACCGGGTCGTCAGAACCGAAGAATTCTGGCGGTCCGCAGCCCAGAAAGGACTTATAGGAACAACTCTTCCTGTTCCCCGGAGCACCAGAAATCCCGCGCTCTACCGACACGACCCTTATACCGTCATCACCAGAACCTACTATAACGTTCTCCACCACCGTCTCACTTCTCCGATGGTTTACGTCGCGGTCCTCCATTGCTTTTAGCAGAAACTCTTGCTGCTTAGCCAACTCTTCCCTCATCGCCAACATCACGCTGGCCAACAACTCTGACTGGGGATTAGCATCCCTGATGACTGGATGGGACGAAGCCAGGTCTACTCGCGGAATGACCTCTGGCCCCCCACCTAGTACTTGCTGAACGGGTGGTCGAACGATAACCTCAACACCTTCCGGCTGACCCGCTGTAGAAGCTGTCGCTTCCTGACCATCGACACGAGTACGCGGCCTTCCACGCGTACCTACCATTCTGAACTGCTACACAGAGCAGAGGAAGAGATAAGAGAGAGACAGGAAACACGAAAGGAAACGTACTACCTCATTATCAATTGTCATATTAACAGCAATTCAAGCACTCTTACGTACAATATCCTCATAATAACATTAGCTAAGTGAAATTATGAACATACAACACATAACGGTCCTTGTCACCACTACTACAACGCCTGATAAACGTACTTTCCGTCGACTCTAAGACTAACCCAACTTAGGAGCTATACCCAATTCTCGCGGATCATTTCTTAGTATACGCAGTCTAAGTCTAGACATATTACATTCATGCCTAGTTCGCTTAAACTAGAGCTCTGATACCAACTTGTAACACCTCAAAAATCACAGTAATTAAAAACCTGGAAATCTGACAACAAGACGGAATTTAAATCTATATACTTCCCATAAATGGAACCAGTCCTTAAGACAATTCGAACCTATACAAGAATTTCATCAAAAGAATGGGACTTAACAAATGCCCAATATAAATACTAAAGATCTCCACAAAAACCTCGAGACTCCAAAACTCGTCTCTCCAAAAAAACCCAGGCAACCCACCGCTAATGGAAACCTGTTACACATACCATTTGAGAAAAAGTGTCAGACTTAAAGCCTGGTGAGAACATACAGTTTATAAAGCTCAAAATCAGAGATATATACATCAGTATCATAAGGAAATCTTTTCATAAAGGTTTAATTTATAAAAGATAATATTTCGCCACAACCGGGCCTTTTCGGTCCAAAACTCATCATACGATGACAAAAGAACCATTTTACCAAGGATAGTGGTGTAACACAAAGTAGACCACAAATCCGAGTTATGAGCTAAACACTTGGAGTCCTCATCAATGAACCCAGAGTCCGTGCTACGAGGTGAGATCGCGCTCCCAAGGGAAACCAATGTATACTCCTTCACTAGGATCATCATGAACCATGGCTAGTATTCGGCCTCACATAACCGTACCAAGTTGCCCCCGAGGAACATGTGATCCATAGCTACAAATTTGGGGAATATAACCTCCCAACAAAACAGTCTACTCCAAAACTTAGGGATCCGCTAGTAATGGTACAGACTCGTCACAACAACATATGTGACCAACCATAAATAAATATATGGTATAAATACATTTTATAAACAAAATGCTATTCCCAGTTCAACTTCTGGTAAGAATGAAAATCAATTAAAAAGGAGTTCTTTTAAATATTCTTTCCGCATAAACGCATAAGCAAAACGTCATTTTACTTTAAATAAGATAAGATCAAAAGGTAACTTTTGATATGTATACAGTTTAAAATGATAGTAGGAACTCACCTCTGTTTCCTTCTTCTTAACGAGCGCTACCTATGATAACACCGAAAGAATCGGTAAGTCGAAATACAGATAAACCTCTCGTTACTTGAATAGGACTCAAAGACACAGAAGCTAACAACTTAACAGAACCTAAACCGGTCAAAGGACCACACCGATCGAACAACTACCCCGGTCGAACAACCCTCCGATCGAACAAGCTCCGGTCGAACACAACCATTCGGTCGAACACAACCATTCGGTCGAACAACCATTCGGTCGAACAAGCTCCGGTCGAACGACCATCGCCTTGTTCATCAAGAACAGTACGATGCAGAACCCAGATTCAACCCAGATCCAAATGAGAAATACTCAGATCTCAAAATGGAACGGTTCAAAACCTTCACAACGAGATTCTACACGGCTAAAAGCATTCAGATCAAAGCATTAAGCTAGATTCGTACCTCGATTTGCCCGAAACGATCGACCCAAGAAAACAAAGCTTCTCCTGCTCTTCTTCTCTTCTCCCTGGCTTCTCCAACACAACAGATCAAAATGAGATATTAAGAAATATCTCAGATTTGATCTGTATATATATAGCCCAAGTTACATTATACCCCCTTGAACTTTGGGTAAAGGTCAACTTCTCACCCAATCCCAAAATTCAGGGTGTTACAATCCTCCCCAACTTGGGAATGATTTCGTCCCCGAAATCCAACTATACAAAGAGATGAGGATATCTACGCTTCATATCCTCTTCAGACTCCCAAGTCACATTTGCTCCCCGGTGATGCTTCCACTGCACCTTGACCAAAGTGACTTCCTTGTGACACAACTTCTTAGTCTTTCTCTCTAAGATGGCGTCGGGTTCTTCCACACAACGGTTACCTTCGTCTACCCTTAGCTCTGAAAGGGGAATGACGCTGTCTTCTACCGCCAAACATTTCCGGAGGTAGCAAACATGAAACGTGTTGTGTATTCTGCTCAACTCCGGTGGCAATTCCAACTGGTAGGCTTGCAACCCTACTCGCTTAAGTACCTTGAAAGGTCCGAGGAAACGAGGACTCAGCTTCCCACGTTTTCCGAACCGTATAATGCCCTTCCATGGCGATACCTTAAGCATAACGCGGTCGCCTACTTGGAATTCCATCGGTCGCCTCTTCTTATCGGCATATCTCTTCTGACGATCTTGAGCCTCTTTCATCCTCTCTCGAATGCACTTGACCTTATCGGCAGTCTCTTGCACGATTTCAGGCCCGGCGAACTGCTTCTCTCCCGCTTCTAGCCAACACACGGGAGTCCGACACTTTCGCCCATACAGTGCTTCAAAAGGTGCCATCCCAATACTCGAGTGGTAGCTATTGTTGTAAGCAAACTCCACCAAAGGCAGGTGAGAGTCCCAACTACCCCCGAAATCGATGACACAAGACCTCAACATGTCTTCCAAGGTTTGGATCGTTCGTTCGCTCTGCCCGTCGGTCTGCGGATGGTAAACCGTACTCAACTTCACTCGTGTACCAAGCTCTTTCTGAAACCCATCCCAGAAGTTCGAAGTGAACCGACTTTCGCGATCCGACACGATCGACAAAGGTATTCCATGCCTCGAGACCACCTCATCGATATAAAGCTTCGCCAACTTATCCATCGGTAAAGTCTCGCGCATAGGCAAGAAGTGTGCGCTCTTTGTCAACCTATCCACTATCACCCAGATGGTATCGTGTCCCCGAAGAGTTTTAGGCAACTTCGTCACGAAGTCCATGGTGATATGCTCCCACTTCCACTCGGGAATCTCTAAGGACTGAAGACTCCCATACGGTCGCTGATGTTCGGCTTTAACTTGCGAACACGTCACACAACGCTCAACGTAACGCGCCACATCAAGCTTCATCACCGGCCACCAATAGTGCAACTTCAAGTCCCTGTCAATAGGCTTCTAGGAACTTTATATTTTTGAGGAAACAACAGCTTATAAAACATCACTGTCCAATATCAAGTACAAGCACATTACAGACATTGAAGAGGATTCTAACCTAGAAAAACAAGCTATAATCTTGGAAATAAGCTATAGCATTAGAGCAAAGTTGATATTGGAGCAAAGTTGATATTGGAGCAAAGTTGGGTACAATAAACAATTTGACTTGGGGAACTTGAAAGGGTTGTTATTGACTTCCTTATATCCAATTTAGCTAAATCAATTTCCCATTCTTCTTTCTTTTTATTAACATCTTTATTATCTCTATCTCTTGACCAAACCCTACTCAAATGTTTATCCTATTGAACATCCCAACTCTTGAAATCAATCTTATATGCCCTCAAAAACAAATTTTTATTACTAATATTGCCCAATTCCTTTGACTTGTAAACCTTTTGTTTTTTGTTTCAATTTCTAAATAGGTATTTGTGCTTTTTTGTTTTTGTTTTTGTTTTTGTGCGTGTGGGGTGGGGGGTGGGGGGGTTAAGATGTACACAGACGTTACCTCTGTCTTACGAGATAGATAGGTCGTTTCATATAAATTATATGTATTTTGTAAGTAAATGCATACACATATGTAAACCAAACGAAACAGAGTGTATATTATAAAAAGTAGGGTTTTTGGGGGTTTGTTGGGTTTTTTTTTTGGGGGGGGGGGGGGAGATGTACGTAGACCTTCCTCAGTCCCATGAGATAGAGAGGTTGTTTCCAAGAAAACCCCCGTCTTGCAAAAAGTAAAAGAAACATAACCAGAAAGCACAGAGATGGATCACAAATCAGCATACAAGTCTGGTACAAACCACAGGGTGTCCTGTTGACCATAGCGTGCTGCCAGCTTCAGGGCGGTGTCTCCATCTGTATTAGTGTCTGTGTATGTATAGGCCTTGCTTATATTTATACGTAGAACATTATAGTCATGCTGGAGATATTCGACCTTCTTTGAATATATCCGAACAACACCAAGCAGAAGATGACCAGACATTCTCAATGTAATCGGGACTTGTGGATTCATTATTTGCTCTACAAAAAATATGTTAAATATGTGCATTAGAAAAGTATCCAAGATATCCTCATACAGCCCATACGATGCTGTTTTTCCAGCCGATTAACAGCCCACGCGGTGCTGTTTTTTCAGCCGATTAACAGCCCACGCGGTGCTGTTTTTCGAGCCGATTAACAGCCCTTACGGTGCTGTTTTTCGAGCCGATTAACAGCCCTTACGGTGTTGTTTTCGAGTCGATTAACAGCCCATACGGTGTTGTTTTTTGAGCCGATTAACAGCCCATGCGGTGCTGTTTTTCGAGCCGATTTGTAACACCCTGGATTTCCATTATATATCGTTGTATTCTTGTGTTAACAAACAGTGAATTACGCGAGTTGCACCGCGACTTGAGGTCGCGGCACAACCCGTGAAACCCACTGGAGTTTTGGGTTTGTGGGACACGGGCGAGTTATGTCGCGAGTTGAAGTCGCGGCATAACCCGCGTAGTTGCCTGGCCGACTTAGGCAAGTTTCAGCCTAAAATATCTCTTTATTGAATATCTCTCTTTTCTCTCTCTCTCTATTTCTTGGTTTGCTTGTTTGGGTAGCTTCAAGCTACCATTTGTTGCTAGTATTAAGTGCATCTAGCAAGGATTCGGTATAGAAAGCTTCATCTTCTCTCGGTGGTCGATATCTGGTTTTTCGAGTTTTTGTCTAAAACCTATTGGGTGAGTTCCTACTACCTTTTTCTAAACTTTATACATGTCAAAACTTATATTTTGAACTTCTATATATCTCCATGGTTTCAGATCTAAGTTTACTACATTTTGATATAACTTGAGTTTTGGGAGATTTTAGGGTTCCTGATCATTTTCGATTAAAATGATGGGTTTCATCTTATTTGAAGTAAAATGATGTTTTACTTGCACATTATGTGGGTTGCTTGAAAGAATGTTTAAAGTTCATTTTTGATGATTTTCATTCTTACCAGAAGTTAAACTTGAAAATGCATTTTGTTTATAAATGTTATTTTATACCATATGACTATCTATGGTTGGTCACATATGTTGTTGTGACGAGTCTGTACCATTACTAGTGGATCCCTAGGTATTGAGTCGACTTATATTTGGGATGTCTTTTCCCCTCTTTGTAAAAATGGATGTATATGATCCTCGAGGGCCATTTGGTACGGTTATGCAAGTCCGGTTACTAGCCATGGATCATATTTTCCCTTGTTTGTAGCTATGGATGCATATGATCCTCGGGGTCAATTTGGTACGATTATGTGAGATCGGTTACTAGCTAAGGGTCATATGGTAGTCCTAGTGAACGAGTATGACTTGGTTTCCTCGAGGGCCCTCCCTCACATCGTAGTACGGACCTTTGTAGTTCGTGGCCATGGATTCCAAGTGTCTCGACTCATAACTCGGATTGTGACCTACTTTGTGTTACGCTACAATCCTTGGTAAAACTGGTTATCTTTGTCATCGTATGATGAGTTTACTTTGAAAAGGCCCGGTTGTGGCAAAGGGTTCATTTGAAAAACTAAACCTTATTGAAAAGATTTTCTTATGATACAATTGTTTATATCTCTTGAAATTTATAAACTGTATGTTCTCACTAGGCTTTAAGCCTAACACTTTTTCTCAAATGATGTGTATAACAGGTTCCTATTAGCGGTGGGTTGCCAAGGGCTTGAGTGACGAGCTTGGTCTCGGGGATTTTTGAGATGACTAGTATTGATGTCGGGCAGTTGTTTAAGTCCCATTCTTTTGGTGATATTGGATTAACAACTGATGTAATCTAGATAGGTCATGTTTAGATTAGTTTGTTGTTGAATTCCATATCAGTATTCAGATTTGTAAAGGTTAAGTACATTTCCCCTTTTTGGGAGGTTTATACCAAGTGTTGATGTTTATTTGTCCAGTTTCCACGTTTCAAATTCACTCTGGTTATTAGGGTGTTAAACGATTAACAGCCCTTACGGTGCTGTTTTTCGAGCCGATTAACAGCCCATACGGTGTTGTTTTTCGAGTCGATTAACATCCCATACGGTGCTGTTTTTCCAGCCGATTAACAGCCCACACAGTGCTGTTTTAGGTTGCTATTTTGTGACTCAAAACAGGGCACAGTTGCAGGTTTGGACCTGCTCTTGTTGCTGTCGTAGATCAGTCTTATGACCGAGTACAACTATAGCCCTTGACAAAGTCAAACTAATCCTTTATTGTGGATTGTTAGCTATATATACTTGGCTTTTCATCTGTCTTTTTTATATATATATTGTTATGTAGACATGTCAGACCAAGAAGCATCTTCTGAAGAGAGCCATGGCTTTGACCTGCCATCATCTTCCGATGAGAGCCATGGTTTTGACCAGCCATCACAACCAAGATGTAAGAGAAGTGTGACATTGCTAAACAAACAAACTAAAAATGCAGCTTTGATGCATATTCAATTCGATGAGTTCGATAAACCTACGGGGGTTAACTACACCAAATTCATTAATTGGGTAGGAATGACAGCTAGATCAATGATTTCCATAAACGAACCTGCTTGGGATAAAGTAAAGAAAAAGAACATGGATTTGCTATGGATGACTATTAAGGTATGATCTGTAATAACTTTTGAATCATTACATTATATATGAAAATGACAACCCCTTTATGAGGCTTGTAGCGAATGTATATCTTCAACTATCTATAAAAGATTTATTTTGAAAAATAATAGACAAAATGGCATATTGAAGACGACAAGGGCAGATCCGAAGTACTAAAAATTGCCAACACGGCTTGGAAGAACTTCAAAAAGAATCTTAATTCCAAGTTTCAAAAGAAAGGTCGCAATCCATGTGAGCTTTACCCATATTTGGATCAGAAAACGTGGGAAAAGTTTGTGAAAATCAAATCGACTAAGGAATTTGAGGTTTGTTCGAACTTAGTTTATATTTATGTTATTATGATGTTGAATTGTTTTTGATTGCTACTATTCTTATGTACAGAAGAAAAGTGAACAAGGGAGGGTTAATGCAATGTTAAACACGAATCCACCACGGTTAGGTGCACGCGGGTATCGTGGTATGGAAGAGACATGGGGCAAAGAGATGACTGAATCAGGTGAATCGTCGGAGATATGGGAGATAAAAGACAAACGAGCAAGAGATTTTTTATTGGCTAGGAGATTCAAAGCAGCAGATGGAACGTACATACTACCGGCAGACATGTGGGCACTAGCAGAAGCGATTGTAAGAGAAAATTTAATATTTTTATTTATTTATACGCTCCACTAAAAAATGTCTAAAAAATATTTTTCTCTCACATTTGTCATATTATTTGCATTAATAGATTGAAAAGGATAAACAAGTTTCACAAGGAGTTTGGGTCCCTGGGCCAGGAGAGGATGTCCTTATAGCGGTCATAGGACCCGAGCACCCTGGTCGCACTAGGGCAGTCGGGCATAATGTTGGCTTGAAAAAGGGCATCCCTGGGGTTTTAGGAAAAAAAAAGAAAAAGTCAAACCCTAGTGGATACTGATTGGGAGCAAAAGAAAATGCAATTTGATGCCGAGTGTATGGAGAAACAAAGGTTACTTGATGTTGAGTATAAGGAGAAACAAAGGTTATTTGATGCTGAGTGCGAGGAGAAGAAAAGGCAATTTGATGCCCATTTTGATGAGAAGAGAAAGGTATTCCTTGCCGATATGGCGGAGCAGAATAATTTACTCGATGCTAAGTATGAAATGCTCAAGAAAATGGCGTCCAAGAATGATGGCATACATTATGGAAGCCCGACACTAGGGATGAAGAAGAGTAGTTTTGGCTCAATCGTTTGTTTAGAAGAAGTTGGTAGCGTACAGGTTACTAATACATACACACTTACATATATATATATATATATATATACTTGCATACTTAAATGTATTTATTTGCACTATACACATATATATACACACTTACATACATATTTATTTGCAGTTACCCGCCCCTTGTCATTTGGTAGTAGTAGAGGGTGAAAATAAGTTACCTTGTGCAAAAAGGTATGGTACATTCTATGGGGGAGGGATTTTGTCATTGTGTTCCTGTGAAGGCAGATTTCGTAAAGGTGCATGTTGACCAAGTCGTAAAGGATTTTGAGATGTATCCCCTACCAGTGCCAAATGAAGAAATGGCGACCCTCGGTCAAGCACGAACCAACTTTATCCAATGGCCACGTCATGCGATTGTCTTCATTCAGGTATATTTTACATTAGTATTCATTTTCTCAAGTATATATTTTAGTGAGATTTAGTTGATTACTTTCATCTTTTTCTTAAAGAGTACGAGGAAAAAATCGACTCCTGAAAATCAAACTTTATCGATGAAGAGTGCGATCCCGGTGCAAGTTTTGAGCAAAAGGCCGAAAGAGTTGCAATCACTTTACAAGCGTTGGGAGTCCCTCCCGGATCCAAGAGGGTTTCAAGTTCGTGTTGATCCCGGGGTTTTCGGATCAAAATCATTTGACTTTATGATTTTCCGTGATGACATTCATTGTTTAGTGAACAATGGTTGGCTCGATCACACCCTTATAACTTGGTTCCAAATGTAAGCCAATGATTACTACACTCTCAATGTTCAATTATACATACATATATATATATATTATACATTGCTTTATCATATTGTTATGTTTTTAGGTTTTTACATGGCATTATGCAATCAAAAGAGAAGAACAAATGTGGTTTCATTTGCCCCAACTCGATTTATGCCAAAGAATACGAATCAAACGGTGATTTGGTTATAAGTAATATGGCTAGTGCAATGTCTCACAATAGAGAAATGTGATTTTTTTCTTGTACCGTACCTACAGAGGTATCATATGCATACCACCATCTTTATTGTTATAGGGCTTATAATTTATACGTTCATTGATTATACTAATAGTTTTAAACATTACTAGCAACCATTGGTCTCTACTTTTGATTTTTCCTCGTCGTCGCATTGTGTACATTTTGGATTCGACGATGAGCGAAGGAAAGACCGCGGACACCTACATGATCAAACAACACGTAGAAGCGTAAGAAATTCTTAAATTGTTATTATTGACCTATCTTTTTATTATTTTTAACACTTGTATTGCTTATATTTTCTTGTAGGGATGTTACTAGATATCACGAAGATGGAGGGCCATGCGATACTGATAAATCGAGGCCATTTAGATGGGAAATCACACGCGTAATTCTTCTATCTATACATCCATCACTTTGTTCGTTTTTTGACTTGTCTAATGCATACTTTCTTTCTCTAATTTAGTGTAATCAACAAAAAGCTGATTGGGAATGCGGATACTATGTTTTGTACTTTATCTTCAACTTTGTGATGTATCAACAATCACAATTCCCAGATAAAGTATGTCTTTGTTAAAGTTTTTTTGTTATGTTTGTTGCATTCTTCTTTGTGGTCAAATAACAATTTTGGTTTTAATTTGCGTCTAGATACCATGGAATGACATAACTCCTCTTACCGAAAGGATGTTGAACGGGATTGCTATTACATGGGCTACAAGATTTTCAAGTACTTATATGAAGCATTTGAAGAACTAATATTGGTTAGTTGCTCGTAATATTTTCACTCATTTATTTAAGATGGACATTTTTCTCATAGGTTCATATTGTTTCTCATGGTCGATGATACCAACAGTCACACTTTGACATGGTATATGGAATAACGATACGTATACTTTTCCGCTTACATGGGTTTAATATTTTTTTAGTATTGTCCATTTTTGTTTTCTACATGAGTTGACTTATATTTTTGGGTCTACTAAGACTATGATCTCCTTAATTTTTTTGTTGGGATACAACATAAAACATATTTTTGTATTCATACAAATCGTAGGAACTTATTTAGACAGCTTCACAATGAAATTGATTGTTATACTTGTCATGTTCCAGGGATGTGATGCATCAGTTTGATGGATTTTTGGAGTGCAGAAATTTGATCCTACAGTTACTACTCGAGATTTCTGTATTGTTCTGCCAAGCACTCAAACTTCAGTTTTAGGCATTTGATACCAACCATTTTGTAAACACTCAAATTAGCATTATATACATGATTGTAATGCATGTGTATTTGGATTTGGTTTTGGACATGGAGCTACTACTTTTGGTTTATTGATCAACTTGTGTTCTCTACCTTTAGATATATGCTATTGTTTTTTGTCTATTTATCATATGTTCTCCGGATATGGATTTCGTTTTATGTTTGTACGTTGAAATATACAGGATGAGTAAGATTATTATAAGCAGATTTTTTTGTATTAAAAACATCAATATTACCCGGTTCTTCAAAGAAAGTGGGTACTATGATGGGTGGTAGTATTGGCTCTTGCTACCTTATTGTACCCGGTTTGTTAATAACAGTCGGGTAGCATTATTCAAATGGTACCCGGTCAAACAACAGGGTACCATTAAACATGAGAATAAACCCCCATCTAATAGTACCAGGTTTGTCTACCGGGTACCATCCGGTTATTTAACCGGGTAGCATTAATAATTATGTAGTAGTGATTCAGGGTGAATAATTCACGATTCATAAACTCGTGTATTATTCATCATGAATGTTGTGTAATTCATCATGAATAATGAATGAACATTCATATTTGTTATTCATACTGAATTGGGACATCCGGTGATGCGCATACATATTCATAATGAAGTAAACCAAATTTCGGTTGTGAATTGGAAAACAAAAGAGAGTGCGTCATGTCTCTACACCTTCACGGGTCATTCATATATTATTCATCATGAATAATACAACATTCAGGGTGAATAATACACGATTCATGATAAATAATACATGAATCATGAATTTGTGTATTATTCATCTTGATTGTTGTATTATTCATCCTGAATACTGTATTATTCATTATGAATAGTGAATGAACGTTCACCTTTATTATTCATACTGAATGTAGACACCCGAAGACGTGCATCCATATTAATAATGAATATAACACATATATATATAATTTCACGTAAAAACGGTTAAAACGAGAAAAAAAAAACTATATCGAGATGGATGTCATATCGAAGAGCATGAAATTCTCGTTTTTTTATGTAATTTGTTTGATTAAAATATTAGTGTTTTTTAAGATAATTTATTTTAAAGTTTAAGGGGGTAAAAAAATTAATTAAAAAATAAAATAAAAAAAGTCAAACAAGGTAGGCGTTTATTCAAATTTTCAATTTTGTTCTTAATCACTTCACAAGTAACCTTATTATGTATTAACCATTGATTAGTTTTCTAAATTTTGATCAATGGTTAAGATTTGTTCTCATGTGCACAATGAAAGATGAGTTTTCATTGAACCCACCCCTATATATATATATATATATATATATATATATATATATATATATATGGGTTAAATCATGTGAGAACCAAAAAAATGTTGAGAACCGTGAGAACCGATCTAAGCCGTAATTTGGTTTTGATCATATGGTTTTAATTAAAAGTTGTTTCACCATATGAAAAGGGCATAACCGTCATTTTGTAACAGATATTCACCAGATGGAATACATACTATTTCACCTCATGAAATAAAAGTAGAATTTTCATAAATATGATATCTCAACTCATCAAATCCAAACATAATATTCATATATTTGTTATTTCACCACATGAAATCAAAGACAATTTTCATTAGTAATTTATTTCACCTCATGGAATCAAACAAATTTTTCGTCAATATGTCATTACACCCTATGAAGTCAAAGAAAACTTTTGTCCACATATTATTTCACCCTATGAATCAAACACAACTTTAGGAAATAAAAAAACCTACCATTGTAGATCCCTGTTCGTTTCCTTTAATACTTGCAGATTCAGACAGCATCTTCAAATCCACAACTAGAAGAAAAAACCAAAATTAGGAAGGACTATCTAGACCAAACCAACTTTTCAAACATAAAACTCCAAATTCACACAGACTGACTACACAAAATTGAACGAGGGGAAGATTAAAGAAGACAAAAACGAAACGCAACCCTCTAAAAATGATTCCAGTAGTAGAATATAGACTCTTCTGAAAATGAGCAAAAAATCGATTTGGGTCTAAGAAAACCCAAAATCGATTATAGAATCAAGAAAAACGAGATTAGAAGATTGAAAGAAACCACAAATCTAATCCTAATGCCGATGTAACAACCCAAACTCGCAGAAATAAAGCATAACATCAAAATGTAAAACATCTTGCCAAACGGCCCAAAGGTACAAGTCAAAGACAAGGTTTGCAGAATCAACCTATTACACAACTGAGGCTGCAACTAAACAACTGAAATTAGGAATACTAGGACATCCTACTTCTAGGTCATGCCAGCAAACGCAGAGCTACTCCTTTCTCTTATAACTGAGCCACCAACCTCACGTTTACCTGAAAAGGTTTTAGGTTTTTGAAAGAGCGAGGGTTAGACCGAATAGTCTAGTGAGTCCCTCTAATAATAGTTCCTTGCTAAAACATCATAAAATAGATTTATACAAAATAAACCAATTCAGTTTTAAAAGAGACATCACACTTACAACTTAGCTCCTAGCACACACTACCGTTACACGGAGGTGACAGTGTGTCTGGCTCACACTGCCTTATTTGGGACACACCCTCCCCCAATGGCATATATGGGACACACACCCCGGTATAAGCACAAGAGAGACACACCCCCTGACTTAGGCCTTACTCGCTTCAACAATGTATGCATACATTACAACCAAAGCAATAACAATAAAACAGTTCTTGCATTTAGTATATCTTGCATGCAATAAATAGCATAAATAATTGTAACGGATTAATCAACTTCTCATGCGAATAATAACACAAATATCGACAAAGATTTTGGGTTAGAAAACTCCCCTGACTTTCCCACGAAATGTCTCAACTTACGCCTTACCCAAAAAGAGGATCACCTATCAAAACAACGAGGCGGGCGGTAAGAAATTGAACTCTAAATGAACACACCGTCGACCCATAACAAAGATTGAGTTCGGTGACTTCCCTCCCCTATAACCGACTCCCAGTCCTTCACTCACCCACCCACCCCGGGTTGAAACCTCCCCGCCGACTCCCGGCTCGACACAACCCCACTCGACTCCCGGGTTACAACCTTACCCGGGACTTGGTGTTGATCCAAACTCTCTCAGTGATTTGATAACGACCCTCTTTTATAGTTAGTGAAAATTGCGTTTAATATGTATTAGTGTTTCACCATCAGCGATCAGACTGAGTCTGTTCAGTTATTGCTGATAGTCTTTCTTACAAACATTTATATGTATTAGTGTTTCACTATCAGTGATCAGACTGAGTCTGTTCAGTTATCGCTGATAGTTTCTGATGTAAACAGTAACGTAATCCCTGAAGACAAGTCTCGCATCAATAGATGTTCATAGCTGAATCGAAGACAAAGCTGCTGAACAAAGACAAGTCTACTAATGAACTGAAGCGGATATCAGTGAAGCAAAGACGAATCTACTTATACGCGAAGGAACATGAGGAAAAGCTTCAACGATAGCTGAACCTCTTTATATCTCTGAAGGAAGAGATATTCAGCGATCAAACGATCACGAAACTTATGCCTCAAGTCTCCTTTTGTCTTACCTTGCACAACCAGTACGATGTGTCAGAACGGACATACCTCTGCCACAATTCGTACAACAACTCTGTCAACTACACTGTTCATGATACGGCCGAAAGCATGTCTCCCAAAGTCAGACTCTCTCAGCCAATCAATGAAGGACACGTCTAAAGTGCCCTGTCATGCATTTAATGCATAGGGTATAAATAGAAAGACTACCTCTCCATCTGAGGGTGTGCTCACCTCTGGACTTCATCTTTCTACATTATAGAAATCCTTGTTTTCTATACTCTCAATCCCCCATTCTCTATATTCTTGTGAAACCATCTTAGTGTTTCTTAAGTTTGTTTAGATTGAGTCTGTCTTAATCTTATTCCGCAACAAACTTGTAAATTGTATTTGATTTATCAATAAACAATTTATTAAACTTTAAATTATGTGTTTGTATTCAACCCCCCCCCCCCCCATTCTACAAACTTGTTAAGCACCTCTGGGACCAACAAGTGGTATCAGAGCAGACTGTTTAATCTGATAAACAAGATCTTGCTTTATTCTCTTCCTTGATATTCCAACATGGCACTTAACACAAACACAAACTACTATGATAATGGTTCACTTTCCAAACCTCCTCGATTTAGCAGAGATAACTTCTCTCTGTGGAAGAATCGAATGATGCTATTTCTTGAAGGTGCAGATCCCACTATACCTGAGTACGTAGCAAACGAACCATATGAACCTGTCCAAATCATAGTTGTCGTTCCAGCTACTGCTACCACTCCATTTATTCCTGAACGTTATATTGCTAAGGAAATCAGACAATGGAGTGATGAGGACAAAAAGAAGGTTGGTATTGATGCAAGGGCAAAGACCATTATCTCTATGGCTCTGCCTGATGAAGTTTTCCATTACATCATGCATCTTAAAACTTCTAAAGAAATGTGGGAAACCATATGTGTTCAATATGAAGGCACCACTAAAATCCAAGAGACTCGAAAGATTAACTTGGTAAGATAGTATGAAAGTTTTATCGCTGGCAAGAGTGAATCTCTCTCTGATGTTCATCAGCGGTTTAACTGTTTAATCATTGATCTAAGAACCGTTGGTAAGACCTATTCTAATTCTGAGGCCCTAACAAAATTCTTGGAATGTCTTCCTGAATGCTGGGACAGTTATTCAATATGTCTCAAGCTGACAAAAGACTTAAACTCTCTTTCTCTCAGCACCTTGTATGGAATATTGCTTAACTATGAGCAATCAAACCTGTTGAAGAACAATCTTATAAAAGATTCTAAAGACTCCAAAAGCACTCCTGTTGCTTTAGTCTCTTCAGAGATAATTCCATCTCAGCGATCTACTCTCACCATCACTGAGTTAAATTCTGAATCTGAGGATCTATCAGACACTGATCTTTCAGAGTTTGATGAGTCCTTAGCACTCTTGACAAACTCTTTTAAGAGATTTGCAAGAAAGAGAAATTTCAGAAGAAATAAGCCTCTCTCTCTCACTGACAAGCCAAAATCAACCCTTGTTGATAAGGCTACTGCTACTTGCTTTAACTGTGAAAAGATTGGACACTTTGTAAGTGAGTGCAGGTCGAAGAAAGTCTTCAAACCTTCTACCTCAAGAATATCCAGCGATGACAAATACCTAAAGCTGAAAGACAAATATCAAAAGCTGAAAAGCTATAAGCGAAAAGGTAAAGGTCTCATTGCTGAAGAACATGACTGGGCTGAATCAGAAGAATCAAGTTCTGATGAAGAAGAAGTCGCTAATCTTTGCCTTACGGCTGAGATTAAAGAAGAAGTGGAAGAACAATCTGAAACTTCTATGAGCTATATATCATCTCAGGTATCTATCTCTACTAATCCCTATCTACTTGAATCAGAGAGAAGTCGCGCAGTTGATGTGCTGACGATTGATCTTTACAATGCTCTAAACGGCAAATCTCTAGCTGAAAGCAAAAACAATGACTTAACTGAACAGCTGGAAAAATGCCATGAAAAGATCAGAGAACTGACTCTTTTAGAGGAAAGTTTGAAAGATCAAGTTGTTGTAAATAAAATCATCAGCATAGAACGCGAACAAGCCATCGCTGCTCTAAAAGCAGAAAAGGCTACTGTTGAAAAATGGTGCAATTCTTCAACAAAGATAACTGAGATAATAAATGCTCAAACTACTGGTGGTGATAAAACCGGTCTTGGTTTTTGGAAACCACAGGATGAGCCTAAAGAAGACTGTTCCATGCTTAAGTTTGGAACATTTGTCACTTCTATCTCTGACACTTTTTATAATCAGTTTTATCCTTCTTCTTCTAATTTTATCCCTGAGGAAAAATCCAAAGGCTCTAAGCCTGAGGATAAAGGAAAATCCATTCTTCGCCCTCAGAAGGCTTCCAAGAAAGCAAAGCTGAAAGTTCCCTCTAAACCTTCAGCGAATCAATCCTCTAGCTCTGTGATAGAAATCTTTGATCTCTGTCCTCCAAAACTAAAGATTGATCTCAAGCCTAAGAGATCTGAAGAAATCAAAATTCCTCCCAGATCTCATGCTAAAAGCATTCTTGGACCAGGCCCTGCTCATCTTAAATTCTCAAAACCTTTCACTACTGGTCTTAAAACCACATTCAAATATAGAAAATGCTATCACTGTGGATTTACTGACCATATTGCAAGCAAATGTCCAACTGCCACTAAAGCTGATAAATCAGCCAAAGTGAAGATGAATGCCTCCAAGGTTGAGAAGGTCATCAAAGCTGAAAAAATGACCAAGGTGAAGAATACCACTAAGGTTAAGAAATTAACCAAAAGTGAAGATTACCACTGAAGCTGAATCTTCATCTGTTGTGAAGATTACTGAACCTTCCATCTCCACTAACCCCAAAGGACCCATTGAAAAGTGGGTACCAAACAAAGCTTAATCTTCCTTATGTGTGCAGGGATCAAAGGGCATCTGGTATCTCGATAGTGGATGTTCTCGTCATATGACTGGACAAAAAGACCTGCTCACTGAATACAAGGAAGAGAAAGGTCCCTCTGTGACCTTTGGTGGAAATGGAAAAGGATATACCCGAGGGTTTGGTGTCCTCAGCAATGGGACAACTACCTTCAGAAGAGTCGCTTATGTAGATGTACTGAAGCATAATCTTCTAAGCATCAGTCAGCTATGTGACAAAGACTATGAAGTTCGTTTTTCTAAGAAAGCATGTTTAGTGGTGAATGAGAAAGGAAAACTGGCTCTTAGTGGTTTTCGTAAAGAAAATGTCTATGTAATAGATATGGACTCTAATACCACTGAGAATGTGTGTTTTATCTCTAAAGCCTCTTCTGATGTCAACTGGACATGGCACAAAAGGCTCTCTCATCTGAACTTCAAAACCCTGAATTCTCTCTCTTCTAAGGAACTGGTTTCTGGTCTCCCTCAGCACTCATATGCTAAAGAATCTCTCTGTTCAGCATGTGAAAAAGGAAAACAGACAAAAGCTAGTTTCAAGTCTAAACAAGTTTCCTCAGTGACAAGTCATCTTCAGCTCTTACATATGGATCTGTTTGGCCCTGTCAACATCCAATCAATAGCTAGAAAGAAATATACGCTTGTCATTGTAGATGAATACTCTCGCTACACCTGGGTTATCTTTCTTCGCTGCAAGAGTGATACTCCAGAAGAACTAATATCCTTCGTTAAGAAGATGGAAGTGCTGAATAACCTTACTGTTCGTTCAATAAGAAGTGATCATGGAACTGAATTCAAAAACAGTTCTCTTAGCAATTTCTTTGAGAACAAGGGAATTTCTCACAACTTCTCTTCAGTAAGAACGCCTCAGCAAAACGGAGTCGCTGAAAGAAGAAACAGAACGATCATTGAAGCTGCTAGGTCAATGCTCAACGATTCTCATCTCCCTACTCAATTTTGGGCTGAAGCAGTAAACACTGCATGTTTTACTCAAAACAGATCGTTGATCGTAAAGCGATTTGGAAAGACATCTTATGAACTTTTTCATGGAAGAAAGCCCTCTATCGGCTTTCTTCATATCTTTGGTTGTCAGTGCTTTATTCTAAACAATAAATATCAGCTTGGAAAGTTCGACCCAAAAGCTGATGATGGAATATTTCTAGGATATTCCTCCATCTCCAAAGCCTATAGAGTTTTCAACAAGAGAAGACAATCTGTGGAAGAAACAATTCATGTCACTTTTGATGAAACTCGCTCAGCGAACTCTAAACCAATCGCTGACAATGAAGAACTAAATGCTTGGATGTTTTCTCACTACAGAGAAACAGAACCCTACTTCTCAAACCATCAGCATTCAAATCCTCCAATTGCTGATGATGATCCAAACATCATACCTTCTAACGCTGAATCCAACTCATGGATCTCAGCAGAGCCTTTAAACACACTTCTACCATCAGAACCATCTTTGTCTGAACATCTCTCAGAAAACAATGGCATGTCTGAAACTCAACAGTTGATCGCTGATGAGCCTCAAGCTTCTTCATCAGTGAACATTCCTATTGTTAATCAATTCTCTGAAGCAAGCGATCATGCTCCTGCTCAGCGATGGACCAGAGATCACCCCATTGATCAAATCCTTGGTGATCCCGATGCAGGTATTCAGACACGACGAAGTTCAGGTAATATCTGTCTCTTTGTTAACTTTATTTCTTTAATAGAACCAAAGAAGGCTGATGATGCCCTTAGAGATCCAAACTGGGTCAGCGCTATGCAAGAAGAGCTGACTGAGTTTACTCATAAGAAAGTTTGGAATCTCGTTCCTAGACCATCTGACAAAACTGTTATAGGCACCAAATGGGTGTTTAGAAACAAGTTAGATGAACATGGAACTGTAACCCGTATCAAGGCTCGACTTGTTGCTCAGGGATACAGACAAGAGGAAGGCATAGACTATGATGAAACATTTTCCCCTGTGGCTAGGCTCGAAGCAATTCGACTATTCTTAGCTTAGGTAGTCTATAAAGACTTCATTGTGTATCAAATGGATGTAAAATCAGCGTTCCTAAATGGAAAGTTGAATGAAGAAGTCTATGTAGAACAACCTCCAGGGTTTTATGACCCTAAGTATCCAAATTATGTTTATAAATTGGATAAGGCTCTCTATGGTCTTAAACAAGCCCCTCGTGCTTGGTATGACACTTTCTCATCCTTTCTTATCTCTGAAAATTTTGAACGTGGCAAAATTGATAATACTTTATTTTTCAGAAAGATAAAAGGTCATATTATTCTTGTACAAATATATGTCGATGACATCATATTTGGTTCTACTAACCCATCGCTGTGTACTCGATTCGCTGAAAAAATGAAGAAAGAATACAAAATGAGTATGATGGGTGAGCTGACATATTTTCTTGGTCTTCAGATCAAACAATCTGACAAAGGTGCTTTTATCAGCCAAGGTAAGTATGTTAAAGACATGCTGAAGAAGTTTGATTTAACACAAACTTCAGCAATGAAGACTCTTATGGCACCTCCCCTGACACTTAACAAAGATCCGTCTGGAAAACCTGTTAATGTCACTGCCTATAGAGAAATGATAGGCTCCCTGCTATACCTTACAGCGAGCCGACCTGACATCATGTACTCTACTTGTTCATGTGCACGCTATCAATCTGAACCCAAGGAATCTCATCTGATCGCTGTTAAGCGAATTTTCAGATATCTGAAAGGGACTCCTAATCTCGGTCTTTGGTATCCCAAAGACTCAGGGTTTGATCTAACTGGATATTCTGATAGTGATTTTGCAGGTTGTAAACTCGATAGAAAGAGCACCACGGGTGGATGTCAACTCCTAGGAGGAAAGCTGGTAAGCTGGACAAGCAAAAAGCAAAATTCAGTGTCCACTTCCACAGCTGAAGCTGAATACATAGCCGCTGGAAGTTGTTGTGCTCAGGTCTTAAGGATGAGAAATCAACTATTAGACTATGACCTTCAGCTATCAAAGATTCCAATCTATTGCGACAGCACTAGTGCTATCGCTATAGCAAACAATCCAGTGCTACATTCAAAGACTAAACACATAGAGATCAGATATCATTTTATCAGAGATCATGTGATGAATGGTGATATTGAACTTCATTTCATCCCTACTGACTATCAGCTTGCTGATTTATTCACCAAACCTCTTGATGAGACAAGGTTCAACTTTCTCATCAGTGAGCTTGGAATGCTGAATCTCGCAGAGTAAATCTTCAGCGTTCATGCATTAAGTCAGTGATTATAAGTTCCCCATTATCATTCAATCTCTGATTAAAACTCTGACTCTCAGGTATGTTCTCTTACTTTCAATCACTGAATCTTCAGTCAGTAAGACGTTTTAAATAAAACTTTGATCACTGAAGTTTTTCTTCAAATGATTAAAAGCTTTTTGAAAAACAAAATCTATCACTGAGTTTTCTCTTCAGTGATCCTTCTAAAATAAAAATCAATCTCTGAATTTTTATCAGGGATTCTTTCAAAAGAAAAACATATCTCTGACATTTCTTCAGAGATAATTTCAAAAAGGACAAATGAAACGTTTTTTTCTCTCCTATGACGTCATTTGAACCGACAATCCACGACATGCCTTTTTCTGACACGTTCGTCCGTTGCCCTTCTATCCAATCAACTTCGTGGGACGTGTCCATGTCATGATGAATATTATTCTCGCCTCTTTCTCTCTCCTACTCTCTACGTATAAAAGGAATGTTTCTTTTCATTCTTATCTTTTACGCTCTCTGGAAATCCTTTTCAAGCAAGAACTCTCTCAAGCATTTGCAAGAACATCTTTCAAATCATTTGCATCTTCTTCCTTAATGATTAACAGGTTATTTTGATCTTCCTTTTACTTAAATCTTGTTACTTAATCCTACTTATGTTCCATCATTATGGATTTTTATAAGATTTCTATTCACTAAAATCATTCTTTTTGATTTTTTTTTCTTTCAAAACCTTTGGTTTTCTCATTGTTCTTCCTTCTTAAACTAAGAACAATGTCTTAATCTTCAAATTTTTTTGTTTTTATCTTAATCTGGTAAAAACTTCTTTTTTTTAGACTTTAATCCTTCCCTTCTATTCTTTATTTCTTTCCTTATTCAGCAATGGCACAGTCAACACTTGTTTCCTCCAAGAACGTCAAGTTCGCCCTCACTGACTCTGAAGTCCCCAAGAACAACCATCTTGGACGCCTAGACTTCGATGGAATCAAATACCCACACCTTGTGGATGCTGCTAAATTTCTGAAGCAATCTTGCATTGCTTACGCTCTCACTGTTGATCCAAAACCCTCCAAAACTCTACTTCAACAGTTTTGGTTCACAGCTGAAGAATCGACCATCACCAACAAGAAAGGTGATCAGGTCCCTGCCATTTCTTTCTACACTGACCTCGGCAAAGAAATGATGACCACTTTCAGCTTAAGAAAGGCTCTCAGGTTTCCTGACAAACCTAAGAGTGGCTTTGAAGCTCTGCCTACTGACGCTGAACTCATCCGGTTTCTGGATGATATGGAGTACTGCTGGGATAACAAGCCCCGCTCCACTATCCCCAACAAGAAGCTGACTCTCATCAAGAAGGCGAACATGCCTTCTCAGGTGAACTATATCTTTTCTCACTTCATTCAATGCATGAGTGGGAAAAATGGTTCCTTTGATCGGGCCAGCAAGGTACAGCTCCAGATTGCCTACTCGGTAATCGCTGGCAAAAACTTTGACTTTGCAACTGCTATCTTTGACGATCTAAGGTCAAAGATAGAGAAGACGGAGAGGGATCCCAAGATCCCATACGTACGGTTCATCTGTGCATACCTGAAGTTCTTCTACGCCAACGCTTATCCCACTACTGCTGATGGCTCCTTCGCCAAAGTGGGTCAGCGTTCTCTAGAAGTCAAACCGCTGGACAACGAGGTAAGTATTTCTACCCTACGCTCTCGTCTCTCTCTCCATTCTTCTACTTCAGTGGTCACGCAGGAGGTTCATTCTTCTGCTAACCGTGCCGCTACCACTGGTTCCAAACGCCCATCAGTTAGTTCCTTTGGCCCTTCGAAAAAGGCCAAAGTGACTAAGGAGATAAGCGCCTCTAGTTCAAGGCCTGAGGAAGTTTCTCGACAAACTTCCTTGGACGATTTCGTGGTCCTCTCCTCCACATCTGCTGCTGTGATAACATCAACCGTGCCAGCGACCTCGGTCGCTGCCACAACAACAGTGACTCAACCTAAAATCTCAGTTCTTCAATCAACGGAGGTACCTTTTCAACCCCAAACTTCTTCTATCCCCATCTCTAATCCCTCTATTTCTTTGGTCTCTGACCCTCCTCTCATGCAGCAACCTCATGTTGCATTTTTAGGACCTGATGCTCAAACCTTTGAAAGAAACATGCAATTTTACAAAATGTTTGAATCATCAGGTATACCTAAAGCCACCTATACCTCTCCCATCTCTCCATCTAAGCCTGTTACTCCGATGCTAACTTTTCTTTTAGGTCCTAGTTTGGCAACTGTTGACGCGAATGTCAACAGTTTGGGTGAAAAGGTGGTTTCTCTCACCGCTTCTGTCAACGAAACCACCAACGCAGTCAATAAAGCTGGTGAAGAACTAAAGACTTTGACAGCTACCAGCTCCACCAAAGCTGAAGCCTCTCAATTCTCCACTCTTCATGAAGAGATTGTCAGAGTGAAGGAGGATACTCAGCGACAGATGGATGCTCTATCCACTAAAGTGGATTCCTGCACAGCTCTTCTTCAGCAAGTCCTTGACAAGCTGAATGCACCAACTCCGACTCCTTCTCCTTCCTTCACATCGGACGATCGCACCCAACTCCACATAGCTGTTGAATTTATTCATCAGGCTACTTCAGATATCCCGGTGATTGAAGGACGGCTAGACAGTCTGGAGGCTGAAGTCCGAAAGTTGGCCTCTATACAACCTTCCTCTCCTTTCAAAGATCTCTCCCTCGCTGATAATGACAAAGAGGGGGAGAAAGCAGTTGAAGAAATTAAAGAGGGGGAGACAACAGCTGAAGCTGTTGAGGTTCAACTTGAAGATCCTCCTTCTCATGTTGAGGGGGAGAAGGTTGCTGACCAAGCCCCTTCTTCTTTCAAAGATTTATTGAAGAAAAAGAAGAGGACGATGAAGAAGAAGATCTTGATCTTGAAGATCAAGAGGAAGAGCAACCTCATCAAGATGATGATAACGATGACGAAGACCAATCCTTATGGTGTTCTGCAGCCATCACATCTTCAATGATAACTTCGAAAGAAGTTGTCACAGCAGGGGGGAGTCATGGAACATCCTCAAGAACCCCTTCCCAAAGCAAACCCAAAGGTGCGGTTGCTGAGGGAAACCTGAAGACGGTTTCACTATCTGAGGAGAATCCTTCTCAGGTATGCCTCTCACTTGTCCCTGTTTCTTTCTACAAACCCTCTATATCTTTCTAGCCTTTATCTTCTCTCTTTCCAAAACATACACCAACTCCTTTCTTTCCATTTTCTGTCCAGACAGTTCTCTCCCCTGCTTAAGGGTAAAGAACTACAAATAATCCCAGCTCCCAAAGCTGATGAAGAAATAATCCCAATCTCTGTAAGAGAGATTGATGAAGAAGAAGAAGAAGAAACCCTGCAACATCCAGGAAGGCCCTCTAGACCATCTCACTGGTCAGAGGAAGAGATGAAGAGACGAACAGAGATGATCTCTCATCTAGAGAATCAACGACTGAAGGTCCCTACTCAATCAACAGATCTAGAGTTCCTAACTGATGCTGAAATCGAAGAATCTGTCAGGGCTGAGAAGCTGATAGCTAATTGTCAAAGAGATGCCTCTCTTGCTCTCAAGATTCAGTCCTCTCAAGTCAAAGACAAGAAGCTGAAGAAGAAACCAGTTGAAGTCCAGGCTGCTCTCTTGAAAGAGATTGAAGAGGAGCGCTCAAAAGAACTAGCGGTAAGCGATAACACAGTCGACTGGTGCAAGCATAAAATCGATTATCGTTCTGATACAATGAAGATCGTAGCAGTTTTCATCTCTGGGAGAAAGAAGAAGGACAAAGTTTCTGTCACTATGGAGATTACCAGAGAGGATGGAAGCTTCAAGGCTATGTACGTTTCAAAGCTGGAAAGCTTCGGCTACATGGAATGGCTTGAGTTCAAATATGCGCTGAAGAAATCAAAGTCAATCTACAGAGGCTATGTTGAAGGGATAAATGATGCTCTCATCAACAGAGTCGCTGCAGTCTTAAAAGTGCCATCTGATCTTCCTTCTAAGTCAAAGCAAATCAAAAGAAAGCATATCTCCTCCTCGTCTGAAAATGTTGCGGTGATCATAAATGAAACCTCCATCAAGTTCTCAAGAGAAGCTCTGTTCGGTCCCCCTCCTGATCTCTCTGTTCTCAATGTATCTCTGCCCCCTGGTGGACCATATGTTGCAGGGCAAGTACTCAAACAACCTTTTGGAATCTTCTTCAGAGATGATGAGGAAGAGCTCAGATTTCAAAGAGTATCTGAAATTCCTATATGTCCCCTCAGTCATCTCAAGGATCTCTTGTGCTTATGGTGTGACTTCTCTCCTTCTGCTGAACCGATCAAGGCAATCATCTCTCAAGAATCTTCAGATCGAAGGCAAAAAGGAGAAGAAATACCTGAATATATGATCAATCCTCCTAATTCTTCTTTAGATAGCTGATAGATTAGTTTCCGACTTTCTGTAATCTATTAGTAAAACTTACAGTAGTTAGTACATCACTTGTACTTGTAATTTTCATACCTTGTAATTCTTTTCTTGAAATTATGAAAATTTCAGTGAAGTACTAAACTCTATCAGTACTGTAAAAGATACCTCAAAATAGTAATTGGGACATGTATGTTATGAGTCCTGATTATTCCTTATTTTGAACTATAAAGTAATTTTCTTCAGTTACTTTGTCATTATCAAATAGGGGGAGATTGTTGATCCAAACTCTCTCAGTGATTTGATAACGACCCTCTTTTATACTTAGTGAAAATTACGTTTAATATGTATTAGTGTTTCACCATCAGCGATCAGACTGAGTCTGTTCAGTTATCGCTGATAGTCTTTCTTACAAACATTTATATGTATTAGTGTTTCACTATCAGTGATCAGACTGAGTCTGTTCAGTTATCGCTGATAGTTTCTGATGTAAACAGTAACGTAATCCCTGAAGACAAGTCTCGCGTCAACAGATGTTCATAGCTGAATCGAAGACAAAGCTGCTGAACAAAGACAAGTCTACTAATGAACTGAAGTGGATATCAGTGAAGCAAAGACGAATCTACTTATACGCGAAGGAACATGAGGAAAAGCTTCAGCGATAGCTGAACCTCTTTATATCTCTGAAGGAAGAGATATTCAACGATCAAACGATCACGAAGCTTATGCCTCAAGTCTCCTTTTGTCTTACCTTGCACAACCAGTACGATGTGTCAGAATGGACATACCTCTGCCACAATTCGTACAACAACTCTGTCAACTACACTGTTCATGATACGGCCGAAAGCATGTCTCCCAAAGTCAGACTCTCTCAGCCAATCAATGAAGGACACGTGTAAAGTGCCCTGCTATGCATTTAATGCATAGGGTATAAATAGAAAGGCTACCTCTCCATCTGAGGGTGTGCTCACCTCTGGCCTTCATCTTTCTACATTATAGAAATCCTTGTTTTCTATACTCTCAATCCCCCATTCTCTATATTCTTATGCAACCATCTTAGTGTTTCTTAAGTTTGTTTAGATTGAGTCTGTCTTAATCTTATTCCGCAACAAATTTGTAAATTGTATTTGATTTATCAATAAACAATTTATTAAACTTTAAATTATGTGTTTGTATTCAACCCCCCCCCCCTTCTACAAACTTGTTAAGCACCTCCGGGACCAACACTTGGCCTCCCCGGGTTCTCCCGGCTTTGCAATCCTCGGGTCTCCCGGTCTCCCCGGGTCACCCGATGACAAAACTTCACCCGAGACCCCGTCTCTCGGGGCGCCTTTCCCGGGTGTGACAACGAAGACTGAGAAAACCCAGTCGATGGTTTTTTAGAACGAAGGGACTACTGCTTTTCTAAACGGTTTCGAAAACTCCCTTGTCCCAAAACTAAATCAATTAATTGATTCCCTTCCATTTCTAAACCCCAAATCATCCACAAATCGACCCATAGACAGACTTAGAAGATAAACATTCAACCCATAAACATAAACTTGCTAAACCACAAACTAACCAAGAAATTAATTGTAACGCCCTAAAAATAGGGATAACAAAAATCCGGAAAACGGACATGAGGTATACTGAAATTGCCATAGCAAGAGCCTCCCAAAAATGGGGAATATATAAATATAAATAACCTGTTTAATCACAATTGTAATTTAACGGACAATAAACAACAACCAACTAATCTAATTTCTACATCTAGAAAAGAGATTACAAAAAGGGTTGTTATCTATAAACCCAAAACGGTCTATATCCAAAAGTATAATGCGTTCATGTGCAATTCCCCAAGCTCTCACCCCAAAGCAACTAAACCTGCTTAGGACCGCTGCCGCTGGAACCTGAGATACACATCGACACCAAACAAGTGTTAGGCCAAAAAGCCTAGTGAGTTGGACAATAATAAGCACGCATGAACAGTCACAATTTCTTATCAGCAGTTAACCAGTGTCCGAATATATGTGGAGTCATTAGGGGAGACCCAAAGCACCAATCAATTCCACGCCAAAGAGTCAATGCACCTTGATGCCCTTAACAAGGAACACCCCAAAGGCCCGGCACACCCGAAGATCAGACCGTGAAGGAAACTTTCCGAGTGGCGGAGATCTACTGGGCACATACCATCACAGTGGCGCCCCGAGACTACATCCTCCTAGTGAATTTGCCTTGGTTCGTCCAACATAATGCAATTAGGAGGTCCTTAGGTATATTTCAACCAAATATAATCCGGTACCAACCGCGGGTACAATAACACCCTCCTAATAGCATGTGTCCAACAAAAGTCCCAAATGACATTTATATTCGTCAAGCATATAACTATGTCACCAAAATGGTATTCCAACTAGAATCATCATAATACCCATATATGCATACATTTAACATATAAGGTACCCACATTATATATCTAAGAGACAAATCCCAAGTAATGTTACATATAACCTTAATCATGGCAAATCACCCATATATATATCTTCCAACTATTTTCATGAAGAAAATCCCCAAACATTTGGACATATAGAGATAAAGTAACAAATAGGAGATTATGATGTGTATCTAGTTTTAACAAAGGTTTAGTAAACTCACAATCTAGGTTTTGAACCCAAAACCTAGAAAATATGGAAACCCTAGAAGTTGAAGATGAGACTTGGAGATGAGATATGAGAATCTCGAAGAACACTTCAATGAAAACACTTGAATGGAGCTTTGATGACAACTTAATACTCTCACCAACCCAAACCCTAGAAATTTATGGAGGTAGGTGATGGAGACCTAAAAATCGCCCAAAGAGGATGCTCTCCCATTTTTGATGATAAAAATGCTTGAAATGATGTGTTCAATTTCATTTAAAACCACAGACTGGACCACGCGGGCGATAGTGCCCGGCGATAGTGCCAAGGGCACTATCGCGAGTCACAATCGTGAGGTCTTCCCCGCTCACGGTACCAATTCGGCGATAGTGCCAAGGCACAATCGCGGGGCACAATCGCTGGCATCCCCCATCATACGGTACAGCCTTGGCGATAGTGCCTCCGGCGATAGTGCCTCCGGCGATAGTGCCAATGGCACAATCGCCAGGCACAATCATGCCAACCCCAAAACAGCCCGAAAACTCAACCGAAAACGATAACGAGCACAAGGTTTGTACGATTAAAGATGGTAAATCAGTATATGACATTTTAACATAATAATGATCATAAAATGCACACAAGGATACATATTCTCACATAAGGGCAATTAATGCATTAAGGGAGACAAAATACTTACCTTAAGAATTTACGGGTGTTACAACCCTCCCCACCTAAATGGGATTTCGTCCCCGAAATCTTACCCTAGGCAAACAAATGAGGATAACGCTTCTTCATATCATCTTCGGACTCCCAAGTAATGTTAGCACCCCGATGGTGCTTCCATTGGACTTTAACCATGACTACGTCTTTATGCCTCAACTTCTTCACTTTCGATTCTAAAATCGATTCCGGTTCTTCCACGCAACGATTCCCATTGTCCACCTGAATTTCCAACAAAGGAATCACGCTTTCCTCTTTGGCTAGACACTTCCGAAGGTAACACACGTGAAATGTAGGATGTATCTCATCCATCTCCGGCGGTAAATCCAACCGATAGGCTTGCAACCTAATCTTTTCCAAAATAACGAATGGTCCAAGGAAACGAGGACTAAGCTTCCCACGCTTCCCAAAACGTATGATCCCCTTCCACGGAGACACCTTCAACATGACCCGGTCACCCACTTGAAACTCAACCGGCCTTCTCTTCTTGTCCGCATAACTCTTTTATCGGTCTTGTGCCGCCTTTAGCCTCTCCCGAATCTCTTTCACCTTGACCGCCGTCTCTTACACTATTTTCGGCCCGGCGAATTGCTTTTCGCCCGCTTCTAGCCAACAAACTGGGGTTCTACACTTCCGCCCATACAAGGCCTCGAACGGTGCCATTCCGATACTAGAATGGTAACTGTTGTTGTACGAGAATTCTACCAGAGGTAGATGTGAATCCCAACTTCCCCCAAAGTCTATTACACACGACCTCAACATATCTTCTAGAGTCTGGATTGTCCTCTCGCTTTAACCATCCGTTTGGGGATGATACGCCGTGCTCAAATTCAGTCGAGTACCCAACTCCTTTTGCAAACTAGCCCAAAAGTTCGAAGTGAATCGGCTATCCCGATCCGATACTACAGATTGCGGAACTCTGTGCCTTGACACCACCTCGTCGATGTACAGTTTAGCCAACTTATCTATTGGCAAGGTCTCCCGCATTGCAAGGAAATGCGCGCTCTTGGTCAATCGGTCAACAATTACCCAAATGGTGTCGTGGCCACGCAAGGTCTTCGGTAACTTTGTCACGAAATCCATAGTGATGTTGTCCCATTTCCACTCGGGAATGGACAACGGTTGTAAACTTCCATACGGTCTTTGATGCTCCGCCTTGACTTGAAGGCACGTGACACACTTCTCCACATAACTTGCCACATCTAACTTCATCACCGGCCACCAATAATTTAACTTTAAGTCTCTATACATCTTGGTGCTACCGGGATGTATAGAATATTTCGACTTATGTGCTTCCTCGAGAAGCAAGCCACAATTTCCCCCAATCTTGGGCACCCAAATTCGCCCTTGGAAGAGTTTGAGTCCACGACTATCTTCTGTTAAGAGTTCCTTTTGCTTGGTCATAACCTCGGTCTTGAGGTTCTCTTCTTTAAGTGCTTCCGTTTGGCTCGTTCTTATACTTTCCAACAAACTCGACACCACATCGATTCTGGTAAAGGACATTTTGACACTTTCGCCATGATTCCTTCGGCTCAATGCATCCACCATATTAGCCTTACCGGGATGATAGAGTAGGTCACAATCGTAATCCTTCAAAAGCTCTAGCCATCTCCTTTGTCGCATGTTGAGCTCCTTTTTGTCGAAGATGTACTTGAGACTCTTGTGATCCGTGAAAAGAGTACACTTGGTTCCATACAAATAGTGTCGCCACAACTTCAACGCGAAAACTACCGCCGCCAACTCCAAATCATGAGTCGGATAGTTCTTCTCATGATCCTTTAATTGTCGCGACGCGTAGGCTATTACCTTCCCCATTTGCATTAGTATGCACCCAAGTCCCATCTTGGAAGCGTCACTATACACCATAAAGTCTTCCGATCCTTCGGGTAAGGACAAGATCGGGGCTTCGCACAACTTCCTCTTGAGCGTTTGAAACGCTTGCTCTTGTGCATTAGTCCAAAGAAACTTGACGTTCTTTCTTGTAAGGGAAGTGAGCGGTGTAGCCGTCTTTGAGAAATCCTGTATGAAACGTCGGTAGTAACCCGCTAAACCCAAGAAGCTTTGGATCTCCGTCGAACTTGTTGGGGGTTCCCAACTCATCATTGCTTCGATCTTTGCCGGATCCACTTTTACCCCGTCCTTTGATACCACATGCCCCAAGAATTGCACTTCTTGAAGCCAAAATTCGCACTTCGAGAACTTCGCGAACAGTTTCTCCCTTCTTAGAACTTCTAATACTTCCCGTAAGTGTCTTCCATGTTCGGACTCATCCCTTGAATATATTAAAATATCGTCGATGAAGACGATCACAGATTTATCCAAAAATGGGCGACACACACGGTTCATCAAATCCATGAATACGGCCGGAGCGTTGGTTAAGCCAAACGGCATCACCAAGAACTCATAATGACCGTATCTCGTTCGGTTGCTGAGGGAAACCAGAAAGACAGTTTCACTATCTGAGGAGAATCCTTCTCAGGTATGCCTCTCACTTGTCCCTGTTTCTTTCTACAAACCCTCTATATCTTTCTAGCCTTTATCTTCTCTCTTTCCAAAACATACACCAACTCCTTTCTTTCCATTTTCTGTCCAGACAGTTCTCTCCCCTGCTTAAGGGTAAAGAACTACAAATAATCCCAGCTCCCAAAGCTGATGAAGAAATAATCCCAATCTCTGTAAGAGAGATTGATGAAGAAGAAGAAGAGGAAGAAGAAGAAACCCTGCAACATCCAGGAAGGCCCTCTAGACCATCTCACTGGTCAGAGGAAGAGATGAAGAGACGAACAGAGATTATCTCTCATCTAGAGAATCAACGACTGAAGGTCCCTACTCAATCAACAGATCTAGAGTTCCTGACTGATGCTGAAATCGAAGAATCTGTCAGGGCTGAGAAGCCGATAGCTAATTGTCAAAGAGATGCCTCTCTTGCTCTCAAGATTCAGTCCTCTCAAGTCAAAGACAAGAAGCTGAAGAAGAAACCAGTTGAAGTCCAGGCTGATCTCTTGAAAGAGATTGAAGAGGAGCGCTCAAAAGAACTAGCGGTAAGCGATAACATAGTCGACTGGTGCAAGCATAAAATCGATTATCGTTCTGATACAATGAAGATCGTAGCAGTTTTCATCTCTGGGAGAAAGAAGAAGGACAAAGTTTCTGTCACTATGGAGATTACCAGAGAGGATGGAAGCTTCAAGGCTATGTACGTTTCAAAGATGGAAAGCTTCGGCTACATGGAATGGCTTGAGTTCAAATATGCGCTGAAGAAATCAAAGTCAATCTACAGAGGCTATGTTGAAGGGATAAATGATGCTCTCATCAACAGAGTCGCTGCAGTCCTAAAAGTGCCATCTGATCTTCCTTCTAAGTCAAAGCAAATCAAAAGAAAGCATATATCCTCCTCGTCTGAAAATGTTGCGGTGATCATAAATGAAACCTCCATCAAGTTCTCAAGAGAAGCTCTGTTCGGTCCCCCTTCTGATCTCTCTGTTCTCAATCTATCTCTGCCCCCTGGTGGACCATATGTTGCAGGGCAAGTACTCAAACAACCTTTTGGAATCTTCTTCAGAGATGATGAGGAAGAGCTCAGATTTCAAAGAGTATCTGAAATTCCTATATGTCCCCTCAGTCATCTCAAGGATCTTTTGTGCTTATGGTGTGACTTCTCTCCTTCTGCTGAACCGATCAAGGCAATCATCTCTCAAGAATCTTCAGATCGAAGGCAAAAAGGAGAAGAAATACCTGAATATATGATCAATCCTCCTAAGTCTTCTTTAGATAGCTGATAGATTAGTTTCCGACTTTCTGTAATCTATTAGTAAAACTTACAGTAGTTAGTACATCACTTGTACTTGTAATTTTCATACCTTGTAATTCTTTTCTTGAAATTATGAAAATTTCAGTGAAGTACTTAACTCTATCAGTACTGTAAAAGATACCTCAAAATAGTAATTGGGACATGTATGTTATGAGTCCTGATTATTCCTTATTTTGAACTATAAAGTAATTTTCTTCAGTTACTTTGTCATTATCAAATAGGGGGAGATTGTTGATCCAAACTCTCTCAGTGATTTGATAACGACCCTCTTTTATACTTAGTGAAAATTACGTTTAATATGTATTAGTGTTTCACCATCAGCGATCAGACTGAGTCTGTTCAGTTATCGCTGATAGTCTTTCTTACAAACATTTATATGTATTAGTGTTTCACTATCAGTGATCAGACTGAGTCTGTTCAGTTATCGCTGATAGTTTCTGATGTAAACAGTAACGTAATCCCTGAAGACAAGTCTCGCGTCAACAGATGTTCATAGCTGAATCGAAGACAAAGCTACTGAACAAAGACAAGTCTACTAATGAACTGAAGCAGATATCAGTGAAGCAAAGACGAATCTACTTATACGCGAAGGAACATGAGGAAAAGCTTCAGCGATAGCTGAACCTCTTTATATCTCTGAAGGAAGAGATATTCAGCGATCAAACGATCACGAAGCTTATGCCTCAAGTCTCCTTTTGTCTTACCTTGCACAACCAGTACGATGTGTCAGAACGGACATACCTCTGCCACAATTCGTACAACAACTCTTTCAATTACACTGTTCATGATACGGCCGAAAGCATGTCTCCCAAAGTCAGACTCTCTCAGCCAATCAATGAAGGACACGTGTAAAGTGCCCTGCCATGCATTTAATGCATAGGGTATAAATAGAAAGACTACCTCTCCATCTGAGGGTGTGCTCACCTCTGGCCTTCATCTTTCTACATTATAAAAATCCTTGTTTTCTATACTCTCAATCCCCCATTCTCTATATTCTTATGCAACCATCTTAGTGTTTCTTAAGTTTGTTTAGATTGAGTCTGTCTTAATCTTATTCCGCAACAAACTTGTAAATTGTATTTGATTTATCAATAAACAATTTATTAAACTTTAAATTTTGTGTATGTATTCAACCCCCCCCCTTCTACAAACTTGTTAAGCACCTCCGGGACCAACACTTGGCCTCCCTGGGTTCTCCCGGCTTTGCACTCCTCGGGTCTCCCGGTCTCCCCGGGTCACCCGATGACAAAACTTCACCCGGGACCCCGTCTCTCGGGGCGCCTTTCCCGGGTGCGACAACGAAGACTGAGAAAACCCAGTCGATGGTTTTTTAGAACGAAGGGACTACTGCTTTTCTAAACGGTTTCCAAAACTCCCTTGTCCCAAAACTAAATCAATTAATTGATTCCCTTCCATTTCTAAACCCCAAATCATCCACAAATCGACCCATAGACAGACTTAAAAGATAAACATTCAACCCATAAACATAAACTTGCTAAACCACAAACTAACCAAGAAATTAATGAACAACGATGGGAAGGATTGATTACCTTCAAGAAGAGATGACAAAACCCTCTTCAATGTTATTCTTCTTCTTCCAATTCTTCTTGCTTGATTTCACACACACACACACCTCTTGGTTTCTTCTTAGCCGCCTCCAACAAGAATGAGAAAGGAGATGAGAGGATTAGGGTAAAAACCCTTTTTTCCTTTATTTGTAACTTAGTCCCTCAATTTTTGGCTTAAATCAAAACTCCACCCAAACCCTCAACTTTGATAGATAAAACACGGTTATTACAGCCGACATATCACCGATTTCGGGCATGATTTTAACATCCAGCCGATCACCACCATCGTCAACGAGCGAGTAGTCTAGGGTTTTGTCATCTACCCGAGTAAATTATTGTTGAAGATTACTGGTCGGCTCCGTCGTCGGTTTAAGTTTTTATGTCCCATCAGAAGTCAACTCTAACAACTTTGCTCTTGGCTTGTGATCTTCAATCGATTGAACTAAAAATGTGGAATAAGTCACTGGCAGATTAAAGAGACAGAAGCGGTAAGGATGAGGAAGAAAAGGTGTGCCGATAAATTGAAGCCCTGGTGATTGAATTTGAAAGCCCAAGAATGCCCTTCTAATTTTAAATTTAACTCAAAACAAACTACAAATTTCCAAGTTATTTCAAAAATACCATTGTGTTTCATGTCCATTGATTAAAAGTAATAAGTGGTTTAGATCGGTTCTCACGGTTCACTATATTTTTATGGTTCTCATTTGATTACCATCACACACACACACATATATATATATATATATATATATATGTATATGTGTGTGTGTGTGTGTGTGTGTGTGTGTGTGTGAGAGAGAGAGAGAGAGAGAGAGAGAGAGTTGGAAAGAAAACAAAAGAGTGGCATGGTTGTGAGGGATCTACCCGGCACCCATTACCCAAACCTCTATCCATTAACAATTTCTATTTCAAAATAATATAATATCCAATAAAATATGTGTAATTAAATAAAAAGAAGAATTTATAATGTTATTAACATCTTTTTAACAAACTAAAAACAAATAAATAATATTTTTAAAATGAAAGTTCGCTAAAACAAATTATTATATTCTTATGGTTTATGAATTCTTGTATTTTTGTTGATGCATGATTGATAGGATTTCTTATACTTTTGTTACCATCAATATTAAATTCGTAAGGATAAATTATAATAAATAAATAAAGGTAACTTCGATTATTAAAAAGATAAGTCGTGATGTCTAATCCAATTGGAAAGTGATGGCATCTAATCACAAAAAGTGTCGAGAATCTCCAAGAAAATGAAAAAAAAAGGACATTTGGGGATATAAAAAACAAAATATTAGTAAATATATAATTTAATTATGTCGATTGTCATCATTATTACATTTTTTACAGGCAAAGTTATTGAACTGCTGTCGAAACAAATTACTCGATTCTTGTATAAATTTGTTTATTTTACTACTAATACATATTTTACTATTATGAATTGTTTAATACGGGGTGTTTGATTCGTATAATGAAATTTGGTGAAATTAGAATCCATCCAAAGAATTTGATTTTGAAAAAATTGGAATAAAATTTGACTATACGTTTGGTTGGTAGTAAAAAGACCGGAATTTCACAAAAGAATTGAAATCTGCATATGTTTGGGGGGGGGGGGGGGGGGGGGGGATGACGACAATAGTGGTGTGGTGGTGGCGAGGTTGGGGTGGGTGGCGGTGGGAGGGTAGTGGAATGATAATATTAGTCGGCGATGGTGGTGGCGGCAACGGCGGTGGTGGTGGGGTGAGGGCGGAGGTGTTGGCGCATGATGGGGGTGGTGGTGGATAAATTTGATGCAAAATTTGTTTTTGTCTTTTTAATACCAAATTATAACATTTGCCACGAAATGAAATTGAAATCTCTATTTACTTATGTCAATGAATAATCTAATCCCTTAACAGTGGAATTTGACGGAATTCAATCAATTCAATCCGTGAACCAAACATCATCAAGGTTTCAGCTCAGAGCCTCTGAGCCATCAGCTCAAAGCTTCTGAGTCAGTTGTAACTGCTATTTAATCTTATCCGTGTGTGATTGTAACTATTGTGCAGTTACAAATTAACTGTTTAACCGTCTGAAACCGTCGATCGCTCATATATATGTCAACGTGGAATCTAAGTATATATAAGGACTTGATTTTACAGCCTCTGAGATCATATTTTTTTTTTCTGTATTATCCCGATAGTAAATTCGTGATACTCAAGACTAATATAAACGAATTATTGTATTAAGCAAACGAATGTTGGTGATCCAATTGATTATCCAGATTGCATTCGATGAACAACCCTAAGTTTCTAACATATTCTCAATAAGTACATATCAAAACCCTAAAAACCATATCTAAACGAAATGAGTCGTAAAGACTGAAACTTCAGATCAAGGTGCTTTTTTTTTTTTTTTTTTTGCAACTTCTTGATATTTAAACTTTGATTCATTATCTTTCATTTTCTAGAAAGCATAATCAGGAGGCATACAAAAGAGAGTGATTGATTAAAAATCAATGAACAAGAAGTTGATACAATAGCTACTTTTTAATTAATTTGAAAAAGCAAGTTTTGGATTTAACACACTTCTAATGATTAAAAGTTTTATAGTAATGTTTTTATAATATGATGTATTTTTCATCTATTATAATTCTAATAATATAAAATTTTGATTTACCAAAATTCTATATCTTATCGATGTTTTTAACTTATTTTTATAATAATTAAATAATTTTATTAAACTAGATATTAGGAATAAACTTCGTGTTATTTTATAATTTTTGCAAAGATGTCTACAATTGAATTTCTATCCAACCACGTCGTTTTCACTATACCACTTAAATATAATTAGAATGTTTTCTTTATATGGAGTAATAAATATTGTATGATGTTAGGTCTAAAGATAAATTGAAACTAAATATGTTGTGATAGTAATTTATATATCATTATTTTTATTTTTATTACACATATATTGATATATTGTTGGTCATCCAAATTTTTTATTGGGGGTGTTATTTGCACCAAAAAGTGTAAATAGTGAATGTAATGTTTTTTAATCCAATTATTTTTAATGAATATCATTTCACTTAAAATATATATTATTATTATTGTTTATATATAAACGCATTATCTTTATATATATATATATATATATATATATATATATGTGTGTGTTTTGATTTTATAAATTTTATAAATTTATTTATAAATTTATAAAATTTGTAACTTTTGATTTTATTTTATTTTATAAATTTGTAACTTTTGATTTTATTTTATTTTATAAATTTGTAACTTTTGATTTTATTATAACTTTGTAAAATATATTTTTCTTTTTGTAATAATTACATTTTATTATAACTTTGTAAAAGTGTAATTATTTCTTACCCGAATTGAACCGTAATTAAAAATAGCAACTAAAGATAGTTGGGGGTTAAACCTGCCAATTAAGTAAACTCGTTATAAATATAAGTTGGTAAGTTCACGACTTACCCGAATCGTCCCTTAGGTAGCGTTTGGTATGCAGACTAGATGGGACTGGACAGTACTGAACAGGACAGGACTAATTGTCTGTTCCACGTTTGGTACGACTAGAACAAGACTGGACAAAACCGTTAAAATGACCAAATTACCCCTATATCATATAATAATTCTAAACGATCTAAAATTATTATTATTTTTGTTTATATATATATATATATATATATATATATATATATACAAATTATCTTTATATATATATGTGTGTGTGTGTGTGTGTGTGTGTTTTGATTTTATAAATTTATTAAATTTGTAAACTTCTTTCGATCAGATCAAGGTGCACCATTTGAACACTGGATGACAATGCCTGAAATAGGTGTCTTAATTGCTTCAAAATATAATGTGATATTACATGTTATAAGTATGACCGGCAGTGGGACGTATTTGCCGCTTAGGTCCACTCCGCCAGTGTGGTATGAACATGTTGTTTTTACAATTGGGTACGTTAATGGTAACCATTATGTGAAATTAGATATGACAGAATGATACCCGTTTCCGCAAATTGTAGGACATTTTTTCCATTACAGTTATCCGTGTGCTGCTGGATGGACTACCCCGTATTCAGAGCGAATAAAGAATTACATGCAGCTTTTACGTGTTAATTCTACTACGGATAATGTTATTTTAGAATAATCGAATGTAATATAGATTATTTTATGTTCTATTTATATGTTAAATCGCAATATTTATGTTTTATTTTTATAATTATATAATTATAAAAAAATTAGTAATATTTATATTTATAAATATTTATTTCTTTTCAAATCAAAACAAAAGGTAAAAAAAACTTTTAAAACTATATAATACAAATAAATAAAAATATATAATAAAAATAAATAAAAGAAAAAAAGAAAAGACAATAAAAAGACAAAAAACAAAAAAAATGAAAAACCACAATGATGAAGCAATCAATTTTGGTGTAAATAGCAAAATTTGTGGTGCAAATAACCTCCCCTTTTTTATTCATAACATTTATTAAACAGTCACTTTTATTCAACACTAGACTTAGATATGACAGAAGGATACCCGTTTCCGTAAATTGTAGGATATTTTTTCCATTACAGTTATCCGTGTGCTGCTGGATGGACTACCCCGTATTCAGAGCGAATAAAGAATTACATGCAGCTTTTACGTGTTAATTCTACTACGGATAATGTTATTTTAGAATAATCGAATGTAATATAGATTATTTTATGTTATAT